>CM053030.1:17295809-17448654 GCA_028564925.1 Lithobates sylvaticus | reverse complement strand
ACACCGATAGAATGAATAAATTTCAGCCTGGGAAGCCACAAGAATGTTGGTGAGGGTGTGGGGAGCGGGGGAATATGGCCCATATTTGGTGGAAGTGCCCAAAAATAAGGGAATTTTGGAAGTCTATCCTAGAGTTAATAAAGGAAATTACAGGGACTAAAATAAAAGACGACCCCTGGATATGTCTTTTTCATAATATATCAGACCCAATAAAAATATATACGAAGACTTTAATTCCTCATATGTTAAATGCCGCTAAGGCAGTGATCCCCAGGAGGTGGCAACCACCCAACCACCCTCGGACCTAGATTGGATAGGAAAGATGGAAGAGATATACCATCTGGAAAATCTTAGGTACACTGGGGACGAGGAGGGAGAGGAAGATATGACCAAATGGAAAAGGTGGCAAGATTTTAAACAAACCTGGAGATACGCGGAAATACTAATGCAAGCAGGGTAAGAGTAGATACCTAAATATAGAAAGGTAAAAGTAAAGGACTAAAAGGAGAGGCACAGTGGGGGGGGGGGGTGGGGGGGGGGGTGTGGGACGGGAAGGGGAGGGAATATAGTTTGTTTTAAATTCAAGAAAGAGATTAAAGATAATTAAAATGAATATGAAGCTATTGTAGAGGAACATGCTATATGTATGCTTCTCTTTTTGTTTTTGTTTCCAATAAAAAGAAAACTTCCACAATGATGAACATAACATAAGAGACATGAATGAACTTTAATCTGAACATTTCTTCTCTCTTGAAGTTGTCTGAAGTGGAAAAGAAAAACAAAAAAAAATAAAAATCCGTCGGACTTTGCTGTGATTGTGTGTGACCAAGTCCGTTTATTCTGAAAGTCCGTCGGGAAGACAGTCGGACCTAGTCCGTCGAAAAGTCTGGTCGTGTGATATATATATATATGAAAATCGATCAATCCTGATGTAGTGATGGCCGATCTTATTTCTTTAAATATTTAAAATGTGGCACTTCGGCGGGCAGAAAGCCCACCCAATAAAGCCTGCCGCATCTAAAATTGAATGTAACATAACAAATTATTATTATTATTAATTTGTTTAGATGCGGTATTCGTTATTTTGGATAATTTATAACGTTCGCTAACAGACAAATTTGAAAGGAAATTCCAATACCCATCATTTATTAGTTACCGTATTTATCAGCGTATAACACGCACTTTTATTCCCCTTAAAATCAGGGGGGGGAAAAATCAGGGGTGCGTGTTATACGCCGATCCCCCACCGTTTGTAACCTCTTCTGCCGTTCTCTGCGTCTTTCGGGTATCTTCGGCTGTTCTCGGCTATCTTCAGCCTCACTTGGCCGTCCTCGTCGGCTTTCGGAAACCCAAAAGCCACCAAGAACGGCCGAGAACTACCGAGCGCCGCCAAGATACACAGGACATCCGCTCTGTATCTCGGCGGCGCCATTTTTTTTTTTTCCCCTTCCAACCTTAATCCTCTATTACTACCCTTCTTCCCCCTTACCTTAAGACCATTATCAATGCGTGTTCTCACCCTCATAATAACATACCAAAAAAAAATAAAAAATAAAGTAATAATCATACATGTACATATATCAAACCCAGAGAATGGGAAAAAGAAGAGGGGGACAATCCATTCATCTTCCCCATTTCCTTTTCGCTTAATTTGTGTCTTCTTGTAAACCTCCTTCCTACCTTTACAGTGCAACCATTCCTCCTGTGACTTTTTATCCCCATTGTGCAAAAAAAAGCAAAGGAGAGATAAAGGGCAACATTTCCCTGACAACTTCCTCTACTCATGTGCCCTATTGTATAAAAGTATTCTTTCTTAATTCTTAGTGAAATGTGTGTCCTTCCTTTGTTTATATTCTGTGTTATGTACCTTTGTTCATGTTTGTAACTTTTTTTACCCTATCTTCCCTTATCCCCCCCACTCCACTCCCCCTCCCCCTTTCCTCCCCCCTCCCCCTTCCTTTCCCACCTACCTAGGTGTTCCCCTAGGGGGCTACAGGTGACCATTTTCCATTCTATTCTAACATTTCCTCTCTTACCCTTTCACACATATCAACTCCTCCCTTTCTATGTGTCCCCCCCCCTCCACCCCTATAATAACAAGAAAAAAAAAAAAAAAAAAAGGAAAGAAAAGAAAAACCATCACCATGTTTTTACATGTTTTTACATCGTTAAATCTTAAACTTTTCTTCCCTCCTCCCCCCCCCTCCTATCCTCAGACAGTTACAAGTCTCTCTTTGTTTACTTCCATCCATCTCTCCACCGCTTCTGGGGAGTTAAAGATCTGAGTCTCCCCCCATACTGTTACTCGTAATCTTGCAGGATACATAAGGGCATAAGGTACTTTAACCTTCTGGAGAGCACGCTTAACCTGTAAAAATTCTGATCTCTGTCTCTGGAGTTCTGGTGAAAAGTCTGAATAGAATGAAATTCTAGTTCCATTAAAGAGAATATTTCCTGCTTCTCTTGCTCTCCTCAGTAACAGAACCTTATCCTTATAGTTCAGGAACTTAATCAATAGCGGCCTAGGGAACTTCGCGGTTGGGGAGACTCTAAAAGGGATTCTATGGGCTCTTTCAATAGAAAACGATGCTGAGAAAAATTCTCTCCCAAATAATTCAATTAGCCATTTCTCCAAAAATTCCACAGGATTCGGGCCCTCGCTTTTCTCTGGGAGGCCAACCATCCTTACATTGTCTCTGCGGAGCCTATTCTCCATCTCTTCCAATTTTAACGCATGTCTTGATATTTGCTCCTTCATACTTTTTATATCTGCTATTAAAGGGAGAGTATCATCCTCTAGTTGACTAATTCTCCCTTCTAACTCTGAAGTTCTTTGCCCCATCTTTTCCAGCTCTTGTTTAACTATAGTCATGTCTTCCTTCACTCCTTTCATCTGATCACAAAGTTCTTTGATTGAGCCATTGCATGTATTTACTGCCAGCAGTACATCTTTTAAAGTTGGTTCTCTTTCAGAGGGAGGGCCAATTTCAGTTATTCCATTGGGTTTTATATTACCATCTAATCTCACTGGGTCTGCTACACCCACCACCTCTGCTATATTTTTAGTGTTCAAGACTTTAGCTGTCCCAGAGGTCAAGGTGTTACCTGGTTGCCCCAAACTTTTCCTATCAGGGGGACTTCCTTGCTGTATTTTAGACTGCACCCCTTTTTTAGGGGGTGTCTGCACTGGGGCATGCGCATATTGCTCAAGACTTGCTGCCGCTGATGCAGACACTGCCACTATCTGCTGCTGGGTTTGCTGCAAACTTTTCTCCTTGGCTGAGCGCAAATGCTGCATAGTTGATAAAACAATGATGGCGGAGGGGGACCACGGGGAAAGCAAAAAAAAAAAAGGAAAGAAAAAGCTCTTTATATGGTTTATATAATTCAGGCCAGCATTAATACCCTTTACTATTTAACGCATACATTTGCTTGTGTATCATATGTCAAGGGTTATAGGTGGCTATATAGAACCAGTGAAGAATGCGTTTATGGGGATATAACAGTCTTTATAATCTCCAAGAGTCCTCTCAGAAAAAAAAAAAGGCTGTTTTTCTTCAGGGTATCACTGGTATACACTAGTATGTACATTCACATATAATCTCCTCGCTTCGTTCTTTCATAACAGCTGCTGAATTTGGACATTAGCAATATATTGTATTGTATTGTCTATATTACTCACGCGTCCACCATTATGCAAAGACCCTCTTGCTGCATATACTGGGGTTTCAAGCTGGGTTTTCTACCGATTATCTTCCACCCTTTTTGGGTAGGGCACACACTCCTCAATTGTCCAAACGGGGCAGGCAGGATCAGGGGCACTGAGCGGTCGGCACCTACCAAGGGGGTACCGTACCGCAGCTACGGCAGAGAGGTTCCCGGTATCTTTGGCTTCCCCCTTCTCCTCACTGCGCTCCGTTCAAACAGCGCGCGGTGTTGGGTGTGATGTCACTGCACACCTCGGCTCCAGCTCGTGTACACTCGGCTTAGCTCGGGTCTTCTGAGGATTATCCGGAGGCTTATGATCACTGCTGCCCCTCCGCTGTTCGCGCCGTGCTTTCGCTCTGATTGCGGAGGAGTGTTTTCACGCGGATCCAGCTTCACAGCATCGGATCAGGTTTAATCAGGCTAGCAGACTAGCAGCATGCCATGGAGTCAAAGGAAGTCAAAAGGGAGGACACACCGACATTCCTTCACTCTCCTACACCGCTCATCTCCTCACACTCCTCTCATCCCCGGTCCCGCCCCCCCCTACTGACCATGCCGGCGGCGCCATTTTTAAAAGAAAAAAAGACACTGACAAGGCTGCAAATGACTGACAAAGGCTGCAATGGAAGGCTGCAAATGACACTGACAAGGCTGCAAATGACTGACAATGCTGCAATGGAAGGCTGCAAATGACACTGACAAGGCTGCATTAACGGGCATTTAAATGTAAGTTTTTTTCCTTAAACTTCCCTCCTAAAAGTTTTTCTCTTTTAAATTCCCTCCTAAGCTTGGGGTGCGTGTTATACTCCGATAAATACGGAAGTTATTATTTGGGGTTTTTGAACTTTTGTATTTTAATCACCGCTGTTTTTTTTTGTTTTGTTTTTTGTAAAAGGCCGAAAAAAATAAAAAAAAATAAAAAAACTTTAATCTTTATAAATTTAAGTCAGTCAATGTGTATTCTGCTACATTTCTTTAGGGAAAATAAGCTAAATCCTTGTATATTATTTATCTGTCGGAAAGTTATAGAGTCCACAAAGGATGGGATATATGTCTGAAAATCTGTAGTGATGGCCGATCTTATTTCTTTAAATATTATAATGTGGCGCTTCGGCGGGCAGAAATGCCCACCCAATAAAGCCTGCCGCATCTAAAATGGAACGTAACAAATTAATAATAAAAAATACTTTTTTATTATTATTATTATTAATTTGTTTATGTTCCATTCATTTAGATGCGACATTCGTTACTTCGTAATGTTCACTAACAGCCAAATATGAAAGGAAATTCCAATACCTATAATATAATAGTTAGAAATGGCTATTATTAGTTATTATTTTGGATTTTATAATTTTCGTATTTAATCACCACTTTTTTTTGTTGTTTGTTAAATAAATGAAAAAAGACAATAAAAAAATAATAATAATAATAATAATAATAAAGCGTTTTTTCTTTGTGTTGCAAAGAACAGGTATATAAGAATATACATGGTTTTATTAACAAATAACAATTTACACAATAAAAACAGGTACATGTTGAAAGGTTATGTTAAGCATCCATCTTGTTTCTGTCAGCCATCTTAATATTTACAAACTTCCAGTCTATAATATGTACAGTTTGAACACCCCTTTAAGTTTCACAATTATCTGTCTTAGTATGAGATTCTGCTACATGGACATTTCTCACACATCTCCTTACCTTTTCTCACATTCTTTTAGCTAGCTTAGAACAAAGGCTTCTTGTCTTGACCAGCTGTAACCGTCTTAATAACTACTGCGCATGTCTGTGTGACGTGTAATTTACTATATGAAGTGCTTTGTGATAACTCAATACAATTAGTTCTCAAAAGACAGCATGGTGTGAGTGTCGTTTTATATGTTTCTTTGAGAACTGATTCCAGATATCTGAAATTATACAATACATTGGATGTGAAGTCTGAGAGGTTTGAGGAACCACCCTAGACACAGGATTAACCCTTTCACCCATCAGTGCCGCCCATCGGTGCTGCCTATCCGTGCCACCCATCAGTGCTGCCTCATCAGCGCACATCAGTGAAGGAGAAAAAAAAAAAGACAAATTTGCTACATTTTCTGACAGAAAAAAGTTTTCTTGTTTTTTCAGTCTTTTTTCAAATTTTAAGCCAAAAAAAAAAAAACTGCGGTTATTAAATACCACCAAAAGAAAGCTCTGTTTGTCTAAAGCAGATGATAAAAATGTCACATGGGTACAGAGTTGTATGACCGCGCAATTGTCATTCAAAGTGTGAGAGCGCAACGACCCCAGGCTAGATTCCATAGTAAACCTGAGGTTGAAGTCGTTAATGTATAGTACCTTCATGAAATCCGTTAGATCTTCCAAACTAGCCTCCCACACCAGAAAAATGTCATCGACGTATCTGTACCAACATGTTATGTTGGCCAGATACATCGATAAAGTAGGATTGGAGAAAAGGGAACGCTCCCACCCCCCCCAGGTACAGGTTCGCGTAGGATGGGGCACAGCAGGTGCCCATCGCCACACCCTGTACCTGGAGGTAGTGGGAGCCATCAAAGGAAAAAACATTTTTGGTTAAGATATGCTTCAAAAGCTCCAAAATGAATGCATTGTATGGCCTGCATACCGGATTGCTCCCACTAAAAAAACTCTCCACAACAGTAAGCCCCAAATGGGGAATGCTACAATATAGAGCCTCCACATCTATTGCGACCAAGAGACTAGTGGGGGATACCTTTTTGTTATGCAAAACTCTTAACAGTGCTAGAGTATCTTGCAGGTAGGATGGAAGTTGTGTTACATACGGGCGCAGAAAAGCATCCACTAATCTTCTACCTTTTTCGCTCTTCGCCCCTATGCCTGATATAATGGGGCGTCCCGGTGGTTTATCCCTGTTTTTATGGGTCTTAGAGAGTGAGTAAAATGATGGAACTCTTGGATGAGTGGTCTTTAGGGCCTCAAAGATATCTTTATCAATTATGCCGTCATTGAATGCTCGTGTGATCAAAATCTCATAGTCCCCATTAAAGGTCATTATTCTCTCAAACGGGATAAGACTATAACATTCTTTATTTGATAAAATATCTAGGCACATTTGCCTATAATTTTCCGTATCCATTACTATAACATTCCCTCCCTTATCCGCCATTTTAATCGTAATATCTTTATTGTTCTGGAGTTGGGAGACCACCAGTTGTTGTTCTGACGTTAAATTTCTTTCTTTTTGTGGCCTAAAATCTAGTTTCTTGATGTCACTAGTTGTTTGTTGGAGAAAAGTCCAAATACTAGGATTAGTTTTCAAAGAGGGGAAGTTGGTGGATTTGTTGAGAAATTTAGGTATTTCCCTGGGTGGAATTGCTTGAGGGGGGTCCCCCGGAGAAGGCAGGGAAGCCCCCTCTGCAGGACCACTCTGGGGAATTTCACTTTCATCCAAAAGGTCCATCAGGTCTTTTAGAGCCAAAAAATCCCTGACTGTAAAGCCCTTCCATTTCTCTCGTTCAATGTATTCTTGTTTCTTCTTTTTCCTCTCCTCATCAAACATAAATTTATAGGTGAGCCGTCTGGCAAACAAATTAAGATCTTTGACAACCTCAAAGCTGTCAGTGTGGGACGAAGGGCAAAAACTCAAACCTAGACCTAAAACTTCCAATTCTAGTAGTGATAGAGATTTGGAGGATAGATTAATAACTTGTAACTGTTCTTCTATCGGTCTTTGTATGCAAATCTTTCCAGATTCTGTGAGGCCATTGAACGGTTGGGAGGGTCCTGAGTGGGTGGAACTAACTGAAAAACCTTATCTTTAATGTTTTTAGAAATGGCACCTCCATTTCGGGGAGTGTTGGGATATAATAGGGGGGTTGGTGGTGGAGGTAAGGGAGCTCTGTTGGCTCCTGTTAGGGGTTCTAGATCAAGAGATTCACCCGGAGTTGGAAACCGGGGATCTATCCCCATTAAACCACCAGCTCTCATCACATGTTCCTCATGTCCATCGGTAGGATGGTCTCTTAGTTTTTTGTCCTTTCCTCCCTTATCTCCTGTCATTTGTCTTTTCCTTGATCCCCTTTGTCTCCCTCTTCCACGTGTAGGAAAAGAGGTTTGGGCTGGACGAGCTGAGTAAGAGAAATTGGGAGAGTCGGAGTCAGTGCCATCCCTAAATTCCCCGTCACTTTGAGATTGAGTTTTATCTATATTCTGTTCGTATTTTCTCTGATTTTTTCTTCCCTGTTTTCCTCCGCGTTGGGGTCATCTATATGCATATTTCCCATTAAAGGCCATTTTATCTCGAATAAATTTTATATCTTTTCTATAAATAAGATCTTTATTATATTTTTCCAGATATTCCTTTAATGCCTTATCTTTTTCTAGGAATTTGGGATGGGCACATAGTGAGACATTTTGTTTCTGAAATTCTATGATTTCAATATCAAGGTCCTTGATGTCCTTGTTATAGTGTTCAACCAGTGCTAACATCATTTTGGACGTACAGTCCTGTAAGTTGGATTCCCATTTTTGTTTAAAGTCCACATTGATTTCTCAGAGGTTGGGGAAGACCTGAATTCTCAGTCCCTGAGGATTCAGACCTTCCCTTACATATCTCTCCAGGAATTTCACTTGCCAAAATAAATTAGACTTTCGTTCAAGGGCCTGTTTCAACTTGGTTATTAGTACCTCAATTTCCAGTTCAATTCCATGGTCATCCCCACATTCTTCATGTATTTTCGACATAAGCCCGTCCCATTCAGAACCAGTATAGTCCGTCATTGTTGGATATTCTCTATGAAAAAAACCCGTATCCCATCTATGGACAAAAATGAATGGGGTAAACACTAAAAAGAAGCACAGTAAAAGTTATAATCTAATATATAGAATCATTAATTAGTCAGTTTTAATTGTTACTGTCCACTGAGACAGTGCCCAAAGTGGATTACTCCCGTAGCTAAAATGGAGCCTCTTCAGCTCAAGTAGAGTTACAAAAATATGTTGATAAGCTATGGGGGGTACCTCATCCTAAGAACGTATATAAAGAAGGAACAAGAGAGGGTTTAGCCAACCTGATGGACTATTGCGGTACCTGAACAGACATATGTCTCAATACAAAGAAAGTTTTAATTAAATTCTTTTTATTCACATATAATATACACATAATATCTCTATCATTAAAAAGAAAAAAGTTTAACCTATTAAATAAATGTATACAGATATAAAGAGTCAAATTGTTGAATCAAACTTGCTGGTTATTGCTGGTTGACGCGTTTCGCATATTGCTTCCTCAGAACCAGAAACAGCATTTTAGAACATCTGTAGTACATCAAAGAGAGGACATGAGAATTGTTCAAAAGTGAGCCATTCGATACATTCAAACTGTTCGCCACCAATAATTCAAACAGAAAACATGTATTTTTGTTGGTACCTACCTTTCACTTAGCATTACTTATGGAAAGATCTACCCGATAGGTAGTAAGGTAGTCAATAGACCCAACATTCTAGGGTGACCCAAATATAATTTTGAAAAACTCGTCAACCAGCAATAACCAGCAAGTTTGATTCAACAATTTGACTCTTTATATCTGTATACATTTATTTAATAGGTTAAACTTTTTTCTTTTTAATGATAGAGATATTATGTGTATATTATATGTGAATAAAAAGAATTTAATTAAAACTTTCTTTGTATTGAGACATATGTCTGTTCAGGTACCGCAATAGTCCGTCAGGTTGGCTAAACCCCGTCTTGTTCCTTCTTTATATGTGTATTTATTATTATTATTATTATTAAAATATATAAATATAATATAATATAATATAATATAATATATTTTTTTTTTTGGAGCCTGTAAAGCATTTCTCCAGTGATCAGCAGATCATGGGTGCCATCAGTGTTGGTGCATCCATAATGGCGCACGGGCGCCACCCCCTCTCTCCAGCCACCCCTCTATCACCAATATATGCAGTAGATTCGTGCATTGCATGAATCTATCTATGGCCGCCAGTGCCACCCCCTATTCAGCCGCCCGGCCCCTTTTCGGGCACCCGAATTACAGTGGAGGATTTGATTTTTTTGAAGCACCTAAATGCAGCCATAGGCTCTAATAGGCGTCAAAAAAGGTGACCTTCGAGCGCCATGCTGGGCACTCGCAGGTCACTCAGCTGTGTTAGAAAAGCAAATGAATATTCGCTTTCCTAACACTAAACCGCCTCTCCGCCAATCAGGTGCTCGGGTCTGTTACCCGTCACCTGATTGGCTGAAACGACAGGCGCTATGATTGGACGCCAGGTGAGGACTGGAGAAGACATCGAGGAGCTGTCCCACCTAGACAGGCAACTGCATACGACGGGCCGGCGGGGGCACATTGGCAGCATTTGATATGGCACAGTGGCTGTGTTTGATGGGCACAGTGGCTGCTTTTGAAGGGCACAGTGGCTTTGTTTGATGGGGCACAGTGGCTTTGTTTGATGGGGCACAGTGGCTTTGTTTGATGGGGCACAGTGGCTGCATTTTGATGGAGTGTATTTCAGAATTTTTCAGTTTGTTTGCGCTCCCCCCCCCAAAAAAAGTTTGAGCACCAGCCGCCACTGGGTGCCATGCAGGTCTCCAGCAGATCTGTCGGTGTATCTGTGCGCTCGTACATCACGTACAGGTAAGTTTGTCTTGGGGGGGGGGGGGTTGGAAAAAATGATTATGCAACACATACTATGTTATTTTTGTTGATATCTCATATATATCACACACATGCTTATTTATATTATTTGGCTGAGTATATACCGGTACATTCTCTGCTTGATCATACTGTGAGGAAAATTCCTTGAGTAATCGACCCCCAGCATATACCATCACCTAACCTTTGGGGTGCACTTCACATTTTTGCTGCTCTCGCTGGTCATTCACTGTTTTGCTATAATTCTGGGAAGCATTTGGCTGCATCAGACTGATCCTGATGGGACATGACTGTCTGGCTTTTATTACAATCTACGGCTGTAAATATGGGTCTGCATCATTTTATCAACATGTAAGTCCTTCTACCTATATTCAGTTTTGTTTTTCAAAGGGACCTAAAACAGAGGTACATAATGTATACCATTTGTACATGTAGCGGCCATAACCCCGAGGGGCGACCTTGACCTTTCTGGGATTACCAATTACCTCCTCGTAGCTGGATAAACCTCTTACATCAGATTTAGCAGCCAACATGTGATACGGAAACTTAGCAAAGTCTCTGCCACAGACTAGATTGTAACTAAAGATAAATTAGTAACTTTTCCCACAGTACCTGGATCTCTCAGCCTTCTTGGTGATACTGTGGGAAGTGTGGATTCTCTAGTGTCCATACAACTCAGCTCCCAGGCTCTTACCTAGCAGCCAGCTTCTTGGCCCTCCTCCGAAGAGTCCTCCCCTGGTCACTTGTACGAGTTGCCGTGTCTCTCCAATGCCGAGAGCACACCGGGACACCTCAGAATCCTCCATGCTCGTGGGGATGGCAGACTCTCCTGGGTCCGGGACCCCTTACGGGGCTGACCCGGACCGGAACCAGGAATCAAAGCAGCAGCCGAACCCTGAACACGTGACTTCAGCACCTTAAATACCCCTTCCCAGACTAGCAGGGCCAGACGCACCCACTAATTGGCTCCGGGAAAAGATTGGTACCTAACACGTCCAACCAGGCTTGGTTCTCAGTTTGTCACAGGTGCCTCACTGCACCTATCACCAGGCGGAACCTCAGTACAGCCCAGCCAGACTGATGCCAAAGTAAAAGACCTATAGAATTAATTAACCCGCAGAACTCTGTTAGAGTTCTGGAAATCTAAATTTACATATGTATAGCGTACACTTAGTCAAGTGTCGGCGCTACATACACTATTGATTTTTGTTTGTCTTTTTGAATACAGAATTACTCTGCTCTATCCACACATACACCCTTGAAGAAAGAAGTCTCTGAAACGCGTCGGTGTGGGTCTGCATGTTCTATCATGGTGCCCTCATCACGGTAGTCCTGTGACCATTTTTTGAGCTTTCATGTTCCCATGTTTCCTATGCATGTTGATTCTCGTTATCAGCCATTTTTAATATTCTGTATCTCTTAAAGAGGAAGGTGGGTTTTACTTTCCTCTTTATTTCCCTGCAAAGGTAAAGAATAATGGGCTACTGTGCATCGCATAGTGGCCCATTATGTGTCACTTACCTGACACAGGAGCCCACAATGTCACCATTGTCCCCACGACCAGGGAGCTTACATCTTCGCCCCTCTTCCTTCCCGGGGCCGCGAACTCAGACTCTGTGACTGGCCGGAGTTGCGTGACGTCACTGCCACGCATGCGTGCGGGAGCCGCCAGTCACGGCATGACCCTTAATAGAAACGGCGATGTGCCCTTTCTAAAGGGCGCATGCGCCGTAGTCATCGGCGCTCACCTTTTTAGTAAATATCTGCTAAACCGTGGAGGTTTAGGTGATATTTCCAGCACCTACAGGTAAGCCTTAATATAGGCTTACCTGTAGGTAAAAGTGGTTGTGCGAGGTGTACAACCACTTTAATAAATGTTGTATTTTTTCATATCTCTTTTCTTATTATTACTATATTGTTATGTGGGCCATTAAAGTCCCCTCAGGGGGAGTGTCTCTTCTCATGTTATGAAAGGTGAAATTCTCCTTTAACTACTTGCCCAATGGGCACTTTCACCACCTTTCTGCCCAGGCCAATTCTCAGCTTTCAGCGCTCTCACACTTTGAATGACAATTGCGCGGTCATACAACTCTGTACCCATGTGACATTTTTATCATCTGCTTTAGACAAACAGAGCTTTCTTTTGGTGGTATTTAATAACCGCTGGTTTTTTTTTTTTGGCTTAAAATTTGAAAAAAGACTGAAAAAACAAGAAAACATTTTTCTGTCAGAAAATGTAGCAAAGTTGTCTTTTTTTTTCTCCTTCAATGATGTGCGCTGATGAGGCAGCACTGATGGGTGGCACGGATAGGCAGCACTGATGGGCGGCACTGATGGGTGAAAGGGTTAATCCTGTGTCTAGGGTGGTCCCTCAAACCTCTCAGACTTCAGATCCAATGTATTGTATAATTTCAGATATCTGGAATCAGTTCTCAAAGAAACATATAAAACGACACTCACACCATGCTGTCTTTTGAGAACTAATTGTATTGAGTTATCACAAAGCACTTCATATAGTAAATTACACGTCACACAGACATGCGCAGTAGTTATTAAGACGGTTACAGCTGGTCAAGACAAGAAGCCTTTGTTCTAAGCTAGCTAAAAGAATGTGAGAAAAGATAAGGAGATGTGTGAGAAATGTCCATGTAGCAGAATCTCATACTAAGACAGATAATTGTGAAACTTAAAGGGGTGTTCAAACTGTACATATTATAGACTGGAAGTTTGTAAATATTAAGATGGCTGACAGAAACAAGATGGATGCTTAACATAACCTTTCAACATGTACCTGTTTTTATTGTGTAAATTGTTATTTGTTAATAAAACCATGTATATTCTTATATACCTGTTCTTTGCAACACAAAGAAAAAACGCTTTTTTTTTATTATTATTATTATTATTATTTTATTTTTTTATTGTCTTTTTTCATTTATTTAACAAACAAAAAAAAAAGTGGTGATTAAATACGAAAATTAGAAAATCCAAAATAATAATTAATAATAGCCATTTCTAACTATTATATTATAGGTATTGGAATTTCCTTTCAAATTTGGCTGTTAGTGAACATTACGAATTAGCCGAAATAACAAATGTCGCATCTAAATGAATGGAACATAAACAAATTAATAATAATAAAAAAAGTATTTTTTATTATTAATTTGTTACGCTCCATTTTAGATGCGGCAGGCTTTATTGGGTGGGCATTTCTGCCCGCCGAAGCGGCACATTTTAAATACTTAAAGAAATAAGATCGGCCATCACTACAGAGTTTTTTTTTGTTTTTTTTTTCGGCCTTTTACAAAAAACAAAACAAAAAAAACAGCAGTGATTAAAATACGAAAGTTCAAAAACCCCAAATAATAACTTCTGTATTTATCGGAGTATAACACGCACCCCAAGTTTAGGAGGGAATTTAAAATCAAAAAACTTTTAGGAGGGAAGTTTAAGGAAAAAAACTTACATTTAAATGCCCGTTAATGCAGCCTTGTCAGTGTCATTTGCAGCCTTCCATTGCAGCCTTGTCAGTCATTTGCAGCCTTGTCTGTCATTTGCAGCCTTGTCAGTGTCTTTTTTTTTCTTTTAAAAATGGTGCCGCCGAGATACAGAGCGGATGTCCTGTGTATCTTGGCGGCGCTCGGTAGTTCTCGGCCGTTCTTGGCGGCTTTCGGGTTTACGAAAGCTGCCGAGGACGGCCAAGTGAGGCCGAAGATAGCCGAGAACATCCGAAGATACTCGAAAGCCGCCGAGAACGGCAGAAGAGGTTACAAACGGCGGGGATCGGCGTATAACACGCACCCCTGATTTTTTCCCCCTCCTGATTTTAAGGGGAAAAAAGTGCGTGTTATACGCCGATAAATACGGTAACTAATAAATGATGGGTATTGGAATTTCCTTTCAAATTTGTCTGTTAGCGAACGTTATAAATTATCCAAAATAACGAATACCGCATCTAAACAAATTAATAATAATAATTTGTTATGTTACATTCAATTTTAGATGCGGCAGGCTTTATTGGGTGGGCTTTCTGCCCGCCGAAGTGCCACATTTTAAATATTTAAAGAAATAAGATCGGCCATCACTACATCAGGATTGATCGATTTTTATATTTATATATATATATCACACGACCGGACTTTTCGACGGACTAGGTCCGACTGTCTTCCCGATGGACTTTCAGAATAAACGGACTTGGTCACACACAATCACAGCAAAGTCTGACGGATTTGAACGTGATGACATACGACCGGACTAGCAGAAGGAAGTTCATAGCCAGTAGCCAATAGCTGCCCTAGCGTTGTTTTTTGTCCGTTGGACTAGCATACACACAAACGTATTTCTCGATAGGAACTGGGTCTGGCGGAGTTCAGAAAAAAAATTTGAAACATGTTCTATTTCTGAAGTCCTTCAGATTTTTGGACAGCAAAGGTCCAATGGAGCCCACACATGATCGAATTGTCCGACGGATTCCTCCTGTCGGACCTTTGCTGTCAAAGTCTGGTCGTGTGTATGCGGCATAAGGGATTTTCGGTGGGGATGTCTGACTGCTGAAGTACCCAGGAAACCTAATTCCGCGTACACACGACTGGACTTTTCGACAGCAAAGGCCCGACGGAACTAATCCATCGGACAATTCGATCGTGTGTGGGCTCCATCGGACCTTTGCTCCATCGGACCTTTGCTGTCCAAAAATCTGATGGACTTTAGAAATAGAGCATGTTTAAAATTTTTCGTCCGGAACTCCGCCGGACCCAGTTCCTATCAAGAAATCTGTTCTTGTGTATGCTAGTCCGACGGGCAAAAAACCGACGCTAGGGCAGCTATTGGCTACTGGCTATGAACTTCCTTATTCTAGTACGGTTGTACTTCATCACGTTCAAATCCGTCGGACTTTGGTGTGACCGTCGGACCTAGTCCGTCAAAGTCCGGTCGTGTGTACACGGCCTAAGAAGCCTATAATTCAACATGCCAGGTATAGCTCCACACTACAAAAACAGTTTATCATCAGTCCAGATCCAGCCAAAGGACATCTGTCTACCCAGATGGGCTTCCCATGCTCTTTGCCACTTGTGCAGGTTCCTAATTCTGAGTCCAAGCTTCCCCAACATTTTCAGGTCTTCTTCTAAAAATTGGGAACCAGTCAGTGGGGTTCTCTTGGAACTGGTGATCACCTCAGTATTTAATCATAGTGATCACATGAGTTCGGTTTACAAACCTGCCCCTTCTCTCTGTAGGGTCACTGTGCACAGATGGACAAGCACAGCAACAGAAGAAGAGGGCAGGGAGGTAAGTGAGGAGCGCCTATAGAAAGTCTTAAACTCCAGCCAATTGAAAAACAATGATCACGTTATTGTAGGGCATATAACATGGCCAATTAATTTCCTTGAAATGCCTGATTCTAGACTTGGGGGAGGAGGAGGTGGACAGTCACACTTGTAACGGGTGCCTTCAGTGTACTTTCTTCTAATGGGACAGGAACTATTTGCAGCTCGTCTGCTGATTGGTGCTGATGTCTGCAGCCTGGAGTCATGTTGCCCTCTGATTTTGGAGCCTCTCCTGTCCTTGGACCCATCAGGCATTGCTGTGTCCTCTGCCATCTTAGCTCCTGTCATGCAAAACTTTGTGGCCCAAATTACCCAGTTATTTGCTGACTGACCACAGAGGCCACATGTGCCCACTTGCGCCCTTGCCAGCAGATTCCGTAACTGATTTACTCATAGCTTAGTGGCTTGTAAGAAACTGCATGCAGAGACGAATACGAAGTTGCTCAAATTCTTGATCTATGAGCTTACCACCGAGGAGTGGCAGTCTTCTGCTAATCAATCCTATGTTGAAGATCATTTTGGCTCTTTTTGATGCATTGCTCACAAACCTCAAGTTAAAAGATCAACCTGTCGCTTCTACCAATGGTGTTTCCAGCATTGGTTCATATAGGTCAGCTGAAGTCAATAAGGCTTTCATTTTGGACCTGCTATTCCAGCTGTTTCTCTACAAAGATCGGTAGTGCCCTAATAGGTTGTTTGCTCCCCCTAAGCTCTTGCTAGTCTCCTATCCATCTGGTGTGGATTTTATTTAGGAATGGTCCCTTTCTGCTGTACATACTGTTGTCTTACCTTAACAAGGCCATTGCTATACTAGTGAAGGATGCATTTGATAAGCAGTTGGAAGCCCTTTCCAGGACTCTGTGCTCGCTGATGGATCCCACCCTGCAGTCTGTTCGAGCCATGCCTATACTGTGTCAAATCATGCCTGACTGGACGAAATCCCTTAAAGTGGAAGTAAACCCCCCTGTCGTTTTCAGCCAAGGAAGCTGCCATCTTGGCCTCTGTTTAATCTTCAACTGCCACGGTGCTGCACATGTGATCCGTTATGACACCAGCCATTGGATGGTTTGACTGTTTGGTTGAGAGCACAGCCAATGTGCAGTTGGCATTCCCGGCATGCCTTTTTTTTTTAAACTGTTAAATCAATGGGTTTACTTCCGCTTTAAAAGTAATCTCACCACTGCTGCCATTGATACTGTTGAATGCTTGGAGCAGAGGGCTGTGGTGCTAAATTTTAGCTGTAATGGCTTTACTGGAAGCCTCTCGCCTTATTTCTCATGTGTTTCAAATCTGTACTTATGCAGAAGGCACTTAGGCTAAAGTGCTGGACTGAAGAACTGTCTTGAAGGAAGCTGTTGATTTGCACAGCTGTATTTAATCAGGATTAACCTGTTGCACATTGATTTGAGGGACAGCGCCTCTATGGACCAGCTTTAGATGTTTCCAGAGTAGGGGGACATCTGTTGACTATTACGGATGCTTATACAGTTTTTTTCAATTCAACTTTTGTTTCCTTCAGTCTCCCTGTTTTCTTCTTTCTATCCCTCCCGTGTCTACTCCTTTGTCTGGCAGATCTCCATATTTCTCTATAATGACTTCTGGACCAAGGTGTCATAGTCCCAGTCCTTGTTGAAGAACAATTTCAGGGGCTTTACTACAACCTTTCTACAAAAGGGCATTCACCCAATCAAAGCTTTGATTGTTTTTATTCTGATGCAACAGTTCTGGACAGAATCATCTAGATCTGTCATTGTCTTTTATTCAACATACTTTCTGGATTCTGTGGACATATAAAATGCTTATTTACATGTGCCCATATTTACACTGCACCAAAGCTTTCTGTAGGACCCAAGCACTACCAGTTTATGGCCCTGCCATTTGGCCGATCTTCTGCACCTTGACTGTTCACCAAGGTGCTGGTCCTGTTGCTTTCCCAGGATATCCCCATCATGAGATATTTGGTAAACCTCCTGTTGACAGGACAGGGCTCTGTCGGATAATGCTTCTCTAATGCCGCGTACACACGATCGGAATTCTCGCCGGAAAAAACTCTGACGGTTTTTCCGATGGAATTCCGCTCAAGCTGTGTTGCCTACACACGATCACACCAAATTCCGACGGTCAATAACACAGCGGCATAAAACACGTTCGACAGCACTATAAAAGGGAAGTTTAATGGTTACGAGCATGCGTTGAATTGTTTCCGAGCATGCGTCGGAATTTTGCGTGTCGGACTTGCATACACGCGATCGGAAAATCTGATAGAATGGTTTTCGGTCGGAAAAAGTCAGAATAGGTTCTCAATTCAAAGTCCGTCGGAAATTTCGACAGAAAAAGCCCGTTGGCCATACACACGGTCGGAAAATCCGATGAAAAGCTCCCATCGGACTGTTTCCATCGGAAATTCCGATCGTGTGTACGCCGCATAACTGTCCAGACATTAGAGATTTGGGTGGATCACAAACCTTTATAACTTGACACTGGAACTGACTCATTGCTTGGAGTATCTGGGTCTGTTCCTGGACAAATCTCAGGCCAGAGTGTTCCTCAGTGGAAGCTTCAGATTCTTCCGGTCTCAGGTTTCTACTCCTTAAACTAGAAATTTTCTGACTCTTTGCTTCTGCAAGAAAGTCTTGGTGCTGATGGCAGCCTCCTTCAAGAAGGCCTCCTCTCCCACCGGGAGACCCAATCCACGATCCGGCACTTCCACCAGGCTAGAGTTAAGCCCCATACACACGCGCGGATTATCCGAGGACCAGGTCTGTCGGACCATGTCCGTCATACTTTGTCTGATGTTGGTTTTGCGTACACACGGTCGGACAAAGTTGTCGGAAAATCCGATCATTCTGAACGTGGTGACGTTTGTTGCCTACGACGGGACTACGTAGAGGCTAGTAGCCAATAGCTTTGGTCTTGTAATGTGATCTGAGCATGCGTAGCACTTTGTCCGGTCGGACAACCGTACACACGATCGGATTTGGTGTGATCGGACCGTGTTGTCGGCAAATCTATCCAGCAGGAGATAAGACTTTGTCCGTCGGACAATCCGACGTACACTGTCCGATGGTGCATACACACGGTCTGATTTTTCAACAACATTGTCCGATCGGACAGAATCCATGAAAAAATCCGACCGTGTGTATGGGGCTTAAGACTGAAACAAAGCCGGAAACGGCTTTGTTAGACAGTCTTCTATGTAAACAGCGTCACTTCCGCTTTACTCGGCTGCCAATGGGGCCGATTTTTTTTTTTAAATTACATTTTTTTTAAATTTGCTGTCCCCTCAAAATAACTCGACACACAGTCATTAATGTCTAAACCGCTGGCAACAAAAGTGAGTACACCCCTAAGTGAAAATGTCCAAATTGGGCCCAAATTGTCAATATTTTGTATGGCCATCATCATTATTTTCCAGCACTGCCTTAACCCTCTTGGGCCTGGAGTTCACCAGAGCTTCACAGGCTGCCACTGGAATCCTCTTCCACTCCTCCGTGACGACATCACAGAGCTGGTGGATGTTAGAGACCTTGAGCTCCTCTACCTTCCGTTTTGAGGATGCCCCACAGATGCTCAATAGGGTTTAGGTCTGGAGACATGCTTGGCCAGTCCATCACCTTTACCCTCAGCTTCTTTATCAAGGCAGTTGTCATCTTGGAGGTGTTTGGGGTCGTTATCATGTTGGAATACTGCCCTGCGGCCCAGTCTCTGAAGGGAGGGGATCATGCTCTGCTTCAGTATGTCACAGTACATGTTGGCATTCATGGTTCCCTCAATGATCTGTAGCTCCCCAGTTACGGCAGCACTCATGCAGCCCCAGACCATGACACTCCCACCACCATGCTTGACTGTAGACAAGACACACTTGTCTTTGTACTCCTCACCTGGTTGCCCCCACACACGCTTGTCACCATCTGAACCAAATACGTTTATCTTGGTCTCATCAGACCACAGGACATGGTTCCAGTAATCCATTTCCTTAGTCTGCTTGTCTTTAGCAGACTGCTTGCAGGCTTGCTTGTGCATCATCTTTAGAAGAGGCTTCCTTCTGGGATGACAGCCATGCAGACCAATTCTATGCAGTGTGCAGCGTATGGTCTGAGCACTGACAGGCCAACCCCCCACCCCTTCAACCTCTGCAGCAATGCTGACAGCACCCATACATCTATTTCCCAAAGGCAACCTCTGGATATGACGCTGAACACGTGACCTCAACTTCTATGGTGGACCATGGAGAGGCCTGTTCTGAGTGGAACCTGTGCTGGTAAACTGCTGTATGGTCTTGGCCACTGTGCCACAGCTCACCAATTTGGACATTTTCACTTAGGGGTGTACTCACTTTTGTTGCCAGCGATTTAGACATTTATGGCTGTGTGTTGAGTTATTTTTAGGGGACAGAAAATGTACACTGTTATACAAGCTGTACACTCACTACTTTACATTGCAGCAAAGTTTCATTTCTTCAGTGTTGTCACATGAAAAGATAGAATAACATATTTACAAAAATGTGAGGAGTGTACTCACTTTATCAGGAGAGTACTTACCGAGGCCGAAGTGCCGAGAGTGGTTCACCCTTGCAACTGAGCGCAGTCCGCCCCCTGGAGGTGAGACAGGGGGTGAACGGCACAAAGAGGCACAGGCTACCCAACCAGAGGATGAGGACTGAAGTAGGAGCCAAGTGCTGGGATCAGGAATATGTTGAGAAGTTCCAGAATACAGGTGTAGGTACAGGTCTGTAGACAGGTAAATCCGGGTCACTAGCAGAGGTTCAGGGCAGGAGACAGCAGACAAATCCAGGTCACAAGCAGAGGTTCGAGGGGGCCAGAGGCAGAAAGCGGGTAAGTCCAATAAACAGTCCAGAGGTCAAGGGCAGGAGAAGGCGGCAAGGTCAAAGGGCAAATCCGAGGTCAAAACAGGCAATCAGGCAATCAGGATACCGGAAACAGGAACAGAGCTTAAGCAGGAAGCTGAAGACAAGCCAGCGCTGGACTGATCTGAACCACTTCCTTAAATAGGCCATGTAAGTGGTCATGTGACGCTGTCACGCACTGGGACGCTCAAGCGTGCGCTAGTGCGCATGCGCGTGCGTCGGAGCGCCGAGCCGCGAATGCGCATGCGCCGGAGCGCCGTCCCGTCGCGCATGCGCATAGGCACCCGGCGCACCGCGTTAAACTGACTGTTTCCCTGACAGTGCCCTCCCCCGAGGGGCGGGGGGAGAACTGGTGGAGGTGGGGGCTCAATCCTGCCCGGGAAAGGACTGGGAGTGACAGGTTTCAGGAGGGAAGCGTGGAAGACAGGGTGTATCCTGTATGAATCCGGCAGAGAAAGTTCAAAAGCCACGGGGTTGATTTTCCATTTAATTTTGAAAGGGCCGATAAATTTAGGTCCTAATTTCCGTGTGGGAATAGCTAACTTGAGGTTAACTGAGGATAACCACACTTCGTCTCCTATTTCAAAATCCGGGTTCTCCTTTCTTCCCCGATTAAAGTATCTTTCGTACCCCTCCTGAGCTTTCTGCATGGCTTCTTGTATTTTTTGGAAGTTTTGTTGAAGGGACCGTACTCGGTTCTGGACAGCCGGAACAGCAATTTCAGGAAGGAACCCTGGTAGGAAGGAAGGATGGAATCCATAGTTGGCCCAAAAGGGCGTTTGATTGGTGGCGGTATGGACCGCATTGTTATAAGCAAATTCTGCAAATGGTAGAAGACTGGACCATTCGTCCTGGGAATCTGAGCAAAAACAACGAAGATACTGCTCCAATGACTGATTTGTCCTCTCTGTTTGACCGTTACTTTGAGGATGATAGGCCGAAGAGAGGCATATTTTAATCTCCAGGGTCTTGCATAACTCCCGCCAGAACTTAGAAGTGAACTGAGGGCCTCTATCCGAGGTAATAGTTGCAGGTAAGCCGTGGAGTCGGACAATCTCTTTGAGGAAGATATCAGCTGTAGCAGAAGCAGACGGGGTGCCGATAATTGGAAGGAAATGTGCCATTTTTGACAGTCGGTCTACTACGACCATTATTGTGGTGAACCCCTCTGAGGAAGGTAGTTCCACGATAAAGTCCATTGCTATCTCCGCCCATGGACGCTCAGGGATGGACAAGGGTCTCAGCAGGCCCCAGGCTTTAGAGTTGGTCCCCTTGTTCCGTTGACAAACCACACAAGACGACACATAATCCCGACAGTCTTGTCTCCACCCAGGCCACCAAAAGGAACGAGAAACTAGTTCCGTTGTTTTACGAACCCCAAAATGTCCTGCAAGTTTAAGATCATGTAGGGTTTTGAGTGTCAAGGGTCTTACTTCGGTGGGAACAAATACCTTTCCCTGGAACCAGTGTAGTCCGTCATGAATCTCCATTGGGGGAGTTCCTTGATTTGGAAGTTGCCCAGATGCTGCCTTAATAGCGGGAATCAGATCAGGTTGCAATATGAGAGAAAGAAAATTCTGTGGTGGAAGAATGGTACTGGGTTCAGTCTCTTGGGGTGTTTCGTGGAACATCCTGGAGAGAGCGTCTGCCTTCCCATTTTTCGAGCCGGGTCTGTACGAGATATGGAAATTAAACCTAGCAAAGAAAAGAGCCCATCGGGCCTGCCTAGGCTTTAGGCGTTTGGCTGTCCTGAGGTATTCCAAATTTCGGTGGTCGGTCCAAATCATAATTGGATGAGAAGCCCCCTCCAGGAGGTATCTCCACTCTTCCAAGGCAAACTTGATGGCCAGTAATTCTCTATCTCCCACATCGTAATTCCTTTCTGGAGGACTTAACTTCCGAGATGCGAAAGCCACAGGATGGAGGAGAGCCTTGGGACCAAGTCTTTGGGACAGGATAGCTCCCGTCGCCGTCTCTGATGCATCCACCTCCAGCACAAAGGGTAAGGCTGGATTTGCATGCATCAGGATGGGAGCTGACGAAAACAGCTTCTTTAACGTGTCGAAGGCCCCTTGAGCCTCCGGGGACCAGTGGAACTGGGTGCCTTGATGAGTCAATTTGGTGATGGGTGCCACTATGGAGGAAAAGCCAACAATGAATCTTCGGTAGAAATTTGCGAAACCGATGAATCGTTGTACCCCTTTCTTGTTTACCGGAGCGGGCCACTCCAGTATGGCTTTAACTTTTTGTGGGTCTATGGAGACCCCACTTGTAGAAATGATGAACCCCAAGAACTGCACTGTAGTTTTCTCGAATTCGCACTTCTCAGCTTTGAGGTACAAACTGTGACTCCGAAGAATGGAAAGAACTTGTTTCACGTGCACTCGGTGAAGTTCCGGGGTGTCTGAGAAGATAAGGATGTCGTCCAGATACACGACAAGGAAGTCATCGAGATGTTTGCGAAAAATATCATTGACCAGGTGCTGGAAAGTTGCTGGTGCGTTACAGAGCCCAAAGGGCATTACCAAGTATTCGTAGTGCCCGAATCTGGATCTAAAAGCAGTTTTCCATTCGTCTCCTGCCCTAATTCGGATAAGATTATAGGCCCCACGTAGATCCAACTTGGAGAAGATTCGGGCAGATCTGAAACGCTGGAAAAGTTCTGGAATCAGTGGCAGGGGATACCGGTTTTTAATTGTGATTTTATTTAATTCCCTGTAGTCGATGCAAGGCCTCAGGGAGCCATCCCTCTTTCCTACGAAAAAGATGCCAGCTCCAGCTGGTGACGAGGAAGGGCGAATGAACCCCTTCTCCAGATTCTCATCAATATAGGCCTTGAGGACCTTTAATTCCACTTCGGACAGAGGAAAGATATGGCCAAAAGGGATCGCTGATCCAGGGAGGAGGTCGATGGGACAATCATATGCCCGATGGGGCGGCAGACAGTTCGCTTGTTGTTTGTCGAACACATCTCGGAATTCTAGGTAAACTGGGGGTACATGAAGAAGGCTCCCGGGAACAGAAGAAATGGTGGAGCAGGAAACGGAGGCCTGAATGAAGCAGTGCTGGGTGCAGTGAGGAGATGAGAAGGAGACTTCTTTCCTTCCCCAGTTAATCTGTGGTTCATGGATTTGTAGCCATGGAAGTCCCAAGATAATGGGGAACATAGGAGATGGGATGATGTCGAACTGAAGGAGTTCCTGATGGCCAGAGTCAGTGGTGACCCGGATGGGTTGGGTTTCATGGGTGATAAGTCCTGAACGGGGAAGAGAACCATCAGCCAAGTGTACCTGCAAGTTTTGTTTCTTCAAGACCAGAGGTAAGTGCAATTTGGAAGCTAATGTGGCGTCAAGGAAGCAGCTGCAGGCACCGGAATCAATGATTGCTGATAGTCGGATCTCCTCTCCCGATAGCTGTAAGGAGACAAAGAGGGCGACATAAGTCTGGGAGAACCCAGAAGACTGATAGTTCATAAGACATTGACGGTAGGACTTACTCGGTCTTACAGGACAGGTACTGAGAAAATGTCCAGAAGCCCCACAGTACAGGCAGAGATTCGCCCGTCGCCTACGGAGCCGTTCTTCAGTCGTGAGAGGGGCCCGGACCAAGCCCAACTGCATAGGTTCCATTTCCTGGTTGGCCACGGCTGAAGCCGCAGTGGCGGGTGGAGGCAAGGTAGGTCTGGTGAAAGTCCAGTTGGAGCGGGGGGACTGAAAGCGTTCGGAACGCCTCTCCCGCATGCGCCGGTCCAACTTGGTGGCAGCTTGAATCAGGTCCTCCAGCGTGTCAGGAGTCTCAGATCTTGCCAATTCATCCTTTAAGACTTCGGATAACCCCTGACGATACTGGTATTTGAGGGCCGGTTCGTTCCAACCGGTATCAGCTGACCATTTTCGAAACTCTACGGTGTAGTCCTCCACCGGTCTGCGACCCTGAAGTAAGTTATGTAAAGTAGCTTCAGCTGTGGCTCCACGTTGCGGATCATCATAAAGTTGTGCCATACTTTCAAAAAAGGTCTCTACCGCATTCAATGCTGGGTTCCTCTGCTCCATCAAACTATGGGCCCATGCTTGGGGTTCCTCAGCCAGGAGTGAAATAATGAAGCCCACCTTTACTACTTCGGAAGAAAAAGTCCTGGGTTGGAGGGCCAAGTAGAGGGAGCAAGCATTCTTAAAGGCCCGGAACTTCTTACGGTCACCCGTGAAGCGTTCAGGGGTAGGGACCCTGGGTTCAGGTGAAGCCATAATTACAGTAGGATTAGCTGATCCAGGAGGAGCGGAGATTCCGCTGGAAGCTGAGGGGGCTGCCAAGGTAGGTGCGGCTAACCCAGAAAGATGCTGCAGACGACTGTCCACTTGAGTGTACCCCTCTTGCAGTTTTTGTACGGCTTCAGTTAAAGCTGAGACTTGTTGGCACAAAGCCTCAAGGGGTGAACGCACTCTGTCGGCCTCAGACATGGCTGGCTTGTACTATCAGGAGAGTACTTACCGAGGCCGAAGTGCCGAGAGTGGTTCACCCTTGCAACTGAGCGCAGTCCGCCCCCTGGAGGTGAGACAGGGGGTGAACGGCACAAAGAGGCACAGGCTACCCAACCAGAGGATGAGGACTGAAGTAGGAGCCAAGTGCTGGGATCAGGAATATGTTGAGAAGTTCCAGAATACAGGTGTAGGTACAGGTCTGTAGACAGGTAAATCCGGGTCACTAGCAGAGGTTCAGGGCAGGAGACAGCAGACAAATCCAGGTCACAAGCAGAGGTTCGAGGGGGCCAGAGGCAGAAAGCGGGTAAGTCCAATAAACAGTCCAGAGGTCAAGGGCAGGAGAAGGCGGCAAGGTCAAAGGGCAAATCTGAGGTCAAAACAGGCAATCAGGCAATCAGGATACCGGAAACAGGAACAGAGCTTAAGCAGGAAGCTGAAGACAAGCCAGCGCTGGACTGATCTGAACCACTTCCTTAAATAGGCCATGTAAGTGGTCATGTGACGCTGTCACGCACTGGGACGCTCAAGCGTGCGCTAGTGCGCATGCGCGTGCGTCGGAGCGCCGAGCCGCGAATGCGCATGCGCCGGAGCGCCGTCGCGCATGCGCATAGGCACCCGGCGCACTGCGTTAAACTGACTGTTTCCCTGACACACTTTTGTGAGATACCGTATATACTTATGATCTTTCTTGTCTGTTACATAGATGTGAGGGTCCTTGTTTTCACCCTGACAATGATCTATTTGAAACGCGTTGGACCACCTTCTTGCATATAATTGCATGAATACTGTTACATAGATATCTTGTAAATACTGTAATATGGGGGATATGTTGTGAAAGATGAATGCTATGGTCATGTAAAAAGCCGTCCATTGTATGTTCTTTTACTTATGTAATATTACAATTTTAAATCTTTTTTTTTTTTTATGTTTTTGGTGCCTCAAAAGTCCTACATACCTAGGAATTTACTGTATATATTATATCAAACAGAGGGACATTTAAAAAAAGAAAGTGGGACAGAGCAATTGGGTAACAAAGTAAGACAGTCCCTCCTGATCAGGGACTGTTGGGACCTCTGGGTTCTGTATATGGAGGTTTTCTATTTAGTTATTTTTTTCTGTTAGCAGAACTAGGTGGACTTTTTTTTTTTTTTTTTTAACCCAACTATGTATGCAACAGAGGCAAAAAGCTGAATTATACAGCAGGGACCCATTTGTCATTGTTATCCACAGCCTTTGCCTTCCACCCTTGTACCACGGCCTTTCTAAAGTGGTAAAAGTCTCCCACTAGCAAACATGTAATGATTCTGTGAACATCGGGATTAGTTTCTCGGCTGTGAGCACTCCCTATCAGAATAAAAAGAAACATATGGACGTTTTGTTGCACATTGGACTGTATGTGGTTCATGGTTCTATACGGGGTGGTTACTGTCCTGGCCTCGCCCCCCGTACTCCCGGAGTCTATGGGTAGCTATCCAGGCAGATAACCTTTTTTCTGCGCACAAAATAATTGACTGCTGTTTCTTTGTCTGTGTCTTTTATTGGCACGTTGCAGATTTTAATATACACGTGAATGACACATGTGATATGCGGTAAAACTGAAAACAACAAGAATAATATAACATTACCATACAGCAGTAATCATCATACAAAATAATAACTAAAATGACTAACTCCTTTCCCTGATAGCTTGTGGAGGAGGAAGATAGATATGGCTTACCTTCGATGCCACGGATGGGGAGAGATGGCATCTAGGCTGCTGCCATGATATGAACATGCTTATCACTGAGGTTGCTTCACTTCCTGACTAAAGAGGATATGACGATTTTTACATCACTTCCTAAGTAACTGGATATCTCTTATAAACTATATTAATGTTTGGCCAGTAGGTGGCGCAAGCGTAACAGCTAACCTAAAACAAACATAATTTATAGCTTAATAATGCAACAACACAATATACAAATTAAATGACAAGGTAATTCTCTTTTCTGGACCTCAGAAAAGAAAGAGGTATCCTGGAGACATAACACTCCCCGTCTGGCGTTAACCAACGCCACTAACAGCGTCATTGGACACAAGTAAAATCAAGTCCGATATGGGTCTGAGAAATGACCTTACTTCACCCTGTTTGGAAATCTTAACTTCGACCTTCCTGACATGTCCATCTTTGCTTGGGAATGTCTGTGTGATAAGTCCCAACGGCCAGTCATTCCTGTGTGCTTGGCAGTCTTTAACGAGCACCACATCTCCTGACTTCAGGTCTGGTTTGTTAACTTGCCACTTATTCCTGAGTTGTAGGGTTTGGATGTAATATCTCCTCCATCTGTCCCAGAAAGTGTTGGCTAGGCATTGCACCTGTCTCCATTGACGTCTGAAAAGGTCTTTATCAGTAAACTCTCCATTTGGAGCACTGACCATGTTGGTTTTTTGAGTGAGTAGAGTTGCAGGTGTCAGCAACATGGGGTCCTCTGGATCATTAGTAACTGGGATCAGAGGTCTAGCATTTATGATGGCTGAGACTTCAGCCATGAAAGTGGACAGACATTCATGCGTGAGTCTGACATTTCCCATTTGAAGGAAAATAGAATCCAAGATCTTGCGGGCTACACCTATCATTCTTTCCCACACACCACCCATATGGGAAGAATGAGGAGGGTTAAATGTCCAGGTACATCCCTGTTGATTGAGATACCTTTCCACACTGTTGTTGTCTAGATTCGAAAGGATCTGAAGTTCCTTGGCCGCTCCAACAAAGTTGGTGCCCCTATCAGAGCGGATGTGCTTAACAGGACCCCTAATGGCAATGAAGCGCCTGAGAGCGTTGATAAAGCTGGAAGTGTCCATTGATTCAATCAACTCTATGTGAACAGCTCGAACAGTCATACAAGTAAAAATAACTGCCCAGCGTTTGCTGCTGGCGTGACCTCCCCTGGTTTGGCGAGTTGTAACGGACCAAGGACCGAATACATCAAGGCCCACACTTGTAAAGGGAGGATCTGAGTTAAGTCTGTCAGGTGGAAGGTCAGCCATCTTTTGGGTTTGCAAAGGTCCACGGAGTTTGTGGCAGGTAACGCAATTAAAGATACACTTGCTCACACATCTTTTTGCTCCTATTATCCACAGTCCAGCAACCCTCAAAGCTCCTTCAGTGAATAGTCGGCCTTGGTGTTTAACTCGACTGTGATAGTGTTGTACAAGCAGGGCAGTGACATGGTGCTGAGCTGGGAGAATGAGAGGATGCTTCTCGTCATACTCCAAGGTAGCTTCTTTAAGGCGTCCTCCTATTCTCAACTGGTTACTGCTGTCGAGGAATGGATCGAGTTTCCTTAAGACGCTGTCTTTAGGGATTGGCTTTTTGTTGTTAATACAGTCAATCTCTCTAGCAAAGGTCTCTTGTTGCACAGTGTAAATGATCAGATGTTTTGATTGCTCTAGGTCAGTCCCTGAGTAGGTATTTTTACAGCGGTGCCAGCCTTTGCAGTCAGTCCTTTTCCCAAAGGAACGAGCTATGTGGGATAAGAAAGTAATGGCTCTAATGAGTGATTTCCATGTGGAAAATCTGGAGAACCGATGAGATTTGAGTCGGTTTTGTGAAGTCACCGTGACTAATGCAGACACTTGCGGACGAACTTCTGCATCCTTGACTGCATCTACCAAGCTAAAGGTTTCCGATTCAGAAGTGTGTTCTGAATTGTACAGGAATGCAGGGCCAGTAAACCATGTTGTGTCCTTAAGACAGTTGGCTGGGACAGCTCTGGTCGCTAGGTCTGCAGGGTTGTGTTTAGTTGGAACGAAGTGCCACTGTTTTGGTTGTACGGATCTCCTAATCCTCAACACTCTATTACTGACGTAGATGTAGAAGCGTCTGGTTTCGTTGTAGATGTACCCCAGGACTACTTTACTGTCAGTGTAGAACTCAGTTTCTTTGATTTCTAGGTTCATCTCTCTAGTGATCGTGTCGGCTAACTCCACAGCTAACACTGCGGCACAAAGTTCCAGCCTAGGTATTGTGTGTTCTGGGAGTGGAGCAAGCTTTGCTTTTCCCATGACAAAACCTATATGGCACTGTCCTTTCATGTCCTTGGTCTTGAGGTAAGCTACCGCAGCGATTGCTTTGACAGAAGCATCGCAGAAAACACAAAGTCTTTGCTCTTGGATTTCTGTAGACGGTACAGGAGCATATGGTCGAGGGACCTTTAAGTTAGACAAGGCTGTCAGGGAATTTTTCCACTCTGTCCACTGATCTCTTTTCTCGGGGGGAAG
Source organism: Lithobates sylvaticus (assembly GCA_028564925.1). Classification (NCBI taxonomy): domain Eukaryota; kingdom Metazoa; phylum Chordata; class Amphibia; order Anura; family Ranidae; genus Lithobates; species Lithobates sylvaticus. The sequence continues at coordinate 17,419,367 of CM053030.1, read as the reverse complement.
TAGATCATCCCAGTCCACTGTCTCTTGAGTCAGGTCTCTGAGAAGAGCTTTACCCTCAATGGTGACTGGAGCTACAAACCCCAGAGGGTCATACAGACAGTTTATGGTTGACAAAACGCCTCTGCGTGTAAAGGGCTTTTCTTCCTGACTAACCTGGAAGGTGAAGGTGTCTGACCTTAAGTCCCAGAGTAGTCCAAGGCTACGTTGCGTTGGCAGAGAGTCAGAACCCAAGTCTAAGTCTTTGAACTCACCCGAGTGGTCTTGAGAGGGAAAGGCCTTCATCAGTTCTACGCTGTTAGAGGCGATCTTGTGGAGCTTCAAATTGGAACAGGCTAGCATCTCCTGCGCTCTCTTGAGGAGACTGATAGCTGCTTCAGCGGTGGGCAGAGATTTTAAGCAATCGTCTACATAAAAGTCCTTTTCTACTAAGTGTTTCACTTCAGACCCGTAGATGGATTCACCTTCCTGAGCCGAGCGTCTAAGCCCGTAAATGGCAACTGCGGGGGAAGGGCTGTTCCCAAATATGTGGACCTTCATGCGATACTCTACAATTTCTTTGGAAGGGTTGTTATCTTTAAACCAGAAAAACCTCAAAAAGTTCCTGTGTTCCTTTTTGATGAGAAAACAGTGGAACATCTGCTGGATGTCCGCCATGAATGCCACAGAGTCTTTGCGGAAACGGAGGAGTACACCAATGAGTCTGTTATTCAGATCCGGCCCTGAGAGAAGAACGTCATTTAACGACACGCCTCCTTCTCTAGAGCTAGAGTCGAACACCACCCTAATCTGTCCTGGTTTCTTGGGGTGGTACACTCCAAATATAGGTAAGTACCAGCACTCCTCGTTGTCTTTAAGGGCAGGAGCTAACTCTGCGTGATTATTTTCAAATATCTTACCCATAAAGGCAAAGAAGTGATCTCTCATGTCTGGTTTTCTCTGGAAATTGCGTTTAAGGGAGGCAAAGCGTTTAAGGACTTGTTCCTTGTTGTTAGGTAGACGCTGTCTATGGGGTCTAAATGGGAGAGGTGCGACCCAATTGTTTGACTCTTCTTTGGCTGTCTCCCTTTCCATTATTTGCAAGAAAAGTCTATCTTCAAAGGACATTGCTACCTGCTGGTCTTCCTTTGTTCTATGAAAGACTGTACACCCTAGGTGGTCTGGGTCGCTGTCACAAGCGTGGTCATCTGTGTCTGGGTCTACAGAGGAACAAGGTATGTGAGTACCACCTGGAAGTTCTTTTGTGATGAAGCTGTTGTGACATGGTTGCAAGGAGGAAGGACGTCCTTTGTCAAGTACATTAGTGAACATGCTACTGACCGTGGTGGGTCTGTGCACAGTCTTTAGACAGACGTCCCCTACGATGACCCACCCCAGGTCAAGTCTTTGGGCAAAAGGAGCATTGCGGGGACCATTAATCTGTTCCCTTACTTTATGAACCTGCAAAATGTCTCTTCCCAGGAGCAGCATTAACTGAGCTTGCTCGTCATATTCTGGTAGGAGATGGGCCATGTGTTTTAGATGAGGTTGGTGAATTGCTGCATCTGGTGTAGGGATTTCTGACCGGTTGTCTGGAATCTGGTTGCACTCGAGGATGGTGGGTAAAGGTAGGCGAGTCCGACCGTCTATAGACTCTATACAGAAGGCGGTGGCTCTTCTCCCCGCCATCTCAACAGTACCCGCACAAGTCTTTAGGGAATAAGGGGAGCTTGGACCCCTGACACCGAAGGTGTCAAAGAATATGGATCTAGCCATAGAGTGGTTGCTTTGGTCATCTAAGAGTGCATACATCTTGACAGCTTTGTTTCTGTGACCCGCTGGATAAGCTCTAATAAGACAGATCTTTGAACAAGACCTACCGCCTGTAGGATCTTTGCATACCTCAGTACACTGTGAGGTAACCATTGAGATGTTTGAACCAGTGTTCTCTTGCTCCCCGCCATGCTCGTTGGTATCGCTAGCTCGCTGGACGGTCCAAGGAGCAGGGCCTGGATGTAGTGCTGAGTTGTGATCTGTGTTGTTACACTCTGTGCATGATACACTAACCTTGCAGTCCTTGGCAAAGTGTGATGTGGATGAACAACACCTGAAGCATATGCGGTTCTCTCTTAGGAAGGCTTTGCGATCTTCTAGAGACTTTTCCCTGAAGGTCCTGCATTTTGGTAGAGGGTGCGGCTTCCTGTGTAGAGGGCACTGCTTGCTAGGATCTCCGACTTTGTCTTCTGGGTGAGCAATGTTGGAAGACCTATAGGAAAAATCTGTAGGAGAAACATGAGACTTGTTCACGGTCACTGGCATCCTGTGCTGTTTGAAGCTAGGGGGCGTGACTGATGACAGCATAAAGTCAAAGCTGGGATCATTCAGGAACTTAGCTTGCTCTGAAACAAAGTCTACAAAAACGTTGAATGGTGGAAATGGTACTTGGAACATTTTCTTATGTTTAGAACCATATGTGACCCACCTTTGTTGTAGGTCATAGGGAAGCTTCAGAATTAAAGGTTTAATCCCTCTGGCCGCATCCAGGGAGGCGAGACCAGGCAGGTCTCCCTCCTCTTTAGCAAGAAGTAGTTCCTCTAGCAAGTCGGCTAATTCTCGTAGTTTGTGATAACCCTTGCTAGGTATTCTGGGAAAGTCTTCAATCCTTTTAAAAAGTGCATGCTCTATAGTCTCTGTCGAGCCATAGCACTCTTCTAATCTGCTCCAAATCTTTTTAAGACCGGTCTCTGGTTGTTTTATGTTAATGTTCCTGATTCTACTGGCATGTTCGGCAGAGTCCTTCCCAAGCCATTGGACTAGGAGGTCTATTTCATCGGTATGAGACAGGTCTAGACCTTTTATGGTATTTTGAAAGGACGACCGCCAGGCTTTGTAATTTTCTGGCCGATCGTTAAACTTTACAAGTCCTTTTGTGATCAAATCACGTCTGGCAAAGAACTTGGCAAAGTCTGTTATAACTTGGTTGGTGTTAGAGCATGTTGGCGATTCACTACTGTAGTGGGAGTGTGGTGTGCGACCATACCTGTCAGAAGTTTCTGCTTTAGGCTCTCTTGTCTCGTATCGTTGTGTAGTAGAAGGGTTATTCTGATGCTGGTTTGGAGGTTGAGGGTTGTGACGTGCAGAGACGTAGGCTTGATCTGTAATGTGCTGGCAGGAGTTCTGCTGCTTGCGGCTCTGAGGAATTTGGTTGCTCTCATGCTCTGTTACCTGCAGTGCTTGGTTTGTTTCTCCTAGGACATTGTCTATTCCCTGTAGAGAAGAGGTACCGTAGGTTGATTTGAAGTGTTGATGCACGTACTCTGAAGTGCGTTGCGAGGGATTTGGCTCTCCTTGTTCGGAGCCAAGCACATTTATGCGTTCACCACTGAGGCTTACGGCTGCTTCTAGGGCTTCTGCTTCAGCTATGGCAATTGCAGCTTCCCTTTCTGTAGTGAGCTTCTCTAGTGCGACATCTAGACGTGTTTGTTCAAGCTTTATAGAGGCTTCTATTGCAGCCCTATCTTGCGCTTGCTTGGCTTCTATTGCGGCCTTATCTTGCGCTTGCTTGGCTTCTATTGCGGCCTTATCTTGCGCTTGCTTGGCTTCTATTGCGGCCCTATCTTGCGCTTGCTTGGCTTCTAGCGAGGCCTTTTCTAACTTCAAATGCATTTCTTGTTCGGCAAAGGTAGCTCGCGTCTTTGCCGCTTCGGCTTTCCCACGGGCAATGGCGGCTGCAACACTAGCTGTCACCGACTTGCTGGAACCGTAAACTCGTGATCTGGTTTTGAGTGAGGATGTGTTACTGCGTGACATGGCTGCTTGACTGAGTAGCGGCCTGTGGGAGCAGTAAGCGTATAGGGCTGCAGTCTCTGTATGCTGCTTGGCTGTATGAAAGTGGCTGTATAGTCGATTGCAGACTGTAGCTCTTCCGTGTGGGCCAAAACCTCTTCCCCTTCTGCACTATCCTTAGTGTTCCTGGACGAAGTTTTACTGTCCTGGCCTCGCCCCCCGTACTCCCGGAGTCTATGGGTAGCTATCCAGGCAGATAACCTTTTTTCTGCGCACACAATAATTGACTGCTGTTTCTTTGTCTGTGTCTTTTATTGGCACGTTGCAGATTTTAATATACACGTGAATGACACATGTGATATGCGGTAAAACTGAAAACAACAAGAATAATATAACATTACCATACAGCAGTAATCATCATACAAAATAATAACTAAAATGACTAACTCCTTTCCCTGATAGCTTGTGGAGGAGGAAGATAGATATATATATATCTCTTATCTCTTTTTCTGTGTGTCTTTTCTGGACCTCAGAAAAGAAAGAGGTATCCTGGAGACATAACAGTTACACACCTTATATATATATATATATATATATATATATATATATATATATATATATATGTCTTGATTTATGATATTGAGACACACACTTTCATAGGAGGTAGTGATGAATATTGCATTAATTATATTCACTTGTGAGATTAAATCACCAAGAAAACAATTGATAACACACTACGCCGTGAAGGACTGAAATCCTGCAGCTCCCCGCAAGGTCCCCCTGCTCAGTAAATCACATGTACAGGACCGTCTGAAGTTTTCTAATGAATATCTGAATGATTCAGAGGAGAACTGGGTGAAAGTGTTGTGGTCAGATGAGACCAAAATCACGTTTTTTGGCATCAACTCAACTCACTGTGTTTGGAGGAGGAGGAATGCTGACTACGACCCCCAAGAACACCATCCCCCACCGTCATACATGGAGGTGGAAACATTATGCTTTGGGGGTGTTTTTCTGCTAAGGGGTCAGGACAACTTCACTGCATCAAAGGGACAATGGACAGGGCCATGTACCGTCAAATCTTGGGTGAGAACCTCCTTCCCTCAGCCAGGGCATTGAAAATTGTTTTGTGGATGGGTATTCCAGCATGACAATGACCCAAAACACACAGTCAAGGCAACAAAGCAGTGGCTCAAGAAGAAGCACATTAAGGTCCAGGAGTGGCCTAGCCAGTCTCCAGCCCTTAATCCCATAGAAAATATGTGGAGGGAGCTGAACTTTCGAGTTACCAAACGTCAGCCTGGAAACCTTAATGACTTGGAGAGGATCTGCAAAGAGGACAAAATCCCTCCTGAGATGTGTGCAAACCTGGTCACTAACTACAAGCAATGTCTGACCAAGGGTTTCTCCACCAACTACTAAGTCATGTTTTGCAAAGGGGTCAAATACTTATTTCACTCATTAAAATGCAAATCAATTTATAACTTTTTTCTGTGTATTTTTGTTATTATTCTGTCTCTCACTGTTATAATAAACCGACCAATGAAATTATAGACTGATCATTTCTTTGTCAGTGGGCAAACGTACAAAATCAGCAGGGGGTCAAATACTTTTTTCCCTCACTGTATAGCGCCCCCCGGAGTCAATACTTTGTAGAACCCCCTTTCGCTGCAATGACAGCTGCAAGTCTTTTTGGGGATTTCTCTACCAGCTTTGTACATCTAGAGAGGACATTTTTGCCCATTCTTCTTTGCAAAATATCTCAAGCTCTGTCAGATTGGATGGAGAGCGTCTGTGAACAGCAATTTTTAAAACTTGCCACAAATTCTCTATTGGATTTAGGTCTGGACTGTGACTGGGCCATTCTAACACACGAATATGCTTTGATCTAAACCATTCCATTGTAGCTCTGGCTGTATGTTTAGGGTTGTTGTCCTACTGGAAGGTGAACCTCCGCCCCAGTCTCAAGTATTTTGCACACTCTTCTAAGATTGCCCTGTATTTGGCTCCATCCAATTTCCCATCAACATGATGCTGCCACCACCATGTTTCACAGGGTGATGTGCAGTGTTAGTTTTCCGCCACACATAGCGGTTTGCCTTTTGGCCAAAAAGTCCAATAATGGTCTCCTCTGACCAGATCACCTGTTTGCTGTGTACTCCACATGGCTTCTCGTAAACTGCAAACAGGACTTCTTATGACTTTCTTTCACCAATGTCTTTCTTCTTGTCACTCTTCCATAAAGGGCAGATTTGTGGAGAACACGACTAATAGTTGTCCTGTGGACAGATTCTCCTCCTTGAGCTGTGGATCTCTGCAGCTCCTCCAGAGTTACCATGGACCTCTTGGCTCCTCTCTGATGAATGCTCTCCTTGCCCGGCCGGGCAGTTTAGGTGGACGGCCATGTCTTGGTAGGTTTGCAGTTGTGCCATACTCTTTCCATTTTCAGATGATGGATTGAACAGAGCTCCATGAGATGTTCAAAGCTTGGGAGATTTTTTTATAACCTACCCTGCTTTATACTTCTCCACAACTTTATCCTTGTGTTCCTTGGCCTTCCTGATACTGTTTGTTCACTAAGGTTCTCTAACAAACCTATGAGGGCTTCACAGGACAGTAGGGATGAGCCGAACACCCCCCGGGTTCGGTTCGCACCAGAACCTGCAAACGGACCTAAAGTTCGTGCGAACATTAGAACCCTATTAATTACAATGGACGCAAACATTCAAAATCAAAAGTGCTAATTTTAAAGGCTAATATGCATGTTATTGTCATAAAAAGTGTTTGGGCACCCGGGTCCGGCCCCAGGGGACATGTATCAATGCAATTTTTTTTTTTAAAAACTGCCGTTTTTCAGGAGCAGTGATTTTAATAATGCTTAATGTGAAACAATAAAAGTGTAATATATTTCGTACCTGGGGGGTGTCTATAGTATGCCTGTGAAGGGGCGCATGTTTCCGGTGCTTAGAACTGTTCCTGCACAAAGTGTCATTTTTGCAGGAAAAAATGCTATTTAAAATCACTCGCGGCTAATGAATTGACGGCTCCCGTAACACAGAGAACAGTCATTCATTGAAAGTCATTGATAAAAAAAAAGTCATTGATAAAAAAAAAAAGCGTGGGGGTACCCCCAACTTCAATTGCCAGGCCCTTCAGGTCTGCTATGGATATTAAGGGGAACCCTGCGTCAAATTTAAAAAAAAATAACGTAGGGGTCCCCCTAAATATCCATACCAGACCCTTCAGGTCTGGAATGCATTTTAAGGGGAACCCCGGCCAAAAAAAAAATTGCCTGGGGTTCCCCTCCAAAATCCATACCAGACCCTTATCCGAGCATGTAACCTGGCAGGCCGCAGGAAAAGAGGGGGGACGAGAGCGCCCCCCCTCCCTCCTGAACCGTACCAGGCCACATGCCCTCAACATTGGGAGGGTGCTTTGGGGGTCTGTGACCCCTCAAAGCACCTTGTCCCCATGTTGATGGGGACAAGGGCCTCATCCCCACAACCCTGGCCATTGGTTGTGGGGGTCTGCGGGCGGGGGGCTTATCGGAATCTGGAAGCCCCCTTTAACAAGGGGACCCCCAGATCCCGCCCCCCCGTGAAATGGTAAGGGGGTACTTTCCCCTACCATTTCACCAAAAAAGTGACAAAAATTGTAAAAATTACAGGAGACGGTCTTTGACAATTCCTTTATTAAAATCTTCTTTCATCTTCTTTCTTCTGGTCTTCTTCCTTCTTCCTTTCTTCATCCTTCGGTTTCTTCATCTTCTCCTTCCGGCATCTTCTTCCATCTTCTTCCTCCGATCTGCTTCTTCTTGCTCTGGTCTTCTCGTCCGGCATCTTCTTCCACGGCATCGGTGTCTCTTCTTGGGCCGCTCTTGTCATTTTTGTCACTTTTTTTACCATTTCACAGAGGGGGGCCGGGATCTGGGGGTCCCCTTGTTAAAGGGGGCTTCCAGATTGCGATAAGCCCCCCGCCCGCAGACCCCCACAACCAATGGCCAGGGTTGTGGGGAAGAGGCCTTTGTCCCCATCAACATGGGGACAAGGTGCTTTGGGGGGTCACAGACCCCCAAAGCACCCTCCCAATGTTGAGGGCATGTGGCCTGGTACGGTTCAGGAGGGAGGGGGGCTGCTCTTGTCCCCCCCTCTTTTCCTGCGGCTTGCCAGGTTGCGTGCTCGGATAAGGGTCTGGTATGGATTTTGAGGGGGACCCCACGCCATTTTTTTTGTGGCCGGGGTTCCCCTTAAAATCCATCGAAGACCTGAAGGGTCTGGTATGGATATTTAGGGGGACCCCTACGTCATTTTTTTTAATTTGACGCAGGGTTCCCCTTAATATCCATAGAGAAGGGCCTGGCAATTGAATTTGGGGGGATCCCCACGCTTTTTTTTTTTTATCAATGACTTTCAATGAATGACTGTCCTCTGTGTTACCGCATCCTGCCTGTGGCCAATTATTGCTCTCCTCGCCGCTGGCTCTGTGATTGGCCAAGCATGCGGGGTCACAGTGCATGCTTGGCATAGTTCTGGGCTCGACGAGCGGACGAATGGCCGATGTTCGATTCGAACATGGGTTGGAATCGAACACCGGGCCCATCCCTACAGGACAGCTTTAGTTATACTGAGATTAAATTACACACAGGTGGACTCTATTTACTACTTAGGTGACTTCTGAAGGCAATTGGTTCCACTAGATTTTAGTTAGGGGTATCAGAATAAAGGGGGCTGAATACAAATGCCCCCCCCCCCACACTTTTCACATATTTATTTGTAAATAATGTTGAAAAACATTTATCATTTTCCTTCCACTTCACAATTATGTGCCACTTTGTGTTGGTCTATCACATAAACTACATTTACATTTTTGGTTGTAACATGACAAAATGTGGAAAATTACATGGGGTATGAATACTTTAAGGCACTGTATCAATTGGCTATCAAAAAAAGGGTTTATTTATGTATTGAAATGAATACGCCATATCTGCAAAATGATAAAGGATTTATTCAGCATCAAACAACAATACAAACGCGATTTTGTAAAATCTTTTAATAAATACAAATACATTTTAGTAATATAAATACTTAAAATGAGTTGATCCTGGGCATTAAAAAAAGAATAAAAAATCTATTTTTGTTTATATCGCAAAAAATAAAAACTGCATGGGTGATCAAATACCACCAAAAGAAATCTCTATTTGTGGGAAAAAAAGGACGCCAATTTTGGGAGCCACGTCGCACGACCGCGCAATTGTCAGTTAAAGCGACGCAGTGCCGAATCGCAAAAAGGGGCCTGGTCCTTTGGCTGCCAATTGGTCCGGGGCTGAAGTGGTTAAGCATAATGGACTACTGTGCATCGCATAGTGTCCCATTATGTGTCACTTACCTGACACAGGAGCCTGCGATGTCACCGCTGTCCCCTCTTCCATGAAGCATCCATCTTCCTTCCGGGTATCGCTGCTCCAGGGCTGTGAGTGGCCGGAGCAGCAATGATGTCACTCCGGCACATGTGCGCAGGAGCCGTCAGTGACGGCATGTTTGCCTTCACTTGCGGCGCACCTGCGCCGTTGTTTACGGCGCGCATGCGCCATAGACAACGGCGCCCTTTTTTTTGTAAAATATCTCCTTAACCGTGTTGAGCCAGAGGTGCCCAACCTTTTGAAGAGCGAGGGCCACTTAAGTGACTTGGTAACCTTTTGCGGGCCACAATGAGTAGAGCAGAAGGATGACAGGTCCGTGCAGAGCGATCACGGACACAGCCCACTCTACTCTTTGGGTCATCCGATTGGCCCAGATGGAAGGGGATTGATCCCCTTCGGTTTTTTTTTTAAATATTTTTAGCAAATCAGATTGGAGGTAGGTGGGTGTAAATGGACACAAATCTGTTTACATCTGCCATTTGATAGAGGTGAATGGAGGGTCTGCTTGCTTTGCCGGCTTCATTAACAACACAGATGCTCTGGGATGGCAGGTCTGCAACCCATGATCTGGGCTTGCCAATCCGCCATCCCACAGAAGAAGGTCGCGGGCCACTGGTTGGGCACCCCTGGTGTAGGTTAAGGAGATATTTCTTGGACCTACAGTTAAGCCTTAATCTAGGCTTACCTGTAGGTCAAAATAGTCTGTAATAGTTTACAACCAATTTAATGATTGTTGCACTGCAGCCCACATTAACGCATGTTATGTGTGTTAAGTTGACGTGTCATTCATTTCGAAAGCAAGGCAGCTCCAATGCACATGCGTTGCAGTGGCATGTTGTGGTGCACCGCAGTGGCAAAAATGGCACATGTCCATTCTTTTGGGATATTTTAATGCATTGCCAGTCTATTCATTTGAATGGGCTGCCTTGTTCCTACACAGGTTAATGTGTGTAAACGAAAAAAACAAAAAACCCCCTTGCCTTAACGCAATGAAACAAGATGCCCGAGCGGGCTCTAAGCCATCGCCTTGCAAGTAGCAGCAGCATTGTCAACCTGCACTGCACAAGTCTCTTCAGTTCTCAAATAGGCTGCCGACCTGATGGACACAACCAAGCAGGCTGACAGCAATGCTGCCAATGACAAGGCAGTGGCTTAAAGGGGTTGTAAACCTTCAGTGTTTCACCTTAATGCATAATATGTATTAAGGGGAAAAAACCTTTAGTGCGGCTCCCCCCCCAGAGCCCCCGTTTTACTTACCTGAGCCTGATCGTTCCTGCGCCGAGGACGAGCACACCCGCTCCAGCCGGTGTCTCGGGTCCTGATTGGATAGATTGATAGCAGCGCCCTCTGTCCTGCTGCTGCATCCATTGACACAGACTAGCAGGACTCGGCTCCGCCCCCGGCTCCCACGTCATTGGATTTGATTGACAGCAGCGGGAGCCGAGGGTGGAGCTGAGTCCTTTTGTCTGTGTCAATGGATGCAGCAGCTGTACACAGGAGAGCGCCCGCACGGGTGCCCCGAGAGAGAGCACTTTTCTGACGGGGCACTCGAGAAGAGGAGGAACCAGGAGTGCTGCTGAGGGTACCTAGAAGAGGAGGATCGGGCCACTCTGTGCAAAACCAACTGCACAGAGGAGGTAAGTATGGGCGGCACAGTGGTGTAGTAGGTAGCACTTTCGCCTAGCAGTAAAAAGGGTCGCTGGTTTGAATCCTGACCACGACACAACCTGCCTGGAGTTTGCATGTTCTCCCTGTGCCACACTCCAAAGACATGCTGGTAGCTTAATTGGCTTCTGTCCAAAATTGGCCCTAGTATATGAATGGGAGTTGGGGACCTTGGATTGTGGGCTCCTTGAGGGTAGGGACCGATGTGAGTGTGTGATGTATGTGTGCAGCGCTGTGTAAATTGATGGCGCTATATGGGTACCTTAAATAAATAATAATATAATAGATGAGCATCTTAATGAAACACAATATACAGGGATAGGGACAATTGTAGACACTCACTCAGGTTGACCTGGATGGACTGGTGTCTTTATTCAACCTTACTATGTATGAAATGTTTTTTTTTTTTTTTTATAAATAGGTTTAGGAGATATTTATTGGACCTACAGGAAGTTATCCTTTAACGTTGTCAGCCTGCAACAGGAAGTGATGTCACTGGCAGGATCTCCAGCTAAGAAACTTTGCAACATATTCACAAAAATCTATTTGCTTAAGAAAACTGTATATAGTAATGCATGATTCCAAAACATACTGAAAAAATACAGATTTTTGGTATACATACACTTTAACATTAACTCACTGATCAGTATTTATATCCCGGCTGACCACCCAGCCCCAGTGTCATTTCAGAAAAAAAAACCTTTGCTATAAATTAAAACTACACTCAGTTCCAACACTAAAATTCTAAATCTGTAGGACCCGTTTGCTGAAACACCTCCCCCAAGCGCACAGGTCCAAATCAGGAGAAATAAAAGATTGTACTTTGTGAAAGATTGTCTTCCTAAGTTAGGACAATTAGTGCAATTTGAATGTTCTTGATAGCCCAACATCAGTGATTGGACACACACAGCAGTAAATGGTCCTACTGGTCACGTCTCCAGTGTCCAGCCATACATGGACACCACATTAGCAGCTAGAAGGGGTAACCTAGAACCTAAATATGAAAATGTATTAGCCTCTAGGATAACATTTCCCAACCAGTGTGTAAGCAGGGGTTAGGATCCCTTTTAGGGTTACCTTACTCTGTTCCCTACTTGGTGTGGTCTGGACTCCTTTCCCTAAGAAAAAGTATAAAAGAGAAGGGAGGCATTTGAGAAGGAGCAAATGGGAAGAAGAAGCCTTAAGCCGCGAACACACGATCGGACATTCCGACAACAAAACCGTGGTTTTTTTTTCTGACGGATGTTGGCTCAAACTTGTCTTGCATACACACGGTCACACAAATGTTGTCGGAAATTCCGATCGCCAAGAATGCGCTGACGTACAAGACGTACGACGAGCCGAGAAAAATTAAGTTCAATAGCCAGTGCGGCTCTTCTGCTTGATTCTGAGCATGCATGGAATTTTGTGCGTCGGACTTTGGTACACACGATCGGACATTCCGACAAAAAATTTGAGAACCTGCTCTCAAACATTTGTTGTCGGAAATTCCAAAAGCAAATGTCCGATGGAGCATACACACGGCCTGAATTTTCCGACAACAAGCTCCCATCGAACATTTGTTGTTGGAAATTCCGACCATGTGTACGCGGCATTAGAGTTCCTCAACATGGAGTAGTGAGGTGGCATGAGAGTTTTCCCCTTGTGACTTATGGAGAACAAGTCCTATATGTAGAAGAACCATCCATTGCTAGGCAAAGAACTTGGCTGGAGAAACAGAAGAAATACAAAATGCTGGTCACAAAGAAGATGGAGAACAAACATCTTTTTCAGAGACAGAAAGCATACGCAGAGGGTGAGAGCGTGGGCCGTATGCTCGCTCTCTTGACCAAAACTAACTCAACCCCCTCCAGTATCTCTGCAATAAGAACAACTAAAGGGGGGATCTCCTCCCAGACCACGACAATTTTGGAGACATTTGAAACTTACTATAAGGATCTATATAAATCAAAGAGAACAGAAACAACGGAGGGGACAGAGGCAATGGAGAACTTTTTAAAAGGAATAGAGACACCGGTGTTACAGGAGGAAGAAAGAGAAGCTATGGAGGCCCCTATAACCTTAGAGGAGCTACAGTCAGCAGTAAAGGGGATGCCGAATCAAAAGTCTCCCGGGCCAGATGGATTACCCGTAGAGATTTATAAACAATATGGGGAGATACTGCTCCCAGAACTACTGAAGGTAGTCAACAGTGCAGTAGCAGAAGGGAAATTGCCCATTTCAATGACAGAAGCAGTAATAATTGTTCTCCAAAAAGAAGGGAAGGATCTACTGGATACATCATCCTATAGACCAATTTCGTTACTATGCTCCGATATCAAGATTATGGCTAGGGCAATTGCAGTTAGAATAAATAAATATATACAGAAACTCATACACCCGGATCAGGCTGGGTTTATTCCCAATAGAGCAACGAGTACTAATATCAGGAGGGTCTACCTAAATTTACAGACGCCAACAGAAAACATGGGCAACAGAGCTATCCTATCGCTGGATGCAACAAAGGCTTTTGATAGCCTGGAGTGGGATTATCTCTGGTTGGTTTTGGGGAAATTTGGGTTTGGACCCTCCTTTATTAGAATAGTAAAAACACTTTATAATACCCCACAGGCCAAGATTAAAATCAACGGTGAATGCTCCAAGATGTTCCGTTTGGAGAGGGGGACGAGACAGGGATGTCCCCTGTCTCCCCTCCTCTTCACATTGGCAATAGAACCTCTGGCGGCACTAATTAGGTCCACACGAGATATTCAGGGATTTAGGAGAAAGATAGGGGAGGAGAAAACTGCACTATATGCAGATGATATATTGCTCTTCCTGGGGGATACCGGCAGGTCGCTGAAGGGGGCAGTGCAGATAGTGGAACGATATGGACAATATTCGGGTTTAGTGATAAATTGGGAAAAGTCAGCACTCCTACCCATAGACCCACTAGATAATATAAATCTAGGAGACATGGCGCAGCTAAAAGTAGTGGAAAAGATGGACTATTTGGGGATATCAATAACAAGGCATCCAGCGCAGTACATTAGTAACAACTTAGGTCCGTTGTTGGACAAATTTAAAAAAAAATCAGATGTATGGGGACGACTGCCGCTGTCAGTGGCAGGACGTATCAACCTTATCAAAATGATCTGGATGCCGCAATTATTGTATATACTCCATAATAGCCCAGTATGGATAGGGAGGGAATGGTTTAGAAGGTTGGAAACCATGTTTAGGGAATTGATCTGGAAGAAGGGTAGAGCAAGGATCGGGCTTTCAACACTACAAATGCCAACAAAGGAGGGAGGGATGGCGGTTCCACACCCGCGCAGTTACTTTCTTGCCGCTCAGTTACAGCATTTGAGCGGTTGTGGCATAAAAGATGGAGAGAACTCCAGCAGCAAAATGATGCTGATGGATGCACCGCATAGCACCATAATAGGAAACCTCGAGGCAAATTCTTTTTCGGTCAGAGGACCAACATTGGAAATGGCTGTGCGGGTGTGGAAAGCAGCTAAAATGGCAATGGGATATATGGGACTGACGGAATTTTCCCCCCTCTGGGACAATAAAAATTTGAAGGAAGTTCAGGCCATGGAGAGAATCAGAGAATGGGAGAACTTGGGTATAACCAGAGTAAAACAACTATATGAGGCTAATACATTGAAATCCTTTGCAGAATTAAGGAGAGAATACGGGATACCAAATAAGTTATTCTATAGGTATTTACAAATTAGACATGCCCTACAAGCCCAATTTAAAGTACAGCTACTGATATGGGAAGAGATGCCCTATCTTCAAAGAATAATTAAAGGGGGAGATCTTAAAGGTATTATTTCAGATCTATACCTACAGATCAGTACCAGATCAATTCCCAGGGACTCGGTGGAGAAAAATAGAAAGAAATGGGAGGAAGACCTAGGATCCATAACAACCGAACAATGGGAACAGATATTAGAGCAGGGGCCAATGGTGTCATTGTCTCCATCACAGAAAATTTCACACCTATTTTTAATTCACTGTGTATACTACACCCCAAAGAGGTTGTATATGTACGGGCGGAAATCAGATGATAAATGCCCTAGGTGTCAAGACCCCGGAGATCTCATACACATGGTATGGAGATGCCCGAAGTTGCAGAGGTATAGGGTAAGGGTTAAAATAGATGGGAACAGTAATGTTAAAAATAATAAGATATGATATGTGTATAAGAATATGTTCTGTTTTGTAATCAAGAAATTAATAAAGAAATATTAAGATAAAAAAAAAAAAAAAGAGTTTTCCCCTTGGTGGGCTCTGTCTGGCTTGTGAGGACCTTCAGGGTATGGAGGTGCAAAGATACAGCTTAGGAAAATGAATGTTGGCTGGCAACCACTCCATGCAGGGTGTGTGTAAATGTTATCTGAAAGATGTTCCTTGAAACTAGGATGTGGTATGACATATTCACGATACAATAAATCAGGGTTCTGCAAACTCTTGCAAAAGGGCCAGTTTACTGCCCTACAAACTTTAGGGGAGCAGGACTGTGGCCAGTGGGAGTAAAATATTCCCTGGCATGGGTAAGAGTAAACAATGCCATAGGCTTGGTGTTTAGTGGGAGTAAAAAAAAAATCCGTAATTGGTGTCAGCGAGAGGGATAGTGTCCCATCATTGGTATCCGTTGAAGGAATATGGCCGGATAAAGACAAGCAAAGAGCCACAATTTGGAGACCCCTTCAGTAAATCATAGGAAAAGCAAAAACTGACTGGACATTCATTATTGGGGAGAGGGATCTGGATCCATGTTGAAGGGCCTTCGGCCTGTTGTGGATCTACAAAGACAAGATAGCGGAGACTTCCCTGAAGGTAGTTGAGTCGGCAAACCCTAATCCCAACGTGGTTAATAAGGAAAAAAGTTTTGGGACTTTAAATGAGGCTAGCACCAAAGGGATGCCAGCCTCCATCCCTAATCATATGTTACAGGGAAGCACGGGTGGGACTTTAAATGAAGCACACATCAGTAAATTGCAAGTCAAGTGACTATAAAATTTATTTTATGTAGTCCATGATATGCTATGAAACATTTTGGGCATAGACCTCTAAAAATGCTCTGGGCATATCGCCTCCATACATATTTAAAAGGAATAATTAAAGTTGGCAGTCTGCCAACTTTAATTATTCCTTTTATATATTTTTTAGAACTATTCCATGACATATTGCAATACCGTGAAACGCGTAGAGATTTTAGCCATTATTTTTCACCTCAACCATGGAATATCAAGATCTCTATGACCTCCTTTTATTTATGACTTATTGGCAGTTCTGTAATTACTCAGGTCACCTTGGCCATTTTGGGTTCAACCACAGCAAAAAATGTATATACATGCATCTATTGTTCTTGTGCCTCTTGTATTTGTTTATTTGATTGTAAACTGTTGTGTATTATTGGTCCATGATTGATTGTATGTGAAAGGAAATAAATGTAGATTATTCTAGGGATCTCTCTGTCTGCCATGGTGTATTTTCTAATCCCGAACAGGCCTGTGAGATTCGCCCTTTGAGACAATGAAATATACAGCAAGGTTCTCTCCAAGCAAATCTAATCTTTATTCTTGGGTGTGAATATAAAAGGGGCTTTCAGAAAGTACCGCCCTTTGACAAATTATCCAATCATATACAGAGACATAAGTACAGGCTATGCCCACAGTGAAACTAATTATTTCTAAAATATCACGTGCTTTACAAGAAATGAAACTCAAGAGAAGATTACAGTATTATGGAAAAACGAAACTAGATTAGCAAGACTTGAGCATATCTATTTGTGAAATGGATGTTAGAGAGACACAAAATGGAAACTGAATTTTTATATACAGAAAGTAGTTAAGCTAAATATCCCTTCAATCCCCTCTTAGATCATATAAGATGATCTCTACATTCTATGTTGTGTTTTAATACTTCTATGGGGCTGTGGCATAGATTGCCTGATGACTCTTCATGTATGTCATGTAAGATAACGGAAAATTGAATACTTACCTTCCGTAATTTTCCTTTCCTGGTGCCTATCTATGGCAGCATACCAATGGTTGGTTGCCCCGCCCCCAACCAACCCACAGGACCACTTCAAACTCTAGAAATAGCAGAGTTGCGCCCCCTGTCAGTATTCTTGTAACTAGCCTCCAAACCTCTTAAGGATTATTGAAGGGAGGGTGTATGCTGCCATGGGTAGGCACCAGGAAAGGAAAATTACGGAAGGTAAGTATTCAATTTTCCGTTTTCCTGGTGCCTCCATGGCAGCATACCAATGGTTAATAACTCGCTTACAGGGAGGGTACTGCAATAATAATTTTAATAACAACTACAGTACAGAAAGTTGCAAAGTTTTTTTCCCAAAATCTCGGGAAGTGAGAGCTGCTGGATCCACACTATAGTGGGACATGAAAGTGCTGAATGATGACCAGCTGGCTGCCCGACAGATCGTCTCTGGGGAGACCCATGCCAAAGCTGCCCAAGAGGCGGCCATCCCCCGTGTTGAATGTGCATTGACCGCATTTGGAGCAGGAAGACCACTAGCCCGGTATGCTCTTTGTATTAACTTCACAATCCAGCTTGCCAGGGTTGTCTTTGATGCCGCTTTCCCCTTCTTTGCGCCTTTGCTGATGATAAACAGCCTTTGATCTTTACGGAACCGTTGTGTTAACAGCAAGTAGTGTTTCAGGGATCTGGCTATGTCTAGTTCATGAAGCTTTGTGGAGGATGGTTCCTCCTCGAAAGTTGGTAGAACCCATTCGTGACTGAGGTGATAGATTGAAGGTACCTTCGGGACGAACTGATGGATGGGTTGCAAGACCACCCTATCCGGGAAAAAGGTGGTGTAAGGTTCTTGAGCCCCGAGGTGATGGCAATTAGGAATACCGTTTTCATGGTGATATCCTGCAGAGAGCATTCTTCCGTGGGGGCGAAAGGAGGGCTTGATAAAACATTGAGTACTATTGTTAGGTCCCATTTTGGATACAGAGTCTTTCTGGGGGGCCGAAGCCTTAGTACTGCCTTTAAGAAGCGTTCCACTAAAGGGTTCAGTGCCCAGCGTGTATCTGTCAGAGCTGAGAGGGCTGAGACTTGGACTTTCAAGGTGTTTAGGCCTAGCCCTAAATCTAAACCGGCCTGCAAAAACAGGAGAATATTCTGTACCCCCGGTTCCAGGGGGTCAAACTGGTTAGCATTTCTGTGAATTTCCTCCATATTCTGTAGTATGTGGAGTTGGTGGTAGCCTTTCTAGCCTGCAACAGAGTTTGGATGACACTAGGTGCACACCCTAGCTTGTCCAGCCTTTCCCGCTCAATTTCCATACCCTCAGATCCAGGATTTGTGGGTGTTGGTGAGAGAGGTCGCCCTGTGACAGCAGGTTGTTCCTGTAAGGAAGACGGAGCGGCTTGCACATGGCCAATTTGACTAGTAGCGCGAACCATGGTCTTTTGGGCCAGTATGGGATTACTGCCAGAACTGTGACCTTCTCTGACGTCAGCCTCTGGAGAAACCTCAATATCAGGGGAGTTGGCGGGAACGCATACCCCTTCCGGAAGTCCCAAGGTTGAATCAGGGCGTCCACCCCCGCTGTTCCTAGTGATGGGAACCTCGAGAAAAATCGGGGTGTTTTCGCATTGAGGGGAGAGGCGAAGAGATCTATTTGGGGAGTGCCCCACTGTTGGCATATCCACCAGAAGGTTTCCTGATTGAGAGACCACTCGTTGTTGTCGACAAAGGTTCTTGACAATTGATCAGCTAGCTAGTTCTCGGGACCTGGAATGTAAGAAGCCCGTAGGTCAACTAAGTTCTTCTCGGCACAGTTCAGGATGGGTGCCACCTCGCTGAGAAGGGATTTGCTGTGTGTTCCCCCCTGGTTTTGGACGTAGGCTACCGCCGCCTTGTTGTCCATCCGTAGAAGTATGGATTTTCCCCTGAGATAGGGGGCCAGGTTCTGAAATGCCATCCATGCCGCCCTTATTTCTAGAATGTTGGACACAACATTGACTGGGTTGAATTGCCATCTTCCCTGAACTAGTTGACTCTGCACGTGTGCTCCCCAGCCCACTTGACTTGCATCTGACGTGAGGACGGTCCACGGGATGGGCCCTAGGGAGCAGTGTACCTGAAGATTGGCCGTTCTCGTCCACCACCAAAGACTGGACTTCATGGAGGGGGTAATTCGTATACCCTGATCTAGGCGGTCCTTTTTCCACTGTGATAGGAATCCTATTTGGAATCCCCGCAGGTGCCATCTGGCCCACTTGACCATGGGGATACAAGAGGATAGGGACCCCAGCAGGCTCAGGCAATCTGATGCAGGTATGCGATGGCCTGCTAGCATCCTTTTTACCTTGGCTATTAGAGCCGGCACTTTCCCTGATGGCAGCGATACTGCACTTTCGGGGGTGTTGAAGAAAGCCCCTAAATATACCATCCTCTGGGTGGGAATCAGCTGACTTTTGGAATGGTTCACCAGCCATCCAAACCTGTCTAATGTGTTCAGGACCTTTTGCACATGTTCTTCCAGGCTCTCCCTGTGTTGGGATAATATTAGGATGTCGTCCAAGTAGTGCGACACTCGGATCCCCTCTTCCCGTAGGGGAGCTAGAATCGCCACCAATACTTTGGTAAAAGTCCTCGGAGCTGTCGAGATCCCAAAGGGGAGACATCGAAACTGGAGGCGTAAGTCCCCTATTTTGAAGCGCAGGAAGGGTTGAAATTGCTTCTGGACCGGAATGTGGAGATAGGCATCTTGGAGATCTATAGAGGCCATCCAATCCCCCGGCTGAACTGACAGAATCACGGTATTTAGTGATTCCATTTTGAAATGTTCTATCTGGATGTATCTGTTTAATTTTTTGAGATCCAGTACCGGTCTCCATCCGCCTGATTTTTTGGGGACCAGGAAGATCGGGGAATAGAACCTCAAGTGTTCTTCCGAAGCTGGGACTGGTACCACGGCGTGCTGAAGCACCAAAGCTTGCACATACTGCCGAAGAGCTTCCCTTTTTCCCGTGGAGGTTGGGATTTTGGTGGGCTGAAAAGATAGGCGTGGGGGGTGTCTTCTGAACCTCCAATGATGACCCCGCTGGACCGTGGATACGGCCCACTGATCTGTACAGTTTTCCACCCAAACCTGGGCGAATGCTCCGAGTCAAGCACCTACCAGCCCTGTCTGGGTGGGGAGAGAGTCAAAAGGACTTCTGGCCCTCAGTCGCGGAAGTTGAGGCCTTGGGTTTTCCCGACTTCAGGAAAGTTGCCTGTGACCCTTTCAATCCTCTCCTATACTCCCTACCTGGGCGGTAGGATCTGGAATCTCTTGCTCTTTGATTCGTCGGGCGCGACACAAACCTCTTTCTCCTGTTTCTGTCTTGGGGAATTAAGCCACTCTTCCCCCCCGTGACCCGGGTGATTGCTGCATCCATCTTGTCGCCAAATAATGCTTTTCCGTTATACGGGATATGGCACCATGATTGTTTAGAGGTGGGATCGGCTGCCCACGGTTTAAGCCACATCGCCCTTCTGGCCGTAATAGAATCAGGAAAGGAGGGGGGGACGAAAGCGGCCCCCCTCCCGCCTGAACCGTACCAGGCCACATGCCCTCAACATTGGGAGGGTGCTTTGGGGTCCCCCCCAAAGCACCTTGTCCCCATGTTGATGAGGACAAGGGCCTCTTCCCCACAACCCTGGCCGGTGTTTGTGGGGGTCTGCGGGCGGGGGGCTTATCGGAATCTGGAAGCCCCCTTTAACAAGGGGACCCCAGATCCCGCCCCCCCCAGTGTGAAATGGTAAGGGGGTACAAAAGTACCCCTACCATTTCACCAAAAAAGTGGCAAAAATGGTAAAAATGACAGGAGACGGTCTTTGACAATTCCTTTATTAAAATCTTCTTTCTTCTTTCTTCTGGTCTTCCTTTCTTCATCTTCTCCTTCCGTCATCTTCTCCTTCCATCATCTTCTTCCATCGTCTTCTTCCTTCGATTCGCTTCTTCTTCCTCCGGTCTTCTCGTCCGGCGTCGTCCTTCTCGTCCGGCATCGGCGTCTCTTCTCGCAGGCCGCTCCTCGCAATGGGAGGCTCCCGCTGTGTGAGGCTCCGCTCCGCTGACAGGTCTTTTATAACGAAGGCACCTGGTGACCCCGCCCCCCTCTGACGCATGGGGACGTCATGTGGAATTCCCTATGGCTTTCCCCATGACGTCAGAGGGGGGGCGGGGTCACCAGGTGCCTTCGTTATAAAAGACCTGTCAGCGGAGCGGAGCCTCACACAGCGGGAGCCTCCCATTGCGAGGAGCGGCCTGCGAGAAGAGACGCCGATGCCGGACGAGAAGGACGAGAAGACCGGAGCAAGAAGAAGCGAATCGAAGGAAGAAGAAGATGGAAGAAGATGGAAGAAGATGACGGAAGGAGAAGATGAAGAAAGGAAGACCAGAAGAAAGAAGATTTTAATAAAGGAATTGTCAAAGACCGTCTCCTGTCATTTTTACCATTTTTGTCACCTTTTTTGGTGAAATGGTAGGGGTACTTTTGTACCCCCTTACCATTTCACACAGGGGGGGGGGGCGGGATCTGGGGGTCCCCTTGTTAAAGGGGGCTTCCAGATTCCGATAAGCCCCCCGCCCGCAGACCCCCACAACCACCGGGCACGGTTGTGGGGATGAGGCCCTTGTCCTCATCAACATGGGGACAAGGTGCTTTGGGGGGGACCCCAAAGCACCCTCCCAATGTTGAGGGCATGTGGCCTGGTACGGTTCAGGCGGGAGGGGGGGCGCTCTCGTCCCCTCCTCCTTTCCTGCGGCCTGCCAGGTTGCGTGCTCGGATAAGGGTCTGGTATGGATTTTATGGGGGACCCCACGCCATTTTTTTGGCTGGGGTTCCCCTTAAAATCCATCCCAGACCTCAAGGGTCTGGTATGGATTTTGAGGGGGACCCTACGCCATTTTTTTTTTTTTTTTTTGGCTGGGGTCCCCCTTAATATCCATCCCAGACCTGAAGGGCCTGGTTATTGAATTTCGGGGGACCCCTACGCATTTTTTTATCAATGACTTCAATGAATGACTGTTCTCTGTATTACGGATCCGACAATTCATTTGCCGGCAATAGCCGCAAGTGATTTTAAATAGTTTTTTTTCCTGCAAAAATGACACTGCAGGAACATTTCTCTATATTAGATATACTGAATCTCGAAGCATTCGAAGCATTCGAAGCATTCGTTATATCCGCTATTATAATTTCTTTCATATTAGTTGAAATGAGATATTTGTTAGTTACAATACAACATTCGAATTGTTCTCTGTGTTACGGGAATCGGCAATTAGCCGCGAGTGATTTTAAATGTCTTTTTTTCCTGCAAAAATGACACATTGTACAGAGAGAGTTGTAAGCACGGGAAACATGCCCCCTTCTATATACTATATACTCTATAGTATGCCTATGAATGGGGTCATGTTTCCCGTGCTAACAACTCTCTCTGTACAATGTGTCATTTTTGCAGGAAAAAAAGACATTTAAAATCACTCGCGGCTAATTGCCGATTCCCGTAATACAGAGAACAATTCGAATGTTGTATTGTAACTAACAAATATCTAATTTCAACTAATATGAAAGAAATTATAATAGCGGATATAACGAATGCTTCGAATGCTTCGAATGCTTCGAGATTCAGTATATCTAATATAGAGAAATGTTCCCGCACAGTGTCATTTTTGCAGGAAAAAAAAACTATTTAAAATCACTTGCGGCTATTGCCGGCAAATGAATTGTCGGATCCGTAATACAGAGAACAGTCATTCATTGAAGTCATTGATAAAAAAATGCGTAGGGGTCCCCCCAAATTCAATAACCAGGCCCTTCAGGTCTGGGATGGATATTAAGGGGGACCCCAGCCAAAAAAAAAAAAAAAAATGGTGTAGGGTCCCCCTCAAAATCCATACCAGACCCTTGAGGTCTGGGATGGATTTTAAGGGGAACCCTAGCCAAAAAAAATGGCGTGAGGTCCCCCTCAAAATCCATACCAGACCCTTATCCGAGCACGCAACCTGGCAGGGCGCAGGAAAGGACGAGAGCGCCCCCCCCTCCCACCTGAACCGTACCAGGCCACATGCCCTCAACATTGGGAGGATGCTTTGGGGGTCTGAGACCCCCAAAGCACCTTGTCCCCATGTTGATGAGGACAAGGGCCTCATCCCCACAACCCTGGCCGGTGGTTGTGGGGGTCTGCGGGCGGGGGGCTTATCGGAA
This sequence comes from Lithobates sylvaticus, assembly GCA_028564925.1. NCBI lineage: Eukaryota > Metazoa > Chordata > Amphibia > Anura > Ranidae > Lithobates > Lithobates sylvaticus. The sequence continues at coordinate 17,396,297 of CM053030.1, read as the reverse complement.
TCTGGAAGCCCCCTTTAACAAGGGGACCCCCAGATCCCGCCCCCCCCCCCTGTGTGAAATGGTAAGGGGGTACAAAAGTACCCCTACCATTTCACCAAAAAAGTGGCAAAAATGGTAAAAATGACAGGAGACGGTCTTTGACAATTCCTTTATTAAAATCTTCTTTCTTCTTTCTTCTGGTCTTCCTTTCTTCATCTCTCCTTCCGTCATCTTCTCCTTCCGTCATCTTCTCCTTCCGTCATCTTCTTCCATCTTCTTCTTCCTTCGATTTGCTTCTTCTTCCTCCGGTCTTCTCATCCTTCTCGTCCGGCGTCGTCCTTCTCGTCCGGCATCGGCGTCTCTTCTCGCAGGCCGCTCCTCGCAATGGGAGGCTCCCGCTCTGTGAGGCTCCGGCTGACAGGTCTTTTATAACGAAGGCACCTGGTGACCCCGCCCCCCCTCTGACGTCATGGGGAAAGCCATAGGGAATTCCACATGACGTCCCCATGCGTCAGAGGGGGCGGGGTTACCAGGTGCCTTCGTTATAAAAGACCTGTCACCCGGAGCGGAGCCTCACAGAGCGGGAGCCTCCCATTGCGAGGAGTGGCCTGCGAGAAGAGACGCCGATGCCGGACGAGAAGGACGAGAAGACCGGAGGAAGAAGAAGCGAATCGAAGGAAGAAGAAGATGGAAGAAGATGACGGAAGGAGAAGATGACGGAAGGAGAAGATGAAGAAAGGAAGAAAGAAGAAAGAAGATTTTAATAAAGGAATTGTCAAAGACCGTCTCCTGTCATTTTTACCATTTTTGACACTTTTTTGGTGAAATGGTAGGGGTACTTTTGTACCCCCTTACCATTTCACACAGGGGGGGGGGGGGATCTGGGGGTCCCCTTGTTAAAGGGGGCTTCCAGATTCCGATAAGCCCCCCGCCCGCAGACCCCACAACCACCGGCCAGGGTTGTGGGGATGAGGCCCTTGTCCTCATCAACATGGGGACAAGGTGCTTTGGGGGGGACCCCAAAGCACCCTCCCAATGTTGAGGGCATGTGGCCTGGTACGGTTCAGGCCGCTCTCGTCCCCCCCTCCTTTCCTGCGGCCTGCCAGGTTGCGTGCTCGGATAAAGGGTCTGGTATGGATTTTGAGGGGGACCCCATGCCATTTTTTTTTTTTTTGGCCGGGGTTCCCCTTAAAATCCATCCCAGACCTGAAGGGCCTGGTTATTGAATTTGGGGGGACCCCTACGCTTTTTTTTTTTTATATCAATGAATGACTGTTTTTTAAATAGCTTTTTTTTCTGCAAAAATGACACTTTGTCATTCGAATCATTCAAATTCATTCGAATGCATTCGAATTCATTTGAATGCATTCGAATTCATTTGAATGCATTCGAATTCATTTGAATGCATTCGAATTCATTCGTTTTATCTGCTATAATAATTTCGTTTGAATTAGTTGAAATTTGATATTGGTAGTTGGATTCGAATAATTTGGAGCTGAAATTCGTAAACAGAATTTTTCCTGCAAAAATGACACTTTGTCATTCGAATTCATTCGAATCCATTCGAATTCATTCGAATTCATTCGAATCATTCGGCGACAAAATTCTTAAACGGAATTTCGTATTCCGTACGGAATTCGTAAAAAAAAAAATTCGTACTACAGATTCGTAAATTCGTACGAATTTCGAAAAATTCGTACGAATTACGAATTCGTACGAAACGAATCGCACATGTCTACTCTGTACATAAACAACATTGTTACCTTTCCAATAGCAGGTAGAAGTCATTCCCCTGATTGGTGTTTTAATTTAGGGAATGAGACACAGACTAGCCCCTCTTTCTGCAGCAGGTCAATATTTAATATCTTCATGTGTGAATCCAGAGTCTCTGCCCCTGCCTGCTCACTGTTTCAAATATCTGACCCAGGGTTAAACTGTACTTTGCATAACTTTTCTTTTTCTCTAAAAATGTAGGTGCTATATTACACTAATTTATAATCGCAACACAGGACAAGTACACTCATGAGTTTGTCGTTAAGAGCCCTTTTGCATTGGGACAAAGTATCTATGTATGTTGTAGGAGAGTGTGTTATCCCTGGGTGCCCCTCCATGTTAAGGGATGGTGTTACCTTGCATCCTTGTTATCTGTCATGGGAGTGGTAGGGGATTATAAATGGGGACATCCCCTAGAGGCCAGCTCCATCAGGAAGCTAGGGACATTGCTAAAACATGGAGCCCATTTGCCAATGCAGGATTTGGGCTTGGAGGTATATTTTCATGGTTAAAAAGACATTGTCCTTGTTATGATATTCATCCTTGCTCTGATTCTTTACCTCTGTTTTAAATGTTGCACTTGCATAATTGCGCGCTTTCAATCTCCTGATGATAAGGTTCTATCTTACATGACATACATGAAGAGTCATCAGGCAATCTATGCCACAGCCCCAAAGAAGTATTAAAACACAACATAGAATGTAGAGATCATCTTATATGATCTAAGAGGGGATTGAAGGGATATTTAGCTTAACTACTTTCTGTATATAAAAATTCAGTTTCCATTTTGTGTCTCTCTAACATCCATTTCACAAATAGATATGCTCAAGTCTTGCTAATCTAGTTTCGTTTTTCCATAATACTGTAATCTTCTCTTGAGTTTCATTTCTTGTAAAGCACGTGATATTTTAGAAATAATAAAGTCACTGTGGGCATAGCCTGTACTTATGTCTCTGTATATGATTGGATAATTTGTCAAAGGGCGGTACTTTCTGAAAGCCCCTTTTATATTCACACCCAAGAATAAAGATTAGATTTGCTTGGAGAGAACCTTGCTGTATATTTCATTGTCTCAAAGGGCGAATCTCACAGGCCTGTTCGGGATTGGAAAATACACCATGGCAGACAGAGAGATCCCTAGAATAATCTACATTTATTTCCTTTCACATACAATCAATCATGGATCAATAATACACAACAGTTTACAATCAAATAAACAATTACAAGAGGCACAAGAACAATAGATGCATGTATATACATTTTTTGCTGTGGTTGAACCCAAAATGGCCAAGGTGACCTGAGTAATTACAGAACTGACAATAAGTCATAAATAAAAGGAGGTCATAGAGATCTTGATATTCCATGGTTGAGGTGAAAAATAATGGCTAAAATCTCTACGCGTTTCACGGTATTGCAACCACTCATCAGGAGCATATGTCATGGAATAGTTCTAAAAAATATATAAAAGGAATAATTAAAGTTGGCAGACTGCCAACTTTAATTATTCCTTTTATATATGTATGGAGGCGATATGCCCAGAGCATTTTTAGAGGTTTATGCCCAAAATGTTTCATAGCATATCATGGACTACATAAAATAAATTTTATAGTCACTTGACTTGCAATTTACTGATGTGTGCTTCATTTAAAGTCCCACCCGTGCTTCCCTGTAACATATGATTAGGGATGGAGGCTGGCATCCCTTTGGTGCTAGCCTCATTTAAAGTCCCAAAACTTTTTTCCTTATTAACCACGTTGGGATTAGGGTTTGCCGACTCAACTACCTTCAGGGAAGTCTCCGCTATCTTGTCTTTGTAGATCCACAACAGGCCGAAGGCCCTTCAACATGGATCCAGATCCCTCTTCCCAATAATGAATGTCCAGTCAGTTTTTGCTTTTCCTATGATTTACTGAAGGGGTCTCCAAATTGTGGCTCTTTGCTTGTCTTTATCCGGCCATATTCCTTCAACGGATACCAATGATGGGACACTATCCCTCTCGCTGACACCAATTACGCATTTTTTTTTTTACTCCCACTAAACACCAAGCCTATGGCATTGTTTACTCTTACCCATGCCAGGGAATCTTTTACTCCCACTGGCCACAGTCCTGCTCCCCTAAAGTTTGTAGGGCAGTAAACTGGCCCTTTTGCAAGAGTTTGCAGAACCCTGATTTATTGTATCGTGAATATGTCATAGCACATCCTAGTTTCAAGGAACATCTTTCAGATAACATTTACACACACCCTGCATGGAGTGGTTGCCAGCCAACATTCATTTTCCTAAGCTGTATCTTTGCACCTCCATACCCTGAAGGTCCTCACAAGCCAGACAGAGCCCACCAAGGGGAAAACTCTCATGCCACCTCACTACTCCATGTTGAGGAACTCTAATGCCGCGTACACATGGTCGGAATTTCCAACAACAAATGTTTGATGGGAGCTTGTTGTCGGAAAATTCAGACCGTTTGTATGCTCCATCGGACATTTGCTTTTGGAATTTCCGACAACAAATGTTTGAGAGCAGGTTCTCAAATTTTTTGTCGGAATGTCCGATCGTGTGTACCAAAGTCCGACGCACAAAATTCCATGCATGCTCAGAATCAAGCAGAAGAGCCGCACTGGCTAGTGAACTTATTTTTTCTCGGCTCGTCGTACGTCTTGTACGTCAGCGCATTCTTGGCGATCGGAATTTCCGACAACATTTGTGTGACCGTGTGTATGCAAGACAAGTTTGAGCCAACATCCGTCAGAAAAAAAATCCACGGTTTTGTTGTCGGAATGTCCGATCGTGTGTTCGCGGCCTAAGGCTTCTTCTTCCCATTTGCTCCTTCTCAAATGCCTCCCTTCTCTTTTATACTTTTTCTCAGGGAAAGGAGTCCAGACCACACCAAGTAGGGAACAGAGTAAGGTAACCCTAAAAGGGATCCTAACCCCTGCTTACACACTGGTTGGGAAATGTTATCCTAGAGGCTAATACATTTTCATATTTAGGTTCTAGGTTACCCCTTCTAGCTGCTAATGTGGTGTCCATGTATGGCTGGACACTGGAGACGTGACCAGTAGGACCATTTTCTGCTGTGTGTGTCCAATCACTGATGTTGGGCTATCAAGAACATTCAAATTGCACTAATTGTCCTAACTTAGGAAGACAATCTTTCACAAAGTACAATCTTTTATTTCTCCTGATTTGGACCTGTTCGCTTGGGGGAGGTGTTTCAGCAAACGGGTCCTACAGATTTAGAATTTTAGTGTTGGAACTGAGTGTAGTTTTAATTTATAGCAAAGGTTTTTTTTCTGAAATGACACTGGGGCTGGGTGGTCAGCCGGGATATAAATACTGATCAGTGAGTTAATGTTAAAGTGTATGTATACCAAAAATCTGTATTTTTTCAGTATGTTTTGGAATCATGCATTACTATATACAGTTTTCTTAAGCAAATAGATTTTTGTGAATATGTTGCAAAGTTTCTTAGCTGGAGATCCTGCCAGTGACATCACTTCCAGTTGCAGGCTGACAACGTTAAAGGATAACTTCCTTTTTAAAAAAAAAAAAAAAACATTTCATACATAGTAAGGTTGAATAAAGACACCAGTCCATCCAGGTCAACCTGAGTGAGTGTCTACAATTGTCCCTATCCCTGTATATTGTGTTTCATTAAGATGCTCATCTATTATATTATTATTTATTTAAGGTACCCATATAGCGCCATCAATTTACACAGCGCTGCACACATACATCGCACACTCACATCGGTCCCTACCCTCAAGGAGCCCACAATCCAAGGTCCCCAACTCCCATTCATATACTAGGGCCAATTTTGGACAGAAGCCAATTAAGCTACCAGCATGTCTTTGGAGTGTGGGAGGAAACCCACGCAGGCACAGGGAGAACATGCAAACTCCAGGCAGGTTGTGTCGTGGTCAGGATTCAAACCAGCGACCCTTTTTACTGCTAGGCGAAAGTGCTACCTACTACACCACTGTGCCGCCCATACTTACCTCCTCTGTGCAGTTGGTTTGGCACAGAGTGGCCCGATCCTCCTCTTCTAGGTACCCTCAGCAGCGCTCCTGGCTCCTCCTCTTCTCGAGTGCCCCGTCGGAAAAGTGCTCTCTCTCGGGGCACCCGTGCGGGCGCTCTCCTGTGTACAGCTGCTGCATCCATTGACACAGACAAAAGGACCCGGCTCCACCCTCGGCTCCCGCTGCTGTCAATCAAATCCAATGACGTGGGAGCCGGGGGCGGAGCCGAGTCCTGCTAGTCTGTGTCAATGGACGCAGCAGCAGGACAGAGGGCGCTGCTATCAATCTATCCAATCAGGACCCGAGACACCAGCTGGAGCGGGTGTGCTCGTCCTCGGCGCAGGAACGATCAGGCTCAGGTAAGTAAAACGGGGGCTCTGGGGGGGGGAAGCCGCACTAAAGGTTTTTTCCCCTTAATACATATTATGCATTAAGGTGAAACACTGAAGGTTTACAACCCCTTTAAGCCACTGCCTTGTCATTGGCAGCATTGCTGTCAGCCTGCTTGGTTGTGTCCATCAGGTCGGCAGCCTATTTGAGAACTGAAGAGACTTGTGCAGTGCAGGTTGACAATGCTGCTGCTACTTGCAAGGCGATGGCTTAGAGCCCGCTCGGGCATCTTGTTTCATTGCGTTAAGGCAAGGGCATTTTTTTTTTTCGTTTACACACATTAACCTGTGTAGGAACAAGGCAGCCCATTCAAATGAATAGACTGGCAATGCATTAAAATATCCCAAAAGAATGGACATGTGCCATTTTTGCCACTGCGGTGCACCACAACATGCCACTGCAACGCATGTGCATTGGAGCTGCCTTGCTTTCGAAATGAATGGCACGCCAACTTAACACACATAACATGCGTTAATGTGGGCTGCAGTACAACAATCATTAAATTGGTTGTAAACTATTACAGACTACTTTGACCTACAGGTAAGCCTAGATTAAGGCTTAACTGTAGGTCCAAGAAATATCTCCTTAACCTACACCAGGGGTGCCCAACCAGTGGCCCGCGACCTTCTTCTGTGGGATGGCGGATTGGCAAGCCCAGATCATGGGTTGCAGACCTGCCATCCCAGAGCATCTGTGTTGTTAATGAAGCCGGCAAAGCAAGCAGACATTTGAAGCCAGGGATCGCAGGTGCTGAATCTGCGTCCATGGGAGAGAGGGTGGGGGAGGGGGGAAAATGGGAGGACGGGGGAGGGGTGGATAGGTGCTAGTTCAAAAGAATTTTTTAGGATAAGAACTTACATAAATTTATGTCAAGCCAGGCTTAGATGCAGGAACCATGGAGATCAGCAATTGGGTATAGGGTAATGGTCGAGTGTATTAGGATGGTATAATACATAATTGTCTATAGCCAGCAAAGGGCTAAGACAAGGGAAATAATTAGTAACCCAAGAGGGTTAAAGAAGTTCTGCAACGAGAATTATCTATGATTAGTCAATCTAATGGTTTATTTGAAGAAAGAAGGGGAGGGGGATGGCACTAGATAGCCTAGGGTTTAAACACGTACCTTGTTTGCTGAACATCCAGAATTGGTTCCGCATCCGGGCCCTTCCAAGCGCCTACTGACGGTGTGAATACACCGTCATTATAAATACCCCAATCGGTGACGTCGGTAACAAGCCACAGATGTGGCTTGCACCGGCGTCAGCGATCAGCCCATCTGCGTGGCGGACGAAGGGGGCCAGTAATTCCGCCGCTGCGTGAGTGCGCCAGCCATCAGTGCCGGGCCAGGGCGCATAGTGATGATGTGGGCGCACGAGTCCCGTAACTGCGCATGCGCAGGGCACACCGAAATTGCGCATGCGCAAGGACCACGTACACAAGGTAGCCAGGAAACCATCCAGACGCCGTCCACAGGGCAGAGTACTGGATGGAGTCCGTGGCTGGAGATGGATAGGCAGACCCGCACACACACACTAAGTGTGTATGTGCGTGTGCCCAGTAAGGCGGCGGCACACAGCAGCGGAGAACTGGATCCCGAGACCAGCACGCTCCCAATATGGCCCAAATAAATTAGGGCACTAAGGGTAAGAGGGACATGGTAATCCCTCCAAGAAGGGCACATATCCGGCGGGAAAGCCCTAATTAAAGGGAAAAAACTAGGCTCCCATGGTCGGTCCCAAATATTAAGCACGGATGAGAAGAACCAGCCTATACAGCAAAATTTAATAATACATTACAGGGGCATAATAATAAAGCATATGGATTGCAAATCACAAAAGATACAAGAAATAATACATAGAAAGGACTTATATACAAAAGTCCAAAATTGTCCTCTATACAACAAAGTAGGCAAATCAGAGCCAGAGGTCACCGGGGTAATGGAAAAGGCCAGAGAATGCTCAGTGGGTGGTATGATTCCAAAGGGAGGGGGGGGGAGGCCCGTGGGAAGGGCAGAAGAGGGAGGGGGGAAGGGGGAGAAGGGGGGGGGAGGGAAATCAGGGGGGGGGGAGAGGAGAGGGGAGGTATGGAAGATGGTATATAGATCAACTACAGGAAAGGCTTGTATGATATCGTTTCATTTAGCCCTGGGGGTTGGGTCGCATTTAATTTTTCAATCCAAAGGGTCTCCCTTTGTAGGATTGACTGATCCCAATCACCCCCTCTAGGATTTGGGGGTATCACCTCTAAAATCCGGAAGTCCACCACGGACGTATCATAGCGGTGGTAAATTCCGATGTGACGTCCAATTGTGGTCAACTTGCCACTTCCGGAATAGTAGAGGTGGTCCCCAATCCTTTGCCTAAATTCTCTAATGGTTTTACCCACATAAAATGCATTACATTTGCACATCATGAGGTAAATTACTCCTCTAGTGCCACAATCCGCGTGGCAGTGGGGAATAAATCTCTCTCCATTGGGTAAGGTGAAACGTTTGGTTTCCCTAACCCATGGACAGCGAGGGCATTGGCCACATTTAAACGTACCAAAGGGTCTCTTTTTGGGAGGTTTTGCCTCCACATAATGGCTACTGGTTAGGCGATCACGGAGGGAAGAAGCTCTCCGGAACACCAATTCGGGGTTGGGACGTACGTGTCTCTTTAGGGTCTGATGGTCTGTCAGGAGATGCCAGTTTTTAAATAAGATGTCTCTGAGTATGTGATGATGAGCGGAGTATGTGGTAATGAATCTAACAGGCTCACTGGTAGGGACTGGTTTAGGACGTCTCATTAGGAGGGAACTTCTAGGTCTCAGTAAGGCCTTATTGAAGGCCTTCCTGAGATTAGAGGAAGAGTATCCTCTAGCTAGCAGCCGTTCACGTAGTGCATTAGCCTGTGTTCTTAAATCTTCCTCATGGGTGCAATTTCTGCGTAATCGCAGATACTGTGCGAATGGTATACTTCGCACCAGTGGTTTGGGGTGAGCACTGGTGGCGTATAACAATGTGTTGCCAGCAGTGGGCTTACGGTAAAGGTTAGTTCCCAGATAACCATCTGGTTGTTTGATGATGGTCAGATCCAAAAAGGGAATCTCGTCATTATCAACATTGAAAGTAAAACTTAAATTGAAAGTATTGTGACCCAACCTTTCAATAAATTCCGTAAGTTTGTCTTTAGTACCTGTCCAGACCAAGAACAGGTCATCAATGTATCTATACCATAATAATACTTCCGCTAGGTATTCCGCATAATTTTCGTCTGATTGTACTGACCGTTCCCAACCTCCCAGGTACAAATTTGCATACGCCGGGGCGCAAGACGTCCCCATGGCGACTCCTTGGGTCTGCAAAAATAATTGTTCGTTAAAAGTAAAATAATTTTTAGTTAGGATGAATTTCAAAAGGGTCAAGATAAATTCATTCAAGGGCCAAGTATTGGTATCCTGTTCAAAGAGAAAGGAACCAGCCGTCAGGACCCCCTGCTCGTGTGGAATGCTTGAATAGAGAGCTTCGACATCAATCGACACGAGCAGGGAGTCCGGAGGGATCTGGATTCCCTCCAATTGTTGCAAGAGGTCAGCAGTATCTTGGATGTAAGATGGAAGGCTGCGAACGTGAGGTATCAAGAATGCATCTATAAATTTACTGGCATTATCTGTCAGAGAACCTATTCCTGACACGATTGGCCTTCCCGGGGGATTGCGTACGTTTTTATGGGTTTTGGGGAGTGAATAAAAGGTTGGAATGCGAGGGAATTTAGGAACAAGGAACTCAAAAGTGTCCTTGTTGATGAGGCCCGAGTGTAGGGCCTCAGCGCAAAGGGCAGTTAGTTCCTGAGCAAAGGAGGAGGTTAGGGATGCAGTGATAGGACGATACCAGTTGCGATTGCCCAAAATTTTGTGGCACATCGCCTGATACTGTTGATGCGTCATTATCACAATGTTTCCTCCCTTGTCTGACTGTTTGATAACAATATCAGAGCGAACCTGTAGGTTCTTGAGAGCCTGCATCTGTCTAGGGGCCAAATTGGGAGATATTTTATGCCATTGCTGTAATTTAAGGTCTCGAATAGTGGCCTGTACAAAGGACCAGATTGTGGGGCAGGTCATCAAATCCGGAAAACGACGTGAACGTAACCGAAACAGTTTACGTTTAGGTGCAGGATTAACCGCGGTGATTGTAGGGATCGGTGTCTGTGCCAAGGTAAGTGTTTGTGTAGGTGAGGGATCGTCAACAGCACCTTCATCATAGAGGAGCATTAAATCGCGTAGTGCCCGAAATTCTTGTATAGTAAAGTGCTTGGTGCGTTCGGTTAATTCCCGCTCCAAATTAATGTTGGCACGGTCCTTGTCGAACATGAATTTAAAGGTGAGATTGCGTGCAAAAAGATATAAGTCTTTGATGGTCTCATTGACTTTTAAATTATCAAAAGTGCAAAAGCCTAGTCCCAACTGTAGGACTGAGATTTCATCTTCAGTAAGGGGGGCTGAAGTTAAGTTAATAATGTTTGGGTGATCGGGGGAATATTGGGTGGTGGCAGTGTATTGGGTAATATTTGTGTGGACTTGACCACAACTGGACCTAATGGGATATGGTCTCCATACGCACTGGTGAGCTGATCCATCCTTTCTTTATTATTTTTTGATGTAATTTGTCGTTATTGTTTGTAACCCTAATGCTGGTTGTAAATTATGTTTTAAAACCAATGTCTGTTCTAGACTTTTCTCCTGAAGAAGCAGCATAGGCTGCGAAACCGGTCGAGACTTCCCCCTCCACATCCAAACAAAACGTTAAGGTTGCGGGCTAGGACCTGCTATCAATTGTCGTTGTTTGAGAACTGTATAGGAGGGGTAACCTGTTCTTTTAAATTGAAATGTTTATTGTGCATGTATTTGTATGTAATCATTTTTTGTATTAAAAATCCATTTTCTATTAATAACCTTTCTACTTTAGTCCTTGTTCTAACTGTACCGAGATAGTCCAACCCCCCGCTTTCCCCCCAAAATTCTTGTGGGTCACTGGCCTCTTGGACGCAGATTCAGCACCTGCGATCCCTGGCTTCAAATGTCCCCTTGATATCTATCAAATGGCAGATGTAAACAGATTTGTGTCCATTTACACCCGCCTACCTCCAATCTGATTTGCTAAAAATATTTAAAAAAAAACAGAAGGGGATCAATCCCTTTCCATCTGGGCCAATCGGATGACCCAAAGAGTAGAGTGGGCTGTGTCCGTGATCGCTCTGCACGGACCTGTCATCCTTCTGCTCTACTCATTGTGGCCTGCAAAAGGTTACCAAGTCACTTAAGTGGCCCTCGCTCTTCAAAAGGTTGGGCACCCCTGGCTCAACACGGTTAAGGAGATATTTTACAAAAAAAAGGGCGCCGTTGTCTATGGCGCATGCGCGCCGTAAACAACGGCGCAGGCGCGCCGCAAGTGAAGGCAAACATGCCGTGATACCCGGAAGGAAGATGGACGCTTCATGGAAGAGGGGACAGCGGTGACATCGCAGGCTCCTGTGTCAGGTAAGTGACACATAATGGGACACTATGCAATGCACAGTAGTCCATTATGCTTAACCACTTCAGCCCCGGACCAATTGGCAGCCAAAGGACCAGGCCCCTTTTTGCGATTCGGCACTGCGTCGCTTTAACTGACAATTGCGCGGTCGTGCGACGTGGCTCCCAAACAAAATTGGCGTCCTTTTTTTTTTTTTTTTTTTTTCCCACAAATAGAGATTTCTTTTGGTGGTATTTGATCACCCATGCAGTTTTTATTTTTTGCGCTATAAACAAAAATAGATTTTTTAATCTTTTTTTAATGCCCAGGATCAACTCATTTTAAGTATTTATATTACTAAAATGTATTTGTATTTATTAAAAGATTTTACAAAATTGCGTTTGTATTGTTGTTTGATGCTGAATAAATCCTTTATCATTTTGCAGATATGGCGTATTCATTTCAATACATAAATAAACCCTTTCCACTCAGAACAGGCCTCTCCATGGTCCATCATAGAAGTTGAGGTCACGTGTTCAGCGTCATATCCAGAGGTTGCCTTTGGGAAATAGATGTATGGGTGCTGTCAGCATTGCTGCAGAGGTTGAAGGGGTGGGGGGTTGGCCTGTCAGTGCTCAGACCATACGCTGCACACTGCATAGAATTGGTCTGCATGGCTGTCATCCCAGAAGGAAGCCTCTTCTAAAGATGATGCACAAGAAAGCCTGCAAACAGTCTGCTAAAGACAAGCAGACTAAGGAAATGGATTACTGGAACCATGTCCTGTGGTCTGATGAGACCAAGATAAACGTATATGGTTCAGATGGTGACAAGCGTGTGTGGGGGCAACCAGGTGAGGAGTACAAAGACAAGTGTGTCTTGTCTACAGTCAAGCATGGTGGTGGGAGTGTCATGGTCTGGGGCTGCATGAGTGCTGCCGTCACTGGGGAGCTACAGATCATTGAGGGAACCATGAATGCCAACATGTACTGTGACATACTGAAGCAGAGCATGATCCCTTCCCTTCAGAGACTGGGCCGCAGGGCAGTATTCCAACATGATAACGACCCAAAACACCTCCAAGATGACAACTGCCTTGATAAAGAAGCTGAGGGTAAAGGTGATGGACTGGCCAAGCATGTCTCCAGACCTAAACCCTATTGAGCATCTGTGGGGCATCCTCAAAATGGAAGGTAGAGGAGCTCAAGGTCTCTAACATCCACCAGCTCTGTGATGTCGTCACGGAGGAGTGGAAGAGGATTCCAGTGGCAGCCTGTGAAGCTCTGGTGAACTCCAGGCCCAAGAGGGTTAAGGCAGTGCTGGAAAATAATGATGATGGCCATACAAAATATTGACAATTTGGGCCCAATTTGGACATTTTCACTTAGGGGTGTACTCACTTTTGTTGCCAGCGGTTTAGAAATTAATGACTGTGTGTCGAGTTATTTTGAGGGGACAGCAAATTTACACTGTAATTTAAAAAAAAAAAATCGTCCCCATTGGCAGCCGAGTAAAGCGGAAGTGACGCTGTTTACATAGAAGACTGTCTAACAAAGCCGTTTCCTGCTTTGTTTCAGTCTTACTCTAGCCTGGTGGAAGTGCCGGATCGTGGATTGGGTCTCCCGGTGGGAGAGGAGGCCTTCTTGAAGGAGGCTGCCATCAGCACCAAGACTTTCTTGCAGAAGCAAAGAGTCAGAAAATTTCTAGTTTAAGGAGTAGAAACCTGAGACCGGAAGAATCTGAAGCTTCCACTGAGGAACACTGTGGCCTGAGATGAGTCAGTTCCAGTGTCAAGTTATAAAGGTTTGTGATCCACCCAAATCTCTAATGTCTGGACAGTTATGCGGCGTACACACGATCGGAATTTCCGATGGAAACAGTCCGATGGGAGCTTTTCATCGGATTTTCCGACCGTGTGTATGGCCAACGGGCTTTTTCTGTCGGAATTTCCGACGGACTTTGAATTGAGAACCTGTTCTCAATTTTTCCGACGGAAAACCTTTCTATCGGATTTTCCGATCGCGTGTATGCAATTCCGACACGCAAAATTCTGACGCATGCTCGGAAACAATTCAACGCATGCTCGGAAGCATTAAACTTCCCTTTTATAGTGCTGTCGAACGTGTTTTATGCCGCTGTGTTATTGACCGTCGGAATTTGGTGTGATCGTGTGTAGGCAACACAGCTTGAGCGGAATTCCGTCAGAAAAACCGTCAGAGTTTTTTCCGGCGAGAATTCCGATCGTGTGTACGCGGCATTAGAGAAGCATTATCCGACAGAGCCCTGTTCTGTCAACAGGAGGTTTACCAAATATCTCATGATGGGGATATCCTGGGAAAGCAACAGGACCAGCACCTTGGTGAACAGTCAAGGTGCAGAAGATCGGCCAAATGGCAGGGCCATAAACTGGTAGTGCTTGGGTCCTACAGAAAGCTTTGGTGCAGTGTAAATATGGGCACATGTAAATAAGCATTTTATATGTCCACAGAATCCAGAAAGTCTGTTGAATAAAAGACAATGACAGATCTAGATAATTCTGTCCAGAACTTTTGCATCAGAATAAAAACAATCAAAGCTTTGATTGGGTGAATGACCTTTTGTAGCAAAGCCCCAGAAATTGTTCTTCAACAAGGACTGGGACTATGACACCTTGGTCCAGAAGTCATTATAGAGAAATATGGAGATCTGCCAGACAAAGGAGTAGACACTGGAGGGATAGAAAGAAGAAAACAGGGAGACTGAAGGAAACAAAAGTTGAATTTGTAGCCCTGGGACCCTGTCTCTTATTTCAGGACATCTTGAATAAAAAAAAAACTGTATAAGCATCCGTAATAGTCAACAGATGTCCCCCTACTCTGGAAACATCTAAAGCTGGTCCATAGAGGCGCTGTCCCTTAAATCAACGTGCAACAGGTTAATCCTGATTAAATACAGCTGTGCAAATCAACAGCTTCCTTCAAGACAGTTCTTTAGTCCAGCACTTTAGCCTAAGTGCCTTCTGCATGTGTACAGATTTGAAACACGTGAGAAATAAGGCGAGAGGCTTCCAGTAAAGCCATTACAGCTAAAATTTAGCACCACAGCCCTCTGCTCCAAGCATTCAACACTATCAATGGCAGCAGTGGTGAGATTACTTTTAAAGCGGAAGTAAACCCATCGATTTAACAGTTTAAAAAAAAAAAGGCATGCCGGGAATGCCAACTGCACATTGGCTGTGCTCTCAACCAAACTGTCAAACCATCCAATGGCTGGTGTCATAACGGATCACATGTGCAGCACCGTGGCAGTTGAAGATTAAACAGAGGCCAAGATGGCAGCTTCCTTGGCTGAAAACGACAAGGGGGTTTACTTCCACTTTAAGGGATTTCGTCCAGTCAGGCATGATTTGACACATTATTAGACATGTGCGATTCGTTTCGTACGAATTCGTAATTCGTACGAATTTTTCGAAATTCGTACGAATTTACGAATCTGTAGTACGAATTTTTTTTTTTACGAATTCCGTACGGAATACGAAATTCCGTTTACGAATTTCGTCGCCGAATGATTCGAATCTGTCATGGTCTGGGGCTGCATGAGTGCTGCCGGCACTGGGGAGCTACAGATCATTGAGGGAACCATGAATGCCAACATGTACTGTGACATACTGAAGCAGAGCATGATCCCTTCCCTTCAGAGACTGGGCCGCAGGGCAGTATTCCAACATGATAACGACCCAAAACACCTCCAAGATGACAACTGCCTTGATAAAGAAGCTGAGGGTAAAGGTGATGGACTGGCCAAGCATGTCTCCAGACCTAAACCCTATTGAGCATCTGTGGGGCATCCTCAAAATGGAAGGTAGAGGAGCTCAAGGTCTCTAACATCCACCAGCTCTGTGATGTCGTCACGGAGGAGTGGAAGAGGATTCCAGTGGCAGCCTGTGAAGCTCTGGTGAACTCCAGGCCCAAGAGGGTTAAGGCAGTGCTGGAAAATAATGATGATGGCCATACAAAATATTGACAATTTGGGCCCAATTTGGACATTTTCACTTAGGGGTGTACTCACTTTTGTTGCCAGCGGTTTAGAAATTAATGACTGTGTGTCGAGTTATTTTGAGGGGACAGCAAATTTACACTGTAATTTAAAAAAAAAAAAAATCGTCCCCATTGGCAGCCGAGTAAAGCGGAAGTGACGCTGTTTACATAGAAGACTGTCTAACAAAGCCGTTTCCTGCTTTGTTTCAGTCTTACTCTAGCCTGGTGGAAGTGCCGGATCGTGGATTGGGTCTCCCGGTGGGAGAGGAGGCCTTCTTGAAGGAGGCTGCCATCAGCACCAAGACTTTCTTGCAGAAGCAAAGAGTCAGAAAATTTCTAGTTTAAGGAGTAGAAACCTGAGACCGGAAGAATCTGAAGCTTCCACTGAGGAACACTGTGGCCTGAGATGAGTCAGTTCCAGTGTCAAGTTATAAAGGTTTGTGATCCACCCAAATCTCTAATGTCTGGACAGTTATGCGGCGTACACACGATCGGAATTTCCGATGGAAACAGTCCGATGGGAGCTTTTCATCGGATTTTCCGACCGTGTGTATGGCCAACGGGCTTTTTCTGTCGGAATTTCCGACGGACTTTGAATTGAGAACCTGTTCTCAATTTTTCCGACGGAAAACCTTTCTATCGGATTTTCCGATCGCGTGTATGCAATTCCGACACGCAAAATTCTGACGCATGCTCGGAAACAATTCAACGCATGCTCGGAAGCATTAAACTTCCCTTTTATAGTGCTGTCGAACGTGTTTTATGCCGCTGTGTTATTGACCGTCGGAATTTGGTGTGATCGTGTGTAGGCAACACAGCTTGAGCGGAATTCCGTCAGAAAAACCGTCAGAGTTTTTTCCGGCGAGAATTCCGATCGTGTGTACGCGGCATTAGAGAAGCATTATCCGACAGAGCCCTGTTCTGTCAACAGGAGGTTTACCAAATATCTCATGATGGGGATATCCTGGGAAAGCAACAGGACCAGCACCTTGGTGAACAGTCAAGGTGCAGAAGATCGGCCAAATGGCAGGGCCATAAACTGGTAGTGCTTGGGTCCTACAGAAAGCTTTGGTGCAGTGTAAATATGGGCACATGTAAATAAGCATTTTATATGTCCACAGAATCCAGAAAGTCTGTTGAATAAAAGACAATGACAGATCTAGATGATTCTGTCCAGAACTTTTGCATCAGAATAAAAACAATCAAAGCTTTGATTGGGTGAATGACCTTTTGTAGTAAAGCCCCTGAAATTGTTCTTCAACAAGGACTGGGACTATGACACCTTGGTCCAGAAGTCCTTATAGAGAAATATGGAGATCTGCCAGACAAAGGAGTAGACACGGGAGGGATAGAAAGAAGAAAACAGGGAGACTGAAGGAAACAAAAGTTGAATTTGTAGCCCTGGGACCCTGTCTCTTATTTCAGGACATCTTGAATAAAAAAAAACTGTATAAGCATCCGTAATAGTCAACAGATGTCCCCCTACTCTGGAAACATCTAAAGCTGGTCCATAGAGGCGCTGTCCCTTAAATCAACGTGCAACAGGTTAATCCTGATTAAATACAGCTGTGCAAATCAACAGCTTCCTTCAAGACAGTTCTTTAGTCCAGCACTTTAGCCTAAGTGCCTTCTGCATGTGTACAGATTTGAAACACGTGAGAAATAAGGCGAGAGGCTTCCAGTAAAGCCATTACAGCTAAAATTTAGCACCACAGCCCTCTGCTCCAAGCATTCAACACTATCAATGGCAGCAGTGGTGAGATTACTTTTAAAGCGGAAGTAAACCCATCGATTTAACAGTTTAAAAAAAAAAAAAAGGCATGCCGGGAATGCCAACTGCACATTGGCTGTGCTCTCAACCAAACTGTCAAACCATCCAATGGCTGGTGTCATAACGGATCACATGTGCAGCACCGTGGCAGTTGAAGATTAAACAGAGGCCAAGATGGCAGCTTCCTTGGCTGAAAACGACAGGGGGGTTTACTTCCACTTTAAGGGATTTCGTCCAGTCAGGCATGATTTGACACAGTATTAGACATGTGCGATTCGTTTCGTACGAATTCGTAATTCGTACGAATTTTTCGAAATTCGTACGAATTTACGAATCTGTAGTACGAATTTTTTTTTTTACGAATTCCGTACGGAATACGAAATTCCGTTTACGAATTTCGTCGCCGAATGATTCGAATGAATTCGAATGAATTCGAATGAATTCGAATGGATTCGAATGAATTCGAATGACAAAGTGTCATTTTTGCAGGAAAAATTCCGTTTACGAATTTCAGCTCCAAATTATTCGAATCCAACTACCAATATCAAATTTCAACTAATTAAAACGAAATTATTATAGCAGATATAACGAATGAATTCGAATGCATTCGAATGAATTCGAATGACAAAGTGTCATTTTTGCAGAAAAAAAAGCTATTTAAAAAACAGTCATTCATTGATATAAAAAAAAAAAAAAGCGTAGGGGTCCCCCCAAATTCAATAACCAGGCCCTTCAGGTCTGGTATGGATATTAAGGGGGACCCCAGCCAAAAAGAAAAAAAAATGGCGTAGGGTCCCCCCCAAATATCCATACCAGACCCTTCAGGTCGGGGATGGATTTTAAGGGGAACCCCGGCCAAAAAAAAAATGGCGTGGGGGTCCCCCTCAAAATCCATACCAGACCCTTTATCCGAGCACGCAACCTGGCAGGCCGCAGGAAAGGAGGGGGGGACGAGAGCGCCCCCCCCTCTCGCCTGAACCGTACCAGGCCACATGCCCTCAACATTGGGAGGGTGCTTTGGGGTCCCCCCCAAAGCACCTTGTGCCCATGTTGATGAGGACAAGGGCCTCATCCCCACAACCGTGCCCGGTGGTTGTGGGGGTCTGCGGGCGGGGGGCTTATCGGAATCTGGAAGCCCCCTTTAACAAGGGGACCCCCAGATCCCGCCCCCCCCCTGTGTGAAATGGTAAGGGGGTACAAAAGTACCCCTACCATTTCACCAAAAAAGTGACAAAAATGGTAAAAATGACAGGAGACGGTCTTTGACAATTCCTTTATTAAAATCTTCTTTCTTCTGGTCTTCCTTTCTTCATCTTCTCCTTCCGGCATCTTCTTCCATCGTCTTCTTCCTTCGATTCGCTTCTTCTTCCTCCGGTCTTCTCGTCCTTCTCGTCCGGCGTCGTCCTTCTCGTCCGGCGTCGTCCTTCTCGTCCGGCATCGTCGTCTCTTCTCGCAGGCCGCTCCTCGCAATGGGAGGCTCCCGCTCTGTGAGGCTCCGCTCCGGGTGACAGGTCTTTTATAACGAAGGCACCTGGTGACCCCGCCCCCTCTGACGCACGGGGACGTCATGTGGAATTCCCTATGGCTTTCCCCATGACGTCAGAGGGGGGGCGGGGTCACCAGGTGCCTTCGTTATACAAGACCTGTCACCCGGAGCGGAGCCTCACAGAGCGGGAGCCTCCCATTGCGAGGAGCGGCCTGCGAGAAGAGACGACGATGCCGGACGAGAAGGGCCACGCCGGACGAGAAGGACGACGCCGGACGAGAAGGACGAGAAGACCGGAGGAAGAAGAAGCGAATCGAAGGAAGAAGACGATGGAAGAAGATGCCGGAAGGAGAAGATGAAGAAAGGAAGACCAGAAGAAAGAAGATTTTAATAAAGGAATTGTCAAAGACCGTCTCCTGTCATTTTTACCATTTTTGTCACTTTTTTGGTGAAATGGTAGGGGTACTTTTGTACCCCCTTACCATTTCACACAGGGGGGGGCCGGGATCTGGGGGTCCCCTTGTTAAAGGGGGCTTCCAGATTCCGATAAGCCCCCCGCCCGCAGACCCCCACAACCACCGGGCACGGTTGTGGGGATGAGGCCCTTGTCCTCATCAACATGGGGACAAGGTGCTTTGGGGGGGACCCCAAAGCACCCTCCCAATGTTGAGGGCATGTGGCCTGGTACGGTTCAGGCGGGAGGGGGGGCCGCTCTCGTCCCCCCCTCCTTTCCTGCGGCCTGCCAGGTTGCGTGCTCGGATAAAGGGTCTGGTATGGATTTTATGGGGGACCCCACGCCATTTTTTTTGGCTAGGGTTCCCCTTAAAATCCATCCCAGACCTCAAGGGTCTGGTATGGATTTTGAGGGGGACCCTACGCCATTTTTTTTTTTTTTTGGCTGGGGTCCCCCTTAATATCCATCCCAGACCTGAAGGGCCTGGTTATTGAATTTGGGGGGACCCCTACGCATTTTTTTTATCAATGACTTCAATGAATGACTGTTCTCTGTATTACGGATCCAACAATTCATTTGCCGGCAAATAGCTGCGAGTGATTTTAAATAGTTTTTTTTTCCTGCAAAAATGACACTGCAGGAACATTTCTCTATATTAGATATACTGAATCTCGAATCATTCGAAGCATTCGTTATATCCGCTATTATAATTTCTTTCATATTAGTTGAAATTAGATATTTGTTAGTTACAATACAACATTCGAATTGTTCTCTGTATTACGGGAATCGGCAATTAGCCGCGAGTGATTTTAAATGTCTTTTTTTCCTGCAAAAATGACACATTGTACAGAGAGAGTTCTAAACACGGGAAACATGACCCCATTCATAGGCATACTATATAGTATATAGTATATAGAAGGGCGCAGGTTTCCGTGTTTAGAACTCTCTCTGTACAATGTGTCATTTTTGCAGGAAAAAAAGACATTTAAAATCACTCGCGGCTAATTGCCGATTCCCGTAATACAGAGAACAATTCGAATACAACAACTAACAAATATGTAATTTCAACTAATATGAAAGAAATTATAATAGCGGATATAACGAATGCTTCGAATGCTTCGAATGATTCGAGATTCAGTATATCTAATATAGAGAACTGTTCCTGCAGTGTCATTTTTGCAGGAAAAAAAAACTATTTAAAATCGAGTCGCGGCTATTTGCCGGCAAATGAATTGTTGGATCCGTAATACAGAGAACAGTCATTCATTGAAGTCATTGATAAAAAAATGCGTAGGGGTCCCCCCAAATTCAATAACCAGGCCCTTCAGGTCTGGGATGGATATTAAGGGGGACCCCAGCCAAAAAAAAAAAAAATGGCGTAGGTCCCCCTCAAAATCCATACCAGACCCTTGAGGTCTGGGATGGATTTTAAGGGGAACCCTAGCCCAAAAAAATGGCGTGGGGTCCCCCATAAAATCCATACCAGACCCTTATCCGAGCACGCAACCTGGCAGGCCGCAGGAAAGGAGGGGGGGACGAGAGCGGCCCCCCCTCCCGCCTGAACCGTACCAGGCCACATGCCCTCAACATTGGGAGGATGCTTTGGGGTCCCCCCCAAAGCACCTTGTCCCCATGTTGATGAGGACAAGGGCCTCATCCCCACAACCGTGCCCGGTGGTTGTGGGGGTCTGCGGGCGGGGGGCTTATCGGAATCTGGAAGCCCCCTTTAACAAGGGGACCCCCAGATCCCGGCCCCCCCCCTGTGTGAAATGGTAAGGGGGTACTTGTACCCCTACCATTTCACCAAAAAAGTGACAAAAATGATAAAAATGACAGGAGACAGTCTTTGACAATTCCTTTATTAAAATCTTCTTTCTTCTTTCTTCTGGTCTTCCTTCTTCATCTTCTCCTTCCGTCATCTTCTTCCTTTGATTCGCTTCTTCTTCCTCCGGTCTTCTCGTCCTTCTCGTCCGGCGTCGTCCTTCTCGTCCGGCGTCGTCCTTCTCGTCCGGCATCGTCGTCTCTTCTCGCAGGCCGCTCCTCGCAATGGGAGGCTCCCGCTCTGTGAGGCTCCGCTCCGGGTGACAGGTCTTGTATAACGAAGGCACCTGGTGACCCCGCCCCCCCCTCTGACGTCATGGGGAAAGCCATAGGGAATTCCACATGACGTCCCCGTGCGTCAGAGGGGGCGGGGTCACCAGGTGCCTTCGTTATAAAAGACCTGTCACCCGGAGCGGAGCCTCACAGAGCGGGAGCCTCCCATTGCGAGGAGCGGCCTGCGAGAAGAGACGACGATGCCGGACGAGAAGGACGACGCCGGACGAGAAGGACGACGCCGGATGAGAAGGACGAGAAGACCGGAGGAAGAAGAAGCGAATCGAAGGAAGAAGAAGATGGAAGAAGATGCCGGAAGGAGAAGATGAAGAAGGAAGACCAGAAGAAAGAAGAAAGAAGATTTTAATAAAGGAATTGTCAAAGACTGTCTTCTGTCATTTTTACCATTTTTGTCACTTTTTTGGTGAAATGGTAGGGGTACTTTTGTACCCCCTTACCATTTCACACAGGGGGGGGGCCGGGATCTGGGGGTCCCCTTGTTAAAGGGGGCTTCCAGATTCCGATAAGCCCCCCGCCCGCAGACCCCCACAACCACCGGCCAGGGTTGTGGGGATGAGGCCCTTGTCCTCATCAACATGGGGACAAGGTGCTTTGGGAGGGACCCCAAAGCACCCTCCCAATGTTGAGGGTATGTGGCCTGGTACGGTTCAGGCGGGAGGGGGGGGCGCTCTCGTCCCCCCCTCCTTTCCTGCGGCCTGCCAGGTTGCGTGCTCGGATAAAGGGTCTGGTATGGATTTTGAGGGGGACCCCACGCCATTTTTTTTTTGGGCCGGGGTTCCCCTTAAAATCCATCCCAGACCTGAAGGGTCTGGTATGGATATTTGGGGGGGACCCCACGCCATTTTTTTTTTTTTTTGGCTGGGGTCCCCCTTAATATCCATACCAGACCTGAAGGTCCTGGTTATTGAATTTGGGGGGACCCCTACGCTTTTTTTTTTCTGCAAAAATGACACTTTGTCATTCGAATTCATTCGTTATATCTGCTATAATAATTTCGTTCAAATTAGTTGAAATTCGATATTGGTAGTTGGATTTACTAACGATTCGTAACTATTCATAACGATTCGTAACGATTCGTAACTATTCATAACGATTCGTAACGATTCGTAACTTGAAATTGAAATTCGATATTTGTAGTTGGATTCGAATTGTTCTCTGTGTTATGAGAACCAACAATTCATTAGCCGCGTTAACGATTCGTAACGATTCGTAACGATTCGTAACTTTACTAACGATTCGTAAAAAAAATTATGATTCGTCCGAATTTCGTATTTCGTAGTCAGGCATGATTTGACACAGTATTAGACATGTGCGATTCGTTTCGTACGAATTCGTAATTCGTACGAATTTTTCGAAATTCGTACGAATTTACGAATCTGTAGTACGAATTTTTTTTTTTTACGAATTCCGTACGGAATACGAAATTCCGTTTACGAATTTCGTCGCCGAATGATTCGAATGAATTCGAATGAATTCGAATGAATTCGAATGGATTCGAATGAATTCGAATGACAAAGTGACAATTCCTTTATTAAAATCTTCTTTCTTCTGGTCTTCCTTTCTTCATCTTCTCCTTCCGGCATCTTCTTCCATCGTCTTCTTCCTTCGATTCGCTTCTTCTTCCTCCGGTCTTCTCGTCCTTCTCGTCCGGCGTCGTCCTTCTCGTCCGGCGTCGTCCTTCTCGTCCGGCATCGTCGTCTCTTCTCGCAGGCCGTTTCTCGCAATGGGAGGCTCCCGCTCTGTGAGGCTCCGCTCCGGGTGACAGGTCTTTTATAACGAAGGCACCTGGTGACCCCGCCCCCTCTGACGCACGGGGACGTCATGTGGAATTCCCTATGGCTTTCCCCATGACGTCAGAGGGGGGGCGGGGTCACCAGGTGCCTTCGTTATACAAGACCTGTCACCCGGAGCGGAGCCTCACAGAGCGGGAGCCTCCCATTGCGAGGAGCGGCCTGCGAGAAGAGATGACGATGCCGGACGAGAAGGGCCACGCCGGACGAGAAGGACGACGCCGGACGAGAAGGACGAGAAGACCGGAGGAAGAAGAAGCGAATCGAAGGAAGAAGACGATGGAAGAAGATGCCGGAAGGAGAAGATGAAGAAAGGAAGACCAGAAGAAAGAAGATTTTAATAAAGGAATTGTCAAAGACCGTCTCCTGTCATTTTTACCATTTTTGTCACTTTTTTGGTGAAATGGTAGGGGTACTTTTGTACCCCCTTACCATTTCACACAGGGGGGGGCCGGGATCTGGGGGTCCCCTTGTTAAAGGGGGCTTCCAGATTCCGATAAGCCCCCCGCCCGCAGACCCCCACAACCACCGGGCACGGTTGTGGGGATGAGGCCCTTGTCCTCATCAACATGGGGACAAGGTGCTTTGGGGGGGACCCCAAAGCACCCTCCCAATGTTGAGGGCATGTGGCCTGGTACGGTTCAGGCGGGAGGGGGGGCCGCTCTCGTCCCCCCCTCCTTTCCTGCGGCCTGCCAGGTTGCGTGCTCGGATAAAGGGTCTGGTATGGATTTTATGGGGGACCCCACGCCATTTTTTTTGGCTAGGGTTCCCCTTAAAATCCATCCCAGACCTCAAGGGTCTGGTATGGATTTTGAGGGGGACCCTACGCCATTTTTTTTTTTTTTTTGGCTGGGGTCCCCCTTAATATCCATCCCAGACCTGAAGGGCCTGGTTATTGAATTTGGGGGGACCCCTACGCATTTTTTTTATCAATGACTTCAATGAATGACTGTTCTCTGTATTACGGATCCAACAATTCATTTGCCGGCAAATAGCTGCGAGTGATTTTAAATAGTTTTTTTTTCCTGCAAAAATGACACTGCAGGAACATTTCTCTATATTAGATATACTGAATCTCGAATCATTCGAAGCATTCGTTATATCCGCTATTATAATTTCTTTCATATTAGTTGAAATTAGATATTTGTTAGTTACAATACAACATTCGAATTGTTCTCTGTATTACGGGAATCGGCAATTAGCCGCGAGTGATTTTAAATGTCTTTTTTTCCTGCAAAAATGACACATTGTACAGAGAGAGTTCTAAACACGGGAAACATGACCCCATTCATAGGCATACTATATAGTATATAGTATATAGAAGGGTGCAGGTTTCCGTGTTTAGAACTCTCTCTGTACAATGTGTCATTTTTGCAGGAAAAAAAGACATTTAAAATCACTCGCGGCTAATTGCCGATTCCCGTAATACAGAGAACAATTCGAATACAACAACTAACAAATATGTAATTTCAACTAATATGAAAGAAATTATAATAGCGGATATAACGAATGCTTCGAATGATTCGAGATTCAGTATATCTAATATAGAGAACTGTTCCTGCAGTGTCATTTTTGCAGGAAAAAAAAACTATTTAAAATCGAGTCGCGGCTATTTGCCGGCAAATGAATTGTTGGATCCGTAATACAGAGAACAGTCATTCATTGAAGTCATTGATAAAAAAATGCGTAGGGGTCCCCCCAAATTCAATAACCAGGCCCTTCAGGTCTGGGATGGATATTAAGGGGGACCCCAGCCAAAAAAAAAAAAAATGGCGTAGGGTCCCCCTCAAAATCCATACCAGACCCTTGAGGTCTGGGATGGATTTTAAGGGGAACCCTAGCCCAAAAAAATGGCGTGGGGTCCCCCATAAAATCCATACCAGACCCTTATCCGAGCACGCAACCTGGCAGGCCGCAGGAAAGGAGGGGGGACGAGAGCGGCCCCCCCTCCCGCCTGAACCGTACCAGGCCACATGCCCTCAACATTGGGAGGATGCTTTGGGGTCCCCCCCAAAGCACCTTGTCCCCATGTTGATGAGGACAAGGGCCTCATCCCCACAACCGTGCCCGGTGGTTGTGGGGGTCTGCGGGCGGGGGGCTTATCGGAATCTGGAAGCCCCCTTTAACAAGGGGACCCCCAGATCCCGGCCCCCCCTGTGTGAAATGGTAAGGGGGTACAAAAGTACCCCTACCATTTCACCAAAAAAGTGACAAAAATGGTAAAAATGACAGGAGACAGTCTTTGACAATTCCTTTATTAAAATCTTCTTTCTTCTTTCTTCTGGTCTTCCTTCTTCATCTTCTCCTTCCGTCATCTTCTTCCTTCGATTCGCTTCTTCTTCCTCCGGTCTTCTCGTCCTTCTCGTCCGGCGTCGTCCTTCTCGTCCGGCGTCGTCCTTCTCGTCCGGCATCGTCGTCTCTTCTCGCAGGCCGCTCCTCGCAATGGGAGGCTCCCGCTCTGTGAGGCTCCGCTCCGGGTGACAGGTCTTGTATAACGAAGGCACCTGGTGACCCCGCCCCCCCTCTGACGTCATGGGGAAAGCCATAGGGAATTCCACATGACGTCCCCGTGCGTCAGAGGGGGCGGGGTCACCAGGTGCCTTCGTTATAAAAGACCTGTCACCCGGAGCGGAGCCTCACAGAGCGGGAGCCTCCCATTGCGAGGAGCGGCCTGCGAGAAGAGACGACGATGCCGGACGAGAAGGACGACGCCGGACGAGAAGGACGACGCCGGATGAGAAGGACGAGAAGACCGGAGGAAGAAGAAGCGAATCGAAGGAAGAAGAAGATGGAAGAAGATGCCGGAAGGAGAAGATGAAGAAGGAAGACCAGAAGAAAGAAGAAAGAAGATTTTAATAAAGGAATTGTCAAAGACTGTCTCCTGTCATTTTTACCATTTTTGTCACTTTTTTGGTGAAATGGTAGGGGTACTTTTGTACCCCCTTACCATTTCACACAGGGGGGGGGGCCGGGATCTGGGGGTCCCCTTGTTAAAGGGGGCTTCCAGATTCCGATAAGCCCCCCGCCAGCAGACCCCCACAACCACCGGCCAGGGTTGTGGGGATGAGGCCCTTGTCCTCATCAACATGGGGACAAGGTGCTTTGGGAGGGACCCCAAAGCACCCTCCCAATGTTGAGGGTATGTGGCCTGGTACGGTTCAGGCGGGAGGGGGGGCGCTCTCGCACACTACAAGTCCTATAGGTGCTTCTGGTAACAAAATATAGAGCTCTGCCTGCCTGCCACTAACACACTACAAGTCCTATAGGTGCTTCTGGTAACAAAATATAGGAGCTCTGCCTGCCTGCCACGAGCACACTACAAGCCCCTCTTTGTCAATCAATCTTTGTAACTGAATCTATCTAACTCAATCTCTGCAAGTGAATCTCTCTCTCTATCTATCTAAATGCAGCAGAGTGTCACAGGAACAGCCTGCTCAATCTGCGCCGGAACAGCATGTGACCGGCGCAGACGGCGTGGCGGCGTTTTATAGGGGGGGGCGTGTACTACAGCCCTGAGCTGTAATTGGCTACAGGCGTCCTGCCTGTAGCCAATTATGGCTCTTCGAGTTTCCGGGGCTGTGATTGGCCAAGCATGCGGGGGTCACAGTGCATGCTTGGCCAATCATCAGCCAGCAATGCACTGCGTCGGCCGCGCCGGCCGCAATGCATTGCGGGGCCGCTCGCAACACACGAACGTGATGCGAGCGGCCAAAATAGTTCTGGGCTCGCCGAGCGAGCGAACGCCCGGTGCTCGATGCGAACGTGGGTTCGCATCGAGCACCGGGCCCATCCTTACTGGTGTGTAATTGAGGGGGTACGTGGTAATCGAGGAGGTAAGTCTGTGGACTTCTCTCCAGAAGGTTTGGATGTGGGTGCATTCCCACCATATGTGAATCATGGTCCCAACTTCAGTATTGCACCTCCAGCACACGTTGGGGGTAGATGGTGAAAATTTGTGTAGAAGGGATGGCGTTCTATACCATCTAGTGAGCACTTTGTATCCATTCTCCTGGATGGCGATATTCAAGGAGCCCCTATGTGCGTATTCGTACACTCTAGACCATTCTGCGGGCGTCAGGGGGTGAGATAGGTCCCTATTCCAAGACTCTTGAGATGGGGAGAGGGGGAGGTCCCCAGGTTCATTCAAAAGGTTGTAAAGGAGGGAGATAAGGTGTCTCTGAGGAGTCTTATTGTGACAGAGAGCCTCGAACGGGGTGAGGTGTCTTGTCCAGTTGGCAGTTCTGGAATGCATGGATAGGAAGTGGCAAATTTGCCTGTAGGTCCAGAAGGAAAAGGATGATGTATTCGAGATATTCCTGAGGTCTTCTACCGAGGCAAGCTTGCCTTCGGGGAAGAATTGGGTAGCAAGGACTTCTTGGAAGGGCCATTCCTGTTTAAGAAACGAGGGATTCTCTCCTGGAGGAAAGTCTGGGTTTCCTCTCAGTGTGGTCAATGGACCGGGGGAGGAAGCTAGGAGTCTGCTAGCCTGTGGGTTCCTAAGGAGCATCAAAGAGGTGTAGATAAAGGGGTGTGGGGTTAAGGTCGTGGGCCATTGTCTCGGGAGTAGCCATGGAAGGAGATGTAGTGGGGTAGGTGAGAACGCGTTTTCGAGAGAGACCCAGACCTTCACATGGGGGTGGATGTTCCAGTCAGCTATCCTCGTGAGATGACAAGCTATATAATATTTGTAGAGATCCGGGAGTGCTATACCCCCCATGGGTTTAGGAAGTGTGAGTCTGGTGTATTTAATTCTAGGGGGGGCCCCTTTCCAAAGAAAGGTGGAGCAAGCCTTCCTATATGAGGAAAAAAATCCCTTTGGGATTGCCATTGGGATGGTTTGGATTAGGTACAATATGCGTGGAAGTATGATCATTTTGATCAGAGCTGCTCTACCAAACCAGGAAACATTAAGTGATGACCACTCTTTCAGGTGTTTTTGTGCTTCAGTCAGGGCAGGGAGAAAGTTGAGGGAGTACAGGTCCGAGAGGGAAGTGGGGATCCGGATCCCGAGGTAGGTGATGGCAGTCTTTTCCCAGTGGAATGGGAAGGCCTCTTGGCAGTGCTCCACTTCCTGGGTGGGGAGGGAGATATTTAGGGCCTGGGATTTGGAATAATTAATTTTAAGATTCGAGATAGAGCCAAAGGCTTTAAGGTCTAGGAGGAGAGATGGCAGGGATGTGCGTGGGGCTGAGAGGGAGAGAAGGATGTCGTCTGCAAAAGCAGCTACTTTAAATTCCCTATCTTTGACTTGCAGTCCTTTAATATCTGGGTTCCCTCTAAGTTTGTTCAGGAGGGGTTCAAGGGAGAGGACGTATATCAGAGGAGAGAGGGGGCATCCCTGACGCGTACCGTTGTTGATGGGGAAGGCATTTGACAGGTGGCCGTTAACTCTCACCGCAGCTGTGGGGTTAGAGTATAGTGACATTATGGAGGTAAGCATTCGGTCCGCAAGGCCGATACCTTTCAGGACTGCCCGCATATAGTCCCAGGCCACTCTGTCAAATGCCTTCTCCGCATCAAGTGAAAGGAAAAATCCCGGAAGTTTGGACGATGTGAGCCAGTGGTGAAGGTTGAGGACTCGGGTAGTATTATCACGGGCTTCCCTGCCCGGGACAAAACCCACCTGGTCGGTGGAGACAAGGTCAGGAATTAGGGGGAGTAGTCTGTTGGCGATAATTTTTGCGTAGATTTTAATATCCACGTTGAGGAGTGATATTGGTCTGTAGTTAGCTACTTGTAGGGGGTCTTTACCCTCCTTGGGGATCACAGTTATGTGCGCCTCTAATAGTCTGTTCGGTCGATCTTGGGGTGTGGACAGGGCATTGAAGGTCTGTAATAGGTTCGGAGTGAGGGCATCTGCGAAGGATTTGTAGTATTGAAGGGTATAGCCATCAGGGCCAGGGCTCTTGCCTATTTTCATCTGTTTCATCGCAGAATCTAATTCTAGAGTCGAAAATTGACCCTCTAGGGGTTGTGCCTGTTGGGAGGTTATGGGTTTGGGGCCGTGTTGGGATATGAAATCCTCTATGAGTGACTGACGGGTATCACCCGAGGATCGGGGCGGCAAAGTGGGGTGGAGGTTGTACAGTTTGTGGTAGAAAGTCTCGAATTCCTTCGCTATGTCTTCACTCTTGGCTATGGTGGAGCCTTTGGAGTCTCGCAAAGAGTGAATGGTAGAGGAGGATTTAGCGTTCTGGACTGAGCGTGCCAGTAGGCGTCCACTCTTGTTGCCCTGTTCGTAAAATATACGTTGGCCTAGAATGTAACGTCGTCTTGTGCGTTTCCCTAATTCTTCTGTGAGGAGTAAGCGGGTTTGGATCAGGTCCTGTAGTGTGTTTTGGGCCTGTGTCTGTTTATGGGAGAGTTCCAGTGTTTTCAGTTTCTTGAGGAGAGTGTTTACTCGTTCTTGGTGAAGTTTTTTGAACTGCGTGTTCAAAGTGATTAGTTCGCCCCGTATCACACACTTGTGTGCTTCCCAGAGGGTTATGGGGGAGATGTCTGGGTTAGTGTTTTCCTGAAAGTATAGTTTGATTCGCGAGCGTATAGATTCAAGGGCAACTGGGTCCTTTAGTATGGAAGGGTTAAACCGCCAAATCTTGGCTTTGGGACACGTTTCCGGGAATGATAAAGTGATCGTAATGGGGTGATGGTCTGACAGGAACATAGGTTCTATGGACGATTGGCTTAAGGTAGAGAGGTCGGTCTGGGAGAGAAAAAAGAAGTCTATTCTAGAATATTTTTGGTGGGGAGGCGAGAAGTATGTATAGTCTTTGGATGAGGGGTAAAGGATGCGCCAGGCGTCGTGTAGGTTCAGAGTCTGGAGTTGGGCCTTAATTTGGCGTAGTGCCGCGTAGGTGAGAGAGGACGAACCCGTTGACATGTCAAGGAGGGGGTTTAGGGGGACGTTGAAATCCCCGCCCAGGAGAACTAAGCCGCTCTGGAATGAAGATAAAAGTGCACAGGTTTTTCGAAAGAAGGATACTTGGTGCTCGTTAGGACAGTAAATATTAGCTAACGTGATTGGCTTAGAGGCGTATGTTCCTTTAAGAAATATATATCTGCCTGCTGGGTCCACTAGGGAGTCAGTCAGGAGGAAGTTTGCATGCTTCGAGATAAGGATCGATACGCCTTTTGACTTAGCGTCAGGATTGGTGGCGTGTAGGGCTGTGCGGTATGTGTGGTTGGAGAGCTTAGGTATGGCATCAGAGCGAAAGTGAGTTTCCTGTAGGAAAATGAAGTGCGCTTTGTGCTTGGAGAGAGCGGAGAGTGTTTGCGATCTCTTTTCTGGGATGTTAAGGCCTTTCACGTTGAGTGAGAGGCATTTCAGAGTCAGTGGGTTACTTTCTCCCATTTTGGGGGGGGGTAGGTGTTGGCTGGGGAAGGAACCTAATATGGCAGTAGGGCCCAGCTAAATGGGACGGTGGGGGTGAGGGTCACTCCCCTAGGGTTAGTTTGGAGTAGAGGAAAGAGTGGGTGGAGTACGGGGGGTTTGTGGGTGAGAGGCCGGTTGGGGGGGGGGTGAGAGGGAAAGGAGGGTAAGAGGGGTAGAGGGTGGTATAAAGTGAAGTGAAATGAAAGGGGGTTCAAGGAGAATGAGACTAGGCGGGTGGAGAAGAGGCGTAGAGGGTTAGTTAGGGAGGGGGGAAAGAGATGGAAAGAAAAGGTGTACCAGGGGTGGAAGTAGTTTAACTACCCACCTATAGGGTCAAAGAGGAGTTCCTGGTGTGTCGGCAGTGTCTCCGAGAGACTGCCGTGTGGGGGTATATGGTATGAACGGGAACCACAGCATGGCCGCGGCCCGGGAGTCCAGAGTGTGAGGGAGCAATTTCCTATCTGAAATAGGAGTCAGTGTAGCTTAGTGGGGAGCCTACCATTATGGGGAAGAGCCTATGTGGGAGGTCCACTCATATCATGTACAATTACGTGGTTGCATACAAGAAAATAAAAATAAGAGTAAAAATACAAATACGAATACAAATACAAATACAAATACAAAAACCCCCTATGAAGGGGAACGTTCTAATACTGTACTGTAACCCGCTTATGGGGCCTAGGTAGATCCAGTAAACATTGCCTGCAAGAAAAGCGGAACAAAACAAAAAGAAAAGAAAAGCAACCCCTGCACATCAAACATTACTCATGTTAATAGCAGCCTGTGAGAAGAGCCCTTAGGGAGAAACAGTTCCATACCAAGTCAGGCACATCCTGGCCTAAAGTAGTATTGGAAGTGGAGGGGGCACGGGGGGGAAATTATGGGATGGGGGAAGTGAGGGACAGGGGGGGGGGGGGGGGGGGGGGGAGAGGGAGAGTGGGATTGGGGAGGGAGGGGGAGTGGAGAGGGGGTAAACAGGGCAGGGCGGGGAAGGAGGGGGATGAGAGAAGGAAGGGGGGGGGGATGAGAGAAGGAAGGGGGGGGGGGAGAGGGGAGGGGGGGCAGAGGAAGGGAGGGTTGAAAGGGTAGGGGGAACATTCCTACATTGGAGGAGGGCTTTTGGGAGAAAAAGGGGGGAATTGAGTTACCTTGGCACCTGGTGATAGTCTGAAGTGAGGATAAAGGCGCTCTGGATCTTGGCGTGTGGTAACATCGTTTGGTCGGGCTGGACCAAGCCCTGTTTCCACCGGAGCAGCACAAGGGGCTGGCAGAGCGCAGGCCGGAGCTAAAGATCAGACAAGGAAGACACATAAAGAACAACGTTTGTAATTGCATGAATCACAATGGAATTAGCAGAGGCTTCATATATTAGAATCAATACTTTGCCTGTGGGGCAGCAGGTGCTTTGTCAGCATCGGGGGGGGTAGGGCTATGATGTGGGTGCGGGTCCCCAAATCAGGGGGGGGTCTGTGTCTCGAGGCTGTGGCACAACAGGTTGGGGATCAAGGGTGGAGGGCAGCAGCCTGAGTCTATTTATCTGTAGGGCTTCCACTCGGTGTAGTCCTTCTTGAGAGGCTGGCATAAGGCGGGGGATTCTCAGTCCCTAGGATCAGCACCCATGTCTGAGGAGAGGAAGTCCCATCTTCACAGGCGTGGGGCGTCCTTCCAGCGTGGGGGGTTTGTGCTGCGGGGCAGGAGAAGTTGCGGGACACCGCGCTGGTGTGGATCCGGGTGAGCCTGTGGTAAGGTGAGAATGCAAGGAAGCGTTTCCAGGGTGTCCGCTTGCTGTGTGGTGATATGGCATCTACGTGCCTGGAAGACGTTGTCCTGTGGCTCCATGGTCGGGACAGGGGGAGAGCAGCATTTCGGCGAGGCCAGTCCGGCACAGCGCGGTCCGTGACGTGGGGTCCATGTCCACGGGCAGGGGGATGGGGGGTGAGTGAAGAGGCAAGGGAAGTCTCTGGGGGACCCTGAAGGGGTAGGGTCAGGGGAGGATCGCATGGGGGGTGTAGAGGGTTACTCACAGTCCGCAGCGTGCAGTCCGGGTAGCAGGCATTCCTTCGTCTAGCGGAGCGCGTCACATGCGAGGGGGTGACGGGCTGCGTTGGTGCAGGTTTCGACGAGAAGAGCGGTCGTTCGGAGACAGCGGATCTGGTCTACGTCGTCTTGATCTCTGGCGGGCGGACTTCGGCGACGGGTTGAGGGATACTGGAAGCCAGGGTTCTACTGGGAAATAAAGCGCGTACCACTCCGGAAGTTCGATGTTGGGCAGGTCAAGTTGGTCGCAGAAAGCTTGAAGGTCTTCCGGCGTGCGTAGTAGTGCAGAGCGCCCCCTGGCGGATGCAGAAAGACCAAACGGGAATTTCCATCGATACTGTATATTCCTTGTCCGCAGGGCATCTAACAGTGGTCTGAGTGCTCTCCTATTCTGGAGGGTGATTTGGGAGAGATCTTGAAAGAGTTTCACCTCATTTCCATTAAAGAGTATGCGCCCTCTTACCCTTGCCTTGCGAAGGATTTCCTCTTTGAGGGGGAAGTTGACAATGCAGCATATTATGTCTCTGGGGGGTTCGTTGTCTCGAGGGGGGGGACGGAGAGCGCGGTGTGCCCTTTCCATATCAATGGGGGAGTCTGCTGGGCGCTCGATCAGGTCATTAAAGATGGCGCTGATGGTTTATCTGGTGCCTTTAGCAACCCAAGCCATGGGACTCCATGCTGCAGGAGAGCATTAACCTGCAATGGTTGCACCATAGAGCGGTGAGGAAGGGCTGGCCGTGATCCTGCAGGTATGAGGACAGAGAAAAGAATACTGACAGGGGGCGCAACTCTCCTATTTCTAGAGTTTGAAGTGGTCCTTAGGGTTGGTTGGGGGCGGGGCAACCAACCATTGGTATGCTGCCATGGAGGCACCAGGAAAGAACCTTATCATCAGGAGATTGAAAGCACGCAATTATGCAAGTGCAACATTTAAAACAGAGGTAAAGAATCAGAGCAAGGATGAATATCATAAAAAGGACAATGTCTTTTAACCATGAAAATATACCTCCAAGCCCAAATCCTGCATTGGCAAATGGGCTCCATGTTTTAGCAATGTCCCTAGCTTCCTGATGGAGCTGGCCTCTAGGGGATGTCCCCTTTTATAATCCCCTACCACTCCCATGACAGATAACAAGGATGCAAGGTAACACCATCCCTTAACATGGAGGGGCACCCAGGGATTACACACTCTCCTACAACATACATAGATACTTTGTCCCAATGCAAAAGGGCTCTTAACGACAAACTCATGAGTGTACTTGTCCTGTGTTGCGATTATAAATTAGTGTAATATAGCACCTACATTTTTAGAGAAAAAGAAAAGTTATGCAAAGTACAGTTTAACCCTGGGTCAGATATTTGAAACAGTGAGCAGGCAGGGGCAGAGACTCTGGATTCACACATGAAGATATTAAATATTGACCTGCTGCAGAAAGAGGGGCTAGTCTGTGTCTCATTCCCTAAATTAAAACACCAATCAGGGGAATGGCTTCTACCTGCTATTGGAAAGGTAACAATGTTGTTTATGTACAGAGTGGATATGTTAGTCAAGAATACAGGAGGAGTCTCGTTGAGAAAGGAGGAAATATTTAAAGGTACAGACAAAAGGGCAATTCGGGCAGTGCTAGGATGTAATATGCTACATATCCAACATTCTTCATACCCTGATTTTTTAGCATAAGCATACTTAAATTTTAGCAAAAGCATCTTATCAGTAAAACTATCTCCAAACTCTCTCTTGGTTCTAGCTTGTGTCAATGTAATGTGCGTGTGTGTGTGTGTGTTTGTGTTCCCACAGATACTTTTAATTGCACCCAAATCTTCAGGGTGGTAGATACAGTTAGTGGTGATCCAGGTGGGTAGGAACACTGTCAGAGAGATCAGGATCAGGAGGCAAAATGCCTTGCCAGAAGTCTGTGGTGAAATAAGCAAGGTCATCTTCTCTGGCCGGACCTGCTTTCCCAGGATCTCCTCCTTCTGCTTGGACTTCTGCTTGAGGGCCTCCTGTATCCAAGATCTTCTTCCTGCTCTTGGAGCTTTGGGCAACCTTTTTCACTCTGTTGGCATGGATCCAGGACTGGCAATTTTCCACTAGGATGACTGTTCTGGTCACTGCAACCACTGTGGTAGGAGGTCCAAAGGGATACTCTTGCTTCTTATTTCTGTTCAGCTGTTGGACCACCACGGTGTCTCCCAATTTGAAGGGGTGAGTAGCTTCCTGTGAAGAAAAAGAAGAGGTGCGAGCAACATTTCTCTCAACTGTTTACAATGTTCCAACCAATTTCCTTACATATTCTTCCTGTAATAAGCCTAAATCTCAATTTTCTATCATTAAATGTGCTCTGGCCCATGGGGTGGGGAAAGGTCGACCCATCAAGACATCAAAAGGTGAATACACTGTTGTCTTGGAAGGGTCATTCTTATTTCTGCCAGGACTGCTGGGAGGACCTTTCTTATTTTGTCTTTTTTTATTGTTCTGTTCATTCTTTCTACTATCCCTGAGCTTTGAGGGTGTTAGGGAATGTGAAACTTCCGTTCTATCTTGAGGGTTTTTTACCAAGTCCTGGCAGACCCTTGATACAAATGCAGGTCCATTGTCTGTCTGAGTTTATAAGAAGTGGGCATCCCCATCGAGGAATGATTTCCTGAACGAGGATCCTCACTACTGTTTGTGCATCTTCTTTTGTGGTTACAAAAAGTTCAACTCAACTTGAGAATTTGTCCACAATTTCCAAAAGATATTCCTGTCTTTTGCCTAGTTTGGGCATGTGTGTGAAGTCAATCTGCAAATGTGTAAAAGGAGTTGTTGGATATATCGGGTGTTCATGTTCGACCTTGTGTGGGTTGTTCCTGATACATGTGATGCATCTTGCTACATAAAATCGGCCAGGACAGTTCTGAAATGTAAAAGTCTTTCTCCAATAGTTCACAAGTGGCTTTCCAGCCTCTGTGACCTATTTCATGGAACTGGGAAATAAAAAGTGATGCACTAGCTACAAAAAGTGATGCACTAGCTACTGGTATACATGGCTTCCCCTCTTTGCAGAGAAGTCCAGTCTTTGGATCTTTCTGCACACCTATTTTGTCCCAATCTCTGAGATCAGCTTCTTTTGCACATCCCTGCAAATCTGAAAGAACCTGATCAAAAAAAAAAAAAAAACAATTCTGATGCTAGCATGGGCACTTGGATCTGTGCATTTTGTGAAGTAGCAGCTTGTTTAGCAGCTAATCAGCTAGAGCATTTACCTTGGCTATCTGTTTGTTGGCCTGTGTATGCTCTGCAGTGTTGTGGAAGATACATCAGACCTGGGTGATGTGTCTTGGTGAATGTGGTCTATGCAATCATGTTGTGGCACAACCTCATTCTGCTCTCCTTTTAATCCTAAAAGGGCATTTGGATTGGTGCTGGTCCTGAAGTGGGAGAAGCATATTTGATGTGCAATTTTTTTGGACAGCAAGATCAACTCATAGCCGCTCAACCTTTGAGCAGACATGTGCTGTGTATGTAAATTTTTTGATACATTGTGGGTGGTGTGAAGTGTAGTGCCGTGCCCCAGAGTGAAAGAAGTGGCCATCTCAACCATCATCGAATAGGATGCTAAAGCTCTGAGACACACAGGCATGCCTTGAACCTGCACCGGAACCATCTTTGAAAAAAAACAATAGGGCGCAACTTGCCTCCATGCTCCTGAGCGAGGACACCTGACAACGTCCTTACAATTTTCCCTTGCAAACAAATGAAACAATTTTCCCTTGCAAACAAATGAAAAAATAATTTTCTTGTTAGGGAGGCCGAGCCCTGGAGCCATTACCATAGCATTTTTCAAATACACAAAAGCATTGCACATTTCATTTGACCATTTTATACAGTCTGGCATGTGTAAACTTGTGGCTTGTCTCAGGAGATTGTAGTAGGAACAGTCAGGTATCCATTGGCAACAGTAACCAATCATACCAAGAAAGGTGAACACGTCTTTCTTAGCAAGTGGGCGGGGCAGACCCACAAGAGCCATAGCTCTTCTGTGATTGACTTTCCTTTCTCCTTTTGAGAGTACAAAACCAAGATATTCAACCTTTTTCTGACACCATTGCAATTTTTCTCTGACACTTTGTGACCACTTTCAAAAAGACATTTCAAAAGATCCCTCCCATCCTCCAGGGCGGCCACCCGAGTACAAATGCAGATGAGAAATTCATCCACATACTGCAGCAGGGATGAACAATGTCCTGGTATCCAAGCTCTGAGAGTAGTTTGGAGGACTACTGCAAGGGAGTCTATATAGCCCTGGGGCATTCTACACCATGTTAGTTGGCGTTTTAAAAAAAAAAAAAACATAAAGCAAAGATTGGTTGTGCCTCCTCATCCACAGGGACAGAAATAAAAATGCGCTCAATAAATCAATCACAGTAAAATACTCTGCATCGGAATGTATGGCGGTAAATATTGATGGCACATCAGGCACTATTGGGGCAATCGGTACCACTAGGCTATTGATGGCCCTTAGGTCTTGTACAAACCTATAGTCACCATTGCCTTCTTTACTTTTCTTTTAATGTAGGGCGGGATAATTTCCCTTTAAGATCCCTTTATAAAAAGAAATCTTCTTTATAATGTGTTTGCACTGGTGTTTGCTTAGGAATGTCAAAACATCCTGCAGCATCCTTCTCTGTCAGCTTCTTGCAAAAGTCAGTTATTGTGCTTGTAGCCCAATCTGATATTTGCTGTCTTACTGTAAGTGCATGTTTAGGGCCAAGGTTGCTGAGGTAAGTCTGTATTAAGAGACTGTGCATGTTATCCTGAACACTAAGTCCCGCCTCTTGTGTCCAAACTTCTAGAAATCTTTTCCAAAATTCTAACACAGATTCTGCTGGCTTTTGTTTGCAAGCCACAGCTGTGGGCAGGGAAGACTTGTTTGTAAAAGCTCGTATCTGGTTGTGGAATGTAAGGGGGAGGAGGCGGGGCGCATGATACAGGCATGAAGAAGGTTAATTTAACCCCTAAATCCACCATCCCATGACTCTGCTAAACCCATCGTGGACAACGTTTGTGCTAGGATGCCATAGGGAGCCAGACGGAGATCTCCACAGCATCTTTCTTTTTCTTTGTAAACATTATGATTTTTTTTTTTCTTGGCAAAATGCCAATAGGCGCTCCTTATGGCCAGAGGTTCCCCTGATCACAAGCAAGCTTTGTACGTTATTACTTTTCTTATTATTTATAACCAAACAATTTTTTATTTATTTCAAATTTATTTTTATTTTTGTCAGAGTGCCAACAGGTTCAAACAGTACCTGCAACTGCTGTAGTACCAATGCCGCAAACAATTCTTCACTATATTTATTACGTTCAGTAAAATAGTACTTGAACCATGTTGGCAAAAAGCCAAACATCCAAATTTTGCACCTGACTTCCCCTGCACAGCAGCAAAAGGAATCATTGAATTAGCATGTTTCTATCAAAAGTTAGCCTCAGAGTATACTACCGACTATGTCAATTTATGTATTACCTTAAGAAAGTGTTATTAACACTGCTATTACGCTCACTCTAGAGTCAAAACATTCATATGTAAATCATTAAGAATAAACATCAATACATCACCGGATACTGTAGCATTACTCTACGTTTCGATTGGGAACTTCCATCAATCACAAAAAAGGAGCCGGGAGTTCACCGTAAGACACGTCTGCCACCTTAAATCTAAGTCCTATGATAACAAAGTGGAAAGCGTTGCCTCACCTTACAACGCTCGACAAATCCCACACAGACAGAATGTAACAAATTATCCTAACATCTACGCAACAGATAAGGGAAGCAAAGAGATCGGTTTTGTCCAGCACACCTTAGCAGACTTTTTCTTATAATTACAGTACTGTATAAATCAAAACCTACCCAAGGTTCTCACTGTTCATCCCGAACCGAGGCTGCGCAGACTTATAAATGGACTTCTCAGAGCCCATAAAAAAAAATCCAGGTTTTTTTTTTTTTTACTGTTCCCCCGAAACAGCTGCTGCTTCTCAGAGCAGTCTTATCTAATGGGCTTCTCAAAGCCCATTCAGCCCCCCCCCCCCCCCCCAGGGCTGCGGTCGCTGTTATCTCAAAACAGCTAAAATATTATCAAAGTCTAAAAACTATTTCTACATAAATCACAGGCCCCGTTAAAGGAACGATTTCTAAATAGAGGTCACGGTGAGAGAAGATACAATTATACTCACCAGACAGACATATTATAATTGATCACGGACCGAGCCCCCAGCTGAAAGGAAATAAATGTAGATTATTCTAGGGATCTCTCTGTCTGCTATGGTGTATTTTTCAATCCCGAACAGGCCTGTGAGATTCGCCCTTTGAGACAATGAAATATACAGCAAGGTTCTCTCCAAGCAAATCTAATCTTTATTCTTGGGTGTGAATATAAAAGGGGCTTTCAGAAAGTACTGCCCTTTGACAAATTATCCAATCATATACAGAGACATATAAGTACAGGCTATGCCCACAGTGAAACTAATTATTTCTAAAATATCACGTGCTTTACAAGAAATGAAACTCAAGAGAAGATTACAGTATTATGGAAAAACGAAACCAGATTAGCAAGACTTGAGCATATCTATTTGTGAAATGGATGTTAGAGAGACACAAAATGGAAACTAAATTTTTATATACAGAAAGTAGTTAAGCTAAATATCCCTTCAGTATGGAGGCGATATGCCCAGAGAATTTTTAGAGGTTTATGCCTAAAATGTTTCATAGCATATCATGGACTATATAAAATAAATTTTATAGTCACTTGACTTGCAATTTACTGATGTGTGCTTCATTTAAAGCGAAAGTAAACCCATCGATTTAACAGTTTAAAAAAAAAGGCATGCCGGGAATGCTAACTGCACATTGGCTGTGCTCTCAACCAAACAGTCAAACCATCCAATGGCTGGTGTCATAACGGATCACATGTGCAGCACTGTGGCAGTTGAAGATTAAACAGAGGCAAAGATGGCAGCTTCCTTTGGCTGAAAACGATAGGGGGGTTTACTTCCACTTTAAAGTCCTAATCCCAACGTGTTGCATGAGGTCACTGTAGTATGTCTCTGGACCAGTGTTGTAAGTAACGCGATTAAAGTAAATGGCGTTACGTAACGCTGTTACTTTAAAGGGTAACGAGTAATCTAACTGATTACTCTTCCCCTCGCGGTAACGCCGTTCCCATTACTGGGGCGGCGTTACCGCAATTACTCGCCGCGATCCGCGGAGCCGGCCGCGGCCTCGGCCTTAGGAAAGGCCGCGGCTTTTGCCTAGCTCCGGAGCGGCGGCCATCTTGGTGTACCAAGATGGCCGCGGCTCCGGCCTAGCTCCGGAGCGGTGGCCATCTTGGTCCACCCGTCGGCCGTTTACAATGTGATTGCTCCGTCAAATGGAGCGATCACTTGTAAACAAACCGGCGTCAAGATGACGCCGGTTCCTCTCTCCCCTCTGTGTACAGATCTGTACAGTGGAGGGGAGAGAGCGGATGCCAGCACATACCCTGCCAATACTCTGCAATACCAGCCAATACCCTGACAACACCCTGCAATACCCAGGTAATACCCTGCCAATACTCTGCCAATACTCTGCAACACTCTGCCAATACTCTGCAACACCCTGCCAATACTCTGCAACACCCTGCCATACCCAGTCATACCCAGCCATACTCTGCCATACTCTGCCATACTCTGCAATACCCCGCTATACCCCGTAATACCCATCCATACTCTGCCATACCCAGCCATACTCTGCAATACCCCGTAATACCTAGCTATACTCTGCAATACTCTGCCATACCCAGCCATACTCTGCAATACCCCGTAATACCCAGCCATACTCTGCCATACTCTGCAATACCCCGCAATACCCCGTAATACCCATCCATACTCTGCCATACCGAGCCATACTCTGCAATACCCCGCAATACCCCGTAATACCCATCCATACTCTGCCATACCCAGCCATACTCTGCAATACCCCGTAATACCTAGCTATACTCTGCAATACTCTGCCATACCCAGCCATACTCTGCAATACCCCGTAATACCCAACCATACTCTGCAATACTCTGTAATACCCAGCCATACTCTGCAATACTCTGCAATACTCGGTAATACCCAGCCATACTCTGCAATACTCGGTAATACCCAGCCATACTCTGCAATACTCGGTAATACCCAGCCAATACTCTGCGACACCCTGCCAATACTCTGCATTACCCTGCAACACCCTGCCATACTCTGCAATACACCCTGCCAATACTCTGCAACAACCCTGCCAATACTCTGCAACACCCTGCCAATACTCTGCAATACTCGGTAATACCCAGCCATACTCTGCAATACACGGTAATACCCAGCCATACTCGGCGATACCCAGCCGTACCCAGCCATGCTCAGCCGTACCCAGCCATACTCAGCCAATATTACAGTTGAGGAGATGACGTGGATATTACAGTGGGTGAGATTATGGATATTATAGTGGGGGCTTTATGGTGGTGGAATTTTTACAGGTTTTCGCAAATTCAATTATTATTTGCTGATCCGAAAAATGATCCGATCCGTGACTCTGATCCAAGCAACGATCCGATCCGTGAGTTTGGGGGGGACAGATGTACAGAGGGGGAACAGATATATGTGTGTGGGGGGGACAGACGTGTAGTGGGGTACAGAGGGGGAACAGATATACGTGTGTGGGGGGGACAGATGTGTAGTGGGGTACAGAGGGGAAACAGATATATGTGTTGGGGGGGGGGGGGGGTACAGACGTGTAGTGGGGTACAGAGGGGAAACAGATATATGTGTGTGGGGGGGGGAACAGACGTGTAGTGGGGTACAGAGGGGGAACAGATATATGTGTTGGGGGGGAACAGACGTGCAGGGGGGTACAGAGGGGAAATAGACGTGCAGGGGGGAACGCACCCCTTGCTTACAGTAATACTAGACCCGCCCCTAAGAATATAAAAAAAAAAAAATCACAGTTACTTTTCTGAGTAACTAATTACTTTTCCAATGTAGTAACTGAGTTACTAACTCAATTACTTTTTTGGGAGAAGTAATTTGTAATGTAACTAATTACTTTTTTAAAGTAAGATGACCAACACTGCTCTGGACCAGCATTTGGTGCTGCTGATGACCACTAGGGGACCTGATATCAAGTGGAACCCTTGAAATAATTTCCAACCCTCGAGGAACCCTGGCTAAAACCAATTTATTTGGGGACATGTCCCTTTACATTGGTGGTCTGTTGGAAGAATCTCCACCTCCACCCTTACAGTGGTGGTCCAAATGCCACCCTTAACTGCCACAGTTAAAAGATCCCAGGCTGCTGGTTCTGCCAAGTGGCCTTGGCTTTGAAACTACTATACCGCAGCAATAATGTGTATGGGGCTTTACAGTGGTGGTCAATCATTGGGGATCTCGGGGGATCAGGAAGGAATTTTTCCCCCTGCTGGAGAAAATTAGTTCATGCTTTATTGGGTCTTTGTTGCCTTCCTCTGTATCAACTGTGGTAAAGCATTGAGGGAGCACCATGACGTAGGTGCGTGCTGGACGTCCTCCAGATGGCCCGCCGAGTCCTACGAATCCTCCCTCCCATCCCCAACGTGGTATGACTTGCGGCCGCAGAGAGGGGACGCTGATATCCCGATGGAATCCACCCGCCCGCCGCAGGTGTAGAGCGGGCTAGCGGACCCCCCCTCGCTTCCCCCCGGTAATGCTCCTCGCTCGCTAGCCACATACTTGGAGGTGGCGAACTGAGGAGGACGCACAACGTGGGTAATTCCCCTGGTGTTCTAAGGCAGGAGGGCGGCACAGTGGTGTAGTGGTTCGAATCCCAACCACGACAATGTCTAGCAAACCGAAGCGAGGTAAGACATGCAGACACTCGCTCGGGTTGAACTGGATGGACCGATGTCTTTATTCAACCTTACTAACTATGAAACTATGACCGGGACCGGGAGAGACTGACTGAAAGGAAATCTACCTAGGGCGGAGACTCAGACAGAGGAAGCAGAGGACATCAGCCATCCCTCAAGAGCAGCCGACAACGAGCCCGAGTGGAGCAGGAGGAAGGTAACATCTCGATATAGAAGAGTTTAATTACAAACTGCTGCAATAGTGTTTATCGACTGCTGTGGGATGTATGTTGCAATTAAAGACCCTCTACTGCTATCAGCTAATGCTGCTATTTTCAATTGGCGATCTGCTTCTAGCTATCCTAGCTGCTATTGACTATCTGCAACTAACTGCTATCTGTCACTACTGCTATTACCTGCTAGAGGCACTGTTTGCTCCTATCGCTGACGCTCTGCTCTATCGCCGACTGCTGCTGGTTAATACACAGCGGCAGAAGTGTCACGAGGAGGCACTAGTGAAGGCTCCCCCTTAAGACTGACTGACAGAAACTTGAACCGGAGCAGGTGGGATAGAGTAGCACAGAAAAGGAAAGGTTTTTATACTTACATTTACCTATGTTTGGATGCTGTGACGGAAGTACCAAAAAAACTTTTTTTTTTTTTTAGACTGTGGCTGCTATTTGTATCTCCTGCTATTTTCAAATTGGATATTTGCTGCTAACTGCTATTGCTCCTATTACTGCTACTGACTAATTGCTACCTAACTGTTACCTACTGTGAGCTGCAACTTGTTGGTATTGCCTGCCAGGGTCGCTATCTGCTGCCAATAGTGATGCTCTGCTCTACCGCTGACTACCCGGTCTAATACACGATAAATACCTTCAGCCGCCTGGGTATATGCCGCAATCACGGGTCCACTACAGCTATTTGCCACAGCTATTGTTTTCAATTCGCTATTCGCTGCCATCTGCCATTGCTGTTACTGATTTGTTGCTATCTACTGTTATTTGTTGGTGGGATAAAGCAACACAGAAAAGGAATTGCTCTTACCCTTACCCATGTATTGTTACGGAGATGGAAGAATCTAGAATCTAGAAAAAAAATAGACCGTTAACCAGGGAATCACTGCAATTGCTGCTACCGGAGTAATCCTGTCTACAGGAGAGACAGGAATATTACATTGACCCCTAAGTTCGGTGACCCCAGATCAAGTTGGACTTTTTTTTCTCCTTTTTTTTTTTTCACTGGGCAATAAGGATCACCAAATTTTGAACTAGTACCGTGGCCGGGTATACAAGAGACTCCAGAATCTCTCAACCCCCTTGTAAAATTGGTAGAGAAGAAGGGGCCCTGGCTAGTCACTAGCAAGACATCTGATTACCCAGAGACATTTGCACCCTGACGTGTTGTACTGTGATTACGCTTTTTTTTTTTTTTTTCTGTTTTTCTATTTTTTTTTTAATGTGCCCTCTCTCCTTGTGGTCTCCCCCTTCCTCTAGATAGAGCTGCCTCCTCCTGAATCTAGAGGAGATCACTCTCTCTCTTACTGTTTTAAGGTGGTCAATAATATAAATGTATCAATGTGAAGAGGTTTGAATGGGGACAATTCAAGGGTAAGAGGGAAAACGGTACTGAAAGCGGCTTCTCCTTATCAACCGGTAGCGGGTACAATGAGGGGGAAATCAACAAAAAGCAAAACCCCACAACCTGTACCCAG
Source organism: Lithobates sylvaticus (assembly GCA_028564925.1). Taxonomy (NCBI): domain Eukaryota; kingdom Metazoa; phylum Chordata; class Amphibia; order Anura; family Ranidae; genus Lithobates; species Lithobates sylvaticus. Next base: position 17,352,011 of record CM053030.1, on the reverse strand, counting down.
TCCAGGAGGAATTCAGCGTTACATGGCAAGCAATACCAGCATAATGGAGGAGAGTCAGGGAAGCCCCAAGATAGGAGCCCCACTCCGTTCAGGATTAAATAGACAGAAAATCTCAGACAAAAGTAAAGGGGGAAAAGTAAACGGAGTTAAAACAACAGGGCCAAAGGGAGGAGGGGCCAACCCACAGGGAGAGGAGGTGTTGAATGTAACGACCCAGGAAAAGAGAGATGAAGAAAGATTAGAGGGGGACTGAGCTAGTAGTGGAAAGCGGAAGGGTACCCCAATCTCAGGACAAAGCATCAGATATAAAAGTGATGCTCACAGAAATGTTTACTAAAATGGAAGCATCTCTGAAAGAGGAAATGGCAGCGGTTAGGACAGACATTGGTCGGGTTCTGGGGAGAGTAGAGGAGATGGAGGATAGATTGGATGCACAGGAGCAAAGGATCGACGAGGTAATTGAACAGGTTAGCGCCCTACAAAAAGCAAATAGAACCCTGATGTACAAATTAGAGGATCAGGAGAACCGTAGTTGAAGGAAGAACGTGCGCATTAAAGGCCTCCCAGAGACACATAGTAACGCAGACCTTAGGAAAATAGCACAGCAATTATTTAACCCTCTTCTGGATAGAGAAGTAACAGAGATTTTAAAAATAGACAGAATACACAGGATTACACAGCGCATTGCAGAAAAGCCGAGGGATGTAATAGCAAGGTTTCACTATGTAGAAGAGAAAATGCTAGTAATGGGTAAAATTAGGACCCTCCCAGGAGTCACATACGAGGGCGCAGAGCTGCAGATCTATCCGGACATGGCAGTTGAGACTTTGACAAGACGGAGGCGCTTAAAGCCTCTAACGGAACTAATGGTGGCCTCGGAGATTTCTTATCAATGGGGGTTCCCAGCCTGCTTGATAGGAAAGAAGGACGGACGCTCCGCAGTTCTGCGCTTCCCAGAGGATTTGAGAGAGTTCTGTGACCGGTTGGACATCCGCCCCCCCCCCCCCATTACCGGGGTGGGAGGAGGAGGTCACCCCGCCACAGAGAAAACCAAAATGGAACAAAGGGGAAGGGAGAGGGGGGGGAATTAAATAACATCATGTAAGTAACACCAGTCAGACAGAAGGGAAAAAAAGAAAGGAAAGTAAAAGGGGAAGGAGGAGAGGGGAGGGAGGGGGAGGGGTCCACAGGGAGGGGTCCGGATGGCCTAGGGTGTGAACCCCAGGGATCTATGGAGAGAAGGCGACATCAAGAGGATGTTCGCCCGACCCATGGAACAAACAAAAAAAAAGAGGGCCTTCTGCCCAGCCTCAGAAGGCTTGTTGTTTCAGAAGGGGGTGGGAGGTTAGGGGGGGGGGACGGCTCGGGGAAGGGTCTTGGGAGGGAGGGTAATATTGCAATGTTTTTTTGGTGTCCCCGGGTTTTTTTTTTTTCCCTTTCTCTCGTTTCTTTTCCTGTTTTGGGTATTGCGCGTCTCGCTCGCTTCCTCCTCAGTGTCAGAGTAGGATCCTGGCTCTCACTAGAAGCTCCAAAAGACCAACCTAAACAGAAGATCTGGAGATGGTAAACCTAATTACATATAATGTAAGCGGGTTAAATACAAAAAAGAAAAGGTACAAATTAAACAACGAACTCCAATACTTAGAAGCAGATATAGTGTGCCTCCAGGAGACACATATAACAAATACCTCAAGGATCAAATTGGCAACCTACCAATTCCCAACATGGTACTATGGAGACACTCCGTCTCCCCACTCAAGAGGAATAGCAGTCGGCTTTAGTAAGAGGGTAAAATTTGAGGTCAAGGAGCTTCTCGTGGACCCAGAGGGAAGGTATTTGTTTCTAAAAGGGGAATTGTCTAAAATGAGATGTACGGTTGTCAACGTGTATGCACCGAATAAAAACCCTGATAAATTTCTTAGAAATGTCTTAAAGAAACTTGAGGGCTTTAAGGAGGGTAAACTGATTGTGGCAGGAGATCTGAACTGGAGTATGGAACCTACGATAGACACCTCGGGGGGGGGGGGGGGAAATAGTTCAACGGAACAAAGGCGGAAAAAACTCACAAAAGCATTAACATACTGGCAACTACAGGACGCGTGGAGGATCACACATTTAAAAGAACGGGATTATACTTGTTTCTCATCGGTTCATGGTTCCTTCTCAAGGATAGACTATGTTCTCATCGAGCACCAGTTAGTGCAAGCGCTCAAAAAGTTAGAAATTAAATCCATGACTCTATCAGATCATGCTCCGGTGATGATACAGCTGGAGATTAGAGGGGACTCTGGACCGAGGACAAACTGGAGGTTAAATGACTCCCTGATACAGGAAGAGGAAACAATTAACAAGATCGAGCAGGAATTAGAGAGTTTCTTTAGGGACAATGAGACGCCAGGAATGCCCATTTCGGTAGTATGGGAAACCCACAAAGTGGTAATAAGGGGGATTTTAATAGGAATCGGGGCAGGGAAAAAAAGAGAAAGGGGAAAAAGGAAAAAAGAGCTGTACACCAAAATAAAGGAGCTTGAGCAAAGCACAAGGCCCCAAGGGATCCCAGATAGACAGGAACTAGCAACGGTAAAGAGAGAATTAGAAGAACTTGTAGAACAGGAAAGGAAAGCCACATACCATTTAATAGAGAAGGAAACATACCAATGGGGAAACAGAGCAGGTAAATGGATGGCCAGGAGGGTGAAAGAAAAGCAGAATAGGACTTTCATAGCAAGGGTCAGAGATGCAAAAGGGAATATACAAATCTCCTCCCCCGACATAGCACGCACATTCCACTCCTACTACAGCATTTTATATAAAATTAAGCAGAAGGAGGAAGGGAAGGCAAAGCAGATAGAAGACATAGGGGAGTACCTGCGGAGCCTGGACCTCCCTAGGGGCGAGAAAGAAGAGATGGAGGGATTAGAAACCCCCATCACGTTAGAGGAAGTCGAGAGAGCAATCAAAAATACCGCCCTAGGAGGAAGCCCGGGCCCCGACGGCTATCCCATTCTATATTATAAAAAGTTCAGTAAACAATTAGCACCAAAACTACGGGATTATTTCAATACGATAGGGACCGGAGAGAATTTCAGAGAGGAGACACTCTTGGCACATATTACTTTAATCTTAAAAGAGGGGAAAGACCCTATGGCAGTGGAAAGCTACAGGCCAATCTCACTGCTAAATTCAGATTTAAAACTCTTCGCTAAAATAATAGCTGAAAGATTGAAGGCATATCTGCCGGGGTGGATCCATAGCGACCAAGTCGGGTTTGTCCAGGGGAGAGAAGGAAGGGATAATTCACTAAAATCCATAATGTTGATACAGGAAGCCACACGGAGGGGTCCCCCCACAGTCCTTATGTCAATAGATGCCGAAAAGGCGTTTGATAGGGTCGATTGGGGTTTCCTCTTTGAAACGTTGAGACACCTGGGATTAGGCGAGAAGATGATGAGATGGATTGAATCCCTCTATTGTCATCCTAGGGCCAGAATAAGAGTTAATGGCACCCTGTCCCCACCCTGTCCTGTCCCCTTGAATTGTTCACACAAATAGAGCTTTCTTTTGATGGTATTTGATTGCCTCTGTGATTTTTTTTTTTTTTGCGATATAAACAAAACGAAAATCTTTATTTTTGTTATAAAAAAAAATCTAATAAACCAATTTTAAAACATTTGGGCCAAAATGTATTCAGCCACATTAGTAAAAAAAATGCCAATAAGCGTATATTTATTGGTTTGCGCAAAAGTTATAGCGTCTACAAACTAGAGTACATTTTCTGGAATTTACACCGCTTTTAATTTATGACTGCCTATTTCATTTCTTGAGGTGCTAAAATGGCAGAGAAGTACAAAACCCCCCCAAATGACCCCATTTTGGAAAGTAGACACCCCAAGCTATTTGCTGAGAGGCATGTTGAGCCCATTGAATATTTTTTTTTTTAGTCCCAAGTGATTGAATAAAGACAAAAATAAAAAATAATTTTTTTTTTCTTCAAAAAGTTGTCACTAAATGATACATTTAGTATGGGGATACCACTTTTTGGGAGCCTAGCCGCGTACGGGGCCCCGAAACCCAAGCACCGCCTTCAGGATTTCTAAGGGTGCAAATTTTTGATTTCACTCCTCACTACCTATCACAGTTTCGAAGGCCATAAAATGCCAAAATAGCACAAAACCCCCCCAAATGACCCCATTTTGGAATTTATTTTTTTCAAAACTCTTTATTCCAAATTTTTCATTACATAATAATTTACATTGTTCATTTTTATATACTTTTACATTTCTTTATATAATACAAATTATAATTACATTTTCTCCTCTCATTCATTCCTTTCTCTCTCACCCTCTATGGTCACTTTATACTATATTTTCAGATATTCCTATATCCACTGTTAGCCATATTCTATTCCACTTTGCCCATATATTTTCATATCTTCGCCCGTCTCCCCTTTGTTCGTACATTATTTTTTCATAGGGTAGGACCTGGTTTACTGCTCTCACCCATTGGGTTACTGTCGGGGGATATGGCTGAATACATTTTTCTATTATTTGTTTTCTTGCCAGAAACAGTACCTCCCTTAAGAAGGTATTATTATCTCTATTATCTCTCTCTTCCCTCAATATCCCCAGCAAACATAATTCCATTGTAGCTGTAAAAGATTTATTCAAAACTTTTCCTATTTTCCTAGCTACCTGTTGCCAATATTTTCCTATTTTGCCACAGTACCACATTACATGAAGGAAGTCTGCTCCCCCCTGCCCACATCTAGTACATCTTGGTTCAGTCATCCTCCCCATTTTGTACAGTCTATTTGGAGCCAAGTATGTCTGATGTATTATATTCATCTGTATTATCCTGTTATTCATTGCGGGGGATACCTTCAAATGGGAGTTGCAGGCTTCATCCCATTCATGGTCGCTCATGTCTGGGATAGCCTCCTGCCACTTATCCCTTATTTTCAATGGTTCGCCTTCTATTTTCTTCTGTAGCAAGTGTGTGTAAATCTTTGCTATCAGTCCCTTAGGTCCCTGTGATCTCAAAATACCTATAAGGGGATATTTAGATATTTTTATTTCCTCTCTTCTAAACTGTGTTTGTAACACCTGCCTCAGCTGAAGGTATCTATAGAACTGTTTACTCGGTAAATCATATTGTTTACATAGGTTTTCATAGGTTAGTATTACATTTTTGTCATATAGCTGGCCAAAAGTTATTATCTTATTCTGCTTCCAGAATTTACTATCCTCAAAAGTTTCCAATTGTTCAAATTTTGGATTGTTCCAAAGGGCAGTTTCTGTTGGAATTCCAACAAATCCCGTCAATTTCTTAGCCTCTCTCCATACTGTCCTTGCCACTTTCAATAGGGGGATTTTTACTCCCACTCTCCTCAGATCTTTTACTTCTAGTCCCATCATTAAGTCCTCTATTTGCATTTTACTAAGAAGATATTCCTCTATCCTTGTTATTTTTTCCTGTCCTACCCATGATCTTAAATCTAATACAAATCCGGGAGGGCCAATCCAGCTTCTGTTTTTGGTCTTTGTAATTTATTAAATTTTAATTTGCATCTTCCATATGCCCAAATAAACCGAGTCATCTGCGAGTTAAATTTTTTAAATATTTGTTTTGGAATTTTTACTGGGGAGTGTGCAAATACATATAAACACTTGGGTAATATAATAGATTTTATCAGGTGAATTCTGCCTGCCATTGATATTGGTAGCTTTATCCATATTTCCAATTTTCTCTTGACATGTTCTACTAATGGGAGTATATTAGCTTCCATCTCCTCTTCATGTTTCAGCGTAATATTTACTCCTAGATATTTAAAAACATCAACTATTTTTAATGGGGTCTGAACTCTCCTTTCATTACCTGTTCCTAGAGGCATCAGTGCGGATTTTTGCCAGTTTATTTTTAACCCTGAGAACCTCCCGTATGTTTCTATTATTCTCATTGCTTCCGTCAGAGATGCTTGTGCATCTCCCATATATAATATAATATCGTCCGCATATAAACCTATATGTTCGTTTTTTTTTCCTACTTTAATCCCTTTATATTTATCTGACTGCCTAAATCTATTTGCCAATGCCTCAATTGCCAGAGCAAATAATTGCGGTGACATTGGGCAGCCCTGTCTTGTTCCTCTGTATAATTTTATTGTAGGAGATAATATACCGTTTATTAACAAATTGGAGCATGGTTGTTTATAAATTATTCTTACCCATTTTCTAAATTTTTCCCCAAATCCGTTCCTTTCCAGTACTGTCTGCAGGAATTCCCATTCTATAGAATCAAATGCCTTGGCTGTATCCAGCGATGCCAAGGCACTTGTTTCCAGGATAAACTCTCTCATTTGTGTCATAAATTGTGTCCTTCTGATATTAATAGAAGTGGATTTCCCTGGCATAAATCCAGTTTGATCCTCCGATATTATAGATAAAATTACCTGATTAAGCCTTTTAGCAAGCACTTTTGCCAGTACTTTGTATTCTATATTTAATAATGATATTGGCCTATACGACCCACACTCAGTTCTGTCTTTGTCTGGTTTTGGTATCAATATAACTGTAGCATCATACATGGAGACAGGCATTTCTCCCCTTTGAAATGCCTCTCCATACATTTTAGTCATAGCTGGTACCATAATCTCTGCATATCGCTGGTACATTTCCAGTGGTATGCCATCTGGCCTTGGGGACTTACCTTTTCCCAAGGAGAAGATAGCTTCTCGTACTTCCTCTTCCTCTATATCCCTCTCTAACTCCTCTTTTTGTTCCTCTGTTAATTTAAGAAAGTCCAAATCCTTCAGGTAATCCTCTATCTCTTCTCGTGTACAGGTCAGTGTTGAAGTATACATGTTAATGTAGTATTTTTGGAATGTCTCAAGTATCTCATCTAATGTGTTTACCATCTCCCCCTTTTCGTTTTTCACTTCTGATATTGCTAGTGATGGGCTTTGCCGCTTTATCATGAAGTTCAGCATCTTGTTAGATTGCTGTCCTTGTTCAAAGTTTTTTTGTGCGTATTGGAGTTTCTTACGTTTAGCGTTAATTATTAGTTGGTTCTTATATTGCCGTGATAGGGCTGCCCATCATAATTGTTCCATTTCCTCTTCTTCCTGTCTGTTAGTACGCTTAATGTATGATATTGTTGATCTTGTTATCCCCCTCAAATATGCTTTAAATGTGTCCCAGAGTACTCCATCTATTTTCCTGTTGCCATGTGTTTCCAGGAACATTCCCATTTGCTCTGGAATTCTATCATTTAATCCTGTCTGTTATTCTTTTTGGGCCTATTTTTAGCTCAAAGGTTAATCCAGAATGGTCAGACACCCCTCTTGTCATGTATGATATTGTTGATCTTGTTATCCCCCTCAAATATGCTTTAAATGTGTCCCAGAGTACTCCATCTATTTTCCTGTTGCCATGTGTTTCCAGGAACATTCCCATTTGCTCTGGAATTCTATCATTTAATCCTATCTGGGTTAACCATTGAGCCTGTATCCTGTAGCCCGGTCGTATTCTTTTTGGGCCTATTTTTAGCTCAAAGGTTAATCCAGAATGGTCAGACACCCCTCTTGTCATGTACGCCACGGATCGAATCATTGGCAAGATCTTTTCGTTCCCCATTACCATATCTATTCTAGACATGCGCCCTCTCCCTGGTGCATGCCATGAATAAGCCCGGATCCCAGGGTTTCTAATCCTCCACAGGTCGGCCCATCCTACTTCATTCATAAATTTTTCCAACACCTTTGGCCCTTCCACTCCTTTATGCTTACTTTTTCCGAACCTGTCTAGTTTTGGGTCTAAACACATATTGAAATCACCCATACATACAACATGTGCCTCTGGGTATTCTGACATAAATATCACTGCCTCTTTCAGTACTCGCATTGTAGCTGGGGGAGGGTTATAAATCCCCATGATTACAACTGGCAATGCATGCACCAACGCAAAGACAAAAACATATCTTCCCTCAGGATCTCTTTTTTCTCTAATACACTCCCATGTTACACCCCGGTGGACCAGGAGAGAAACCCCTCTTGAGTATGTTGTATGACATGAATGACTTGACCATTGTATCCAAGGTTTTTCTAGATACTTCAATCTCTCTTTAGTCATATGTGTTTCTTGGATACAAATGATCTTTGCCTGCACTTTATTAATTTCTGTAAAAACCTGTGTTCGTTTTAATTGCGTTCCCATACCTCTCACATTCCATGACAGAAATGTGTGCTGGTTACTCATATTTATTGTGTTTTATTTTAGCCATTATTCCCCCGAAAAATAAAAGAAAAGGAAAAAAAAATCTTATATCCCTTTTTCCTTTCCGTGACCATTCTCTTTTCTTCCTCTCTCTTCTCATTCATCCATTCCATTACACTCATCCATATAATTTTTTTTAGGGCATTACCAACATATTGCATTTTTGATCTTATATAGGTAATGTGTTTCAATTTCAGCCTGTCTGCTCCTACCCTTTCCCGCATAGTTGGGAATATAAGGGGGAAACTGCCGAGGAGGGGGGAGGAGAAGGCACCCCCCCCCCCTTCGCCCCCTCCCTCCCCCTCCAAATAGGAAGAGAGGGAGGGAGGGAAAGAGAGAAAAAAAAAAAAGAAAAAACACCGCACAGCAAAAAAAAAAAACATATTCTTTTCTTTTTTCCCCTCTTTCCCTCTTCCCCTCCTCCTTTCCCCCCTTCCCCTCCACCTCCCCCTCCCTTTTCTCTGCCCCTCCCCTCCTCCCTCCTTCCCTGTGCACACCTCTATTGTCTCATCTCCTCACTCCCCTTCCCTCCCCCCGTTTTTTTTGTGTTTTTAGTGTTTATAATGTGTCTCTTTATCTTACCCTACCCTTCCCTTATTGTTGTGTTAAAAAAAAAAACTATAACTAGTGCTTATTTCATGTGTTTCACTGTGGTTTTAGCTCAATTTTCCTATTTATACACACTCCTTCACCCTCCATTTATCCCCCCTCCCCCATCAACTAAACAAATAAACATTTTGCCTTTCCCCATTTGTCACCTCAAAAAAATAAAAATAAAAAGGGGGCACATCAAAGGAAAGAGAAAAAGAAAGAGAAGAAAAAAAAAATATAAAAAAGAAAAAAAAAAAAAAAAAGAGAGGACCAAAACACACCAAAAAAAAAAGAAGAAAAACACAACAACAAAAAAATAAAAAAATAAAAAAACCCAACCAATAAATTATTAAAAACTTCCTCCCTTAACCTACAGAAGGAAGATGGGAGAAAGAAAAAAAAAAGTATATAAAACATACATATAAAGTAGGGAGAGTGTCCCTCTCATCCCCCCCCCGCCCCCAAAGTCCCGATCTTCTTGGTGTCTTTTATTCTTTTGGGGCTTCTCTGTTTCTCCTATTGTGGCATTGGCTTGACTGTTCCCAGCCAGTCTTTAGCTTGCTCAGGTGTACTGAAAAACAAAGTCTTTCCCCCTTCCTCCACTCTCAATCGCGCTGGATATGCCATAGAATATTCAATTCCTGTCTCTCTCATTTTTCGTTTTATTTCATAAAATGTTGCCCGTTGCTTTTGCAGCTCCAGAGAGAAGTCTGGAAATATTGATATTTTACTATTTTCATAACGAATCTCTCCTTTTTGTCTTGCTTTCCGCAGGATTGTGTCTCTGTCTCTGCAGTTTAGTAGTCGTGCCAACAGGGGTCTAGGGGGAAGCCCTGGTTTAGGTGTTACTGCCGGCACTCTATGCGCTCTCTCCACTGCATATGCTGCTGATACCTCCATATCTGGGAATACATTTTTCAACCATTTTTCTATAAAATCCCCAGGATTAAACCCCTCTGCCTTCTCTGGTAAACCGACTATTCTTAGGTTATTGCGGCGCATACGGTTCTCAAAATCATCAGATTTTTGATGCCACAGAGTAATCTGTTTTTCTATCATAGCTATCTTTTTAGGCATAGGGGTAACAATATCTTCCAATAAAGCAGTCCTGTTTTCCACTTCCATCATTCTCTCTTTTATACTCTGCATATCATGCCTGATCAGTCCTATGTCATTTATAATTTCATCCATTTTACCTGTTAAGGCTGCATTGCTCGATTGGATGGCTTCCATTATCTGGGAGTTCATCTGTTCCAGGGTCAGTTTAGGATGTTTCTCCTGTTTTTCTGCTGCTTTCCCGGGCTACGGCTGGGTTGTGTTAAGCTTCTGGATTTCTAGCGCTGATGGTCCGCCGCTCCGTGTCTGTGGGGGACTACGCCCGCCGTCTTGCTTATCCGTTCGAGCAAATTCTTTGAGACGATCGGCCGCCGACTGCTTGCTATTGCTCATCGCACCAAGTGATCGTTTTCACAGATTTAGAGTCTCGGTAGCAACCGGCTGATCAAGATTCTATAGGGGAATCAGGCACCACCAAGCGTTCGTTTTCGCGGATTTTAGGGTCTTGGTAGCAGAGACTAATCAGGATACTTTCGGAGACTAAGGCTGATCTCATCCTCCCGCTGCTCACATCCGAACGCCGCGTCCGACCGTCACATCCGGTCGCGCCGGCGGAAGCGGAAGTCAGGCCCCCGGAGACCACTGCTTTTTTAGGTAAAACTTCGTTTGATTGTAAGCATTTATTTTTATTAAAATTGTTGCTATTTTTGACATACTTCACTATTGGGTCCCCCTTTTTTGTGTTTTGCTTCCACCCTGATCCCCATGTCTATTGGGAGAGAGTGATCACTGCGGCACCGCTGTTGCTATTGCAAACCAAGTAGTGGAGGGCTACCCCTGGGTCTTGGCTTCCCATAAAGTGGAGACTTCGTCTATGGAACCAATTGATTACTAAGCTGACCAGATTGGGAACCATACAAGTGGTAATCTAGAACCGGAAACGACTACCTAACCCAGTTTTGATGCCCATGTTTACCGTCTGAGAGGTGAGAGGCTAGTGAGCACCATATAGAAGCAGGTCCTCACTACCCAACTCCCCCCACTTCGGGAAAGAGGCATAACCACCGTTTATCAACATTTAAGTGACTATTAGAGTTTTACGCTTATGGGTGTCACCACCACCACTATACCTTATATCTATTAACCCCTCCTGTGGACTTTATACTATATATTATATTTTATATATTTATTTTTATTCACTTTACTACCTGTGGGTCATATTGTGCATTTTTATTCACGGTTTTTTAGTCACCAATTTGTGGTTTATACTGTGTATTTTTATATTCACTTATTGTTTTATATATTTATGAATTTTGGATTATTTTTACCTAACGTATAGCTGTGAGTTTTTTAGCACCAGTTGCACATCTGTTCACATTTATGCTATATTGGGTTGATGTGATTCATTAATGTGATTTATTTAGCTTATGTTTAATTTCTGAGCCACGGCCCAGTGACCTTATTTTATCACTTATATTCATATTATATACACTTATATTATTAGGTGCACTTTAGCGCAAAATCACCATCCATTATTTGTTACTTTAGGGTTTGTGTTCACCTTTAGATTTTGCAGCTTTTTTAGGAAGTTTTCCACACACAGCACCGTTGACACTCACTTCACTGTTATTTTTTTATTCATTCATCTATTGATTTGATATATAGTTTCTAGTTCATTAATCAGCGCGAAGGACACCCACATTCATTTCAATCATCAAGGGGGACCCCAGGAACTTAGAACGTGGGGGGGGGGACCACATTCCGCAGAAAGAATACACTAAGGTAAGGGGGGGTTACTGATATAAGGTGGAAACCCTTTATATCAGTGGCCCCCTTACATTATTGTACTCTCTCCCCCCTTACATCAGTGACCCCCTTCAGATTGGCCTGGCGGTGCTGTCACTGACCTCCTCTCAGGTGCACCAAGCAGGGCTCAGTCAGACGGCTCCAGATTGGTGGCTCTGGTTTTATCCTATAGTCTCTTCTCCACAGTCCACACACATCTGACTTCTCCCATGACCCCCACCCTGGCAGCGCTGCCACTCTTGACTCCTCCTTAGACTCCCTCACTGAAGACATGATACAGGAGATGGTCAGACACTGCAGACATGATACAAGAGCTCAATGCAGCCTCACCAGTGCTCATTAAATGCAGCCTCACTGTGCCCATCAAATGCAGCCTCGCCAGTGCCCATCAAATGCAGCCTCACTGTGCCCATCAAATGCAGCCTCACTGTGCCCAAATCAGCCTCACTGTGCCCATATGCAACCTCACTGTGCCCATCAAATGCTGCCTCACTGTGCCCATTAAATGCTGCCTCACTGTGCCCATCAAATGCAGCCTCACTGTGCCCATCAAATGCAGCCTCACTGTGCCCATCAAATGAAGCTTTACTCTGCCCGTGAATGCGGCCTCACCGTGCCCACCATTGCGGCCTCACCGTGCCCACCATTGCGGCCTCACCGTGCCCACCATTGCGGCCTCACCGTGCCCATCAAATGCAGCTTTACTGTGCCGTGAAAGCAGTCTCACTGTGCCCATGAATGCAGCCTCACTGTGCCCATCATTGCAGCCCCTCCTGTGACCCATATTCCAGTCTGCAGTCCCTGTCTGTGGGAAGGTGTGTTGTTGATGCTCGGTACAGTACCTTGCATGCCAGCAGGATATCCATAATGGCCAGCAGCAGGCAGGGGCTGTTCTCGTTTTGGATGGGTGAGGCCGATACGTATTCTTCTACATATTTTTGGTAACAAAAAATTCGCAATTGGCGATTATTGATTGGTTTGCAAAAGTTATAGCGTTTACAAAATAGGGGATAGTTTTATAGCATTTTTATAAATTTTTTTTTTTTACTAGTAATGGCGGCGATCAGCGATTTTTATTGTGACTGCGACATTATGGCGGACACATCGGACATTTTTGACACATTTTTGGGACCATTGTCATTTATACAGCAATCAATGCTATTTAAATGCATTGATTCCTGTATAAATGACAGTTGTAGTGAAAGAGTTAACCACTAGGGGAGGGGAGGGGTTATGGGCTGTGACGTGTGTGTTTTTTTTACATTAGGGGCGGGGCTGACGTCTGACGTCATTGATCGGCTTTCCCGATGAACAGGAACAGCCAATCAATGACAGCCAGAGTAGGAAGCGCGGGGAGAGGTTTGTTTACACAGACCTCTCCCCGTTCTTCAGCTCCGTAACCCGATCGCGGGACACCAGCGGCGATCGGGCCCGCTGATCCCACGGCCGGGGTCACGGAGCTCCTGACCGGGTCGCGCGCGTGCGACCCACGGGCAGGCATTTAAAGGGCCACGTACAGGTACCCTGTAGACGTATATCTACATGAGGCGGTCGGGAAGCGGTTAATCAGTTTTTCATGAATTATGGGAATTTTCCCATGATTCCTTGTTTTTGGGGTCATAGGTTATTTGTAATGTATGCATATAAAACTACGTATTTTGATGAAAAACGGATGTCAGCGGATCGGATGTGAACGGATCATCCGTTGACATCCGTTTTCGCCCGTTCCTTTTTTTTACTTCCGGAAAAAAAAAACTGGATTTTCTTCCGTCCAGAGAAACGGAGCTTAACGGAGACGGATGTTAACGGATGTTAGTGGATGATCATCCGCAAAATGTCCGCAGTTCCATAGAGAAGCATTGATGTCCGTTTTGATCCGTAAACGGATGTATGAAAAAGACGGACGAACGGTCCGCCTGCGTGAAAGGGACCTTACAGAGCACAGCCCCGCCCAGCCCAGCCCCTCCCTCCTCCACACGAATGGCTGACAGAGGCTGGACCTGCTCTCTCTTTCCCCGCCCACACTCTGCTGTCTATGAAGAGGATGTGTGGGGGGAGGGGCAGGAAAGTTAAATCTGAGCAGTCGGCTTGAATACAGCGAGGCTCCTGGGGGGCTGGGAAAGACCAAGTAAGTGAACTTCTCCTCCCCCACCCCCCTGCAGCTAAAGAGTTTTTTTCTTAGCAGCCTGTGACACTAGCATGCTTGCCCTCCTAGGTGGTATGATGTGGGGCACACACTGGCATGCTGCGGTTTGTCTGGCAGTCTTCCTGCATGTTGCCCCCGGTCCCATAGAGGTTGCACATTTTGCTGCATGTTCTGAAAGTGCACAAGACGTCCTGCATGCTGCATCTTGGGTGCATTTCCAGAAGATGCAGCAAAAATGTGCCACCTAAAAGAAGTCTGAGGGACTGCGGCTATAGAAATACTGCCAGTACACCAGTGTGAGCCCACAGGATGGTATTCACTTGCAGCAGGCACTGCCACTCCTCTGAAAAGTGACAGACAGAGGAGGTGATATCACATTTCCTCCCTGCCTGTTTTAACCCCCTAAATGCCAGTCCCTGCAGGTAATGGCGCGGTGGTTCCCTCTGAGCTCTGCCTTATTTCCATCACTCTCTGTAGGTATTCCATGTTCTCTCACCTTATTGGTTGCACATCGAATACCTAAAGAGTTCTGGAAATAAGGTGGAGCTCAAAGGGAATTTCTACACCTAAGTGGAGCCCCTTTCAGAAGATTTGAGGATATTATTAAACCCAGAGACTGGTGATCTTAAGCCGCCATAGACAGACAGATTTAATTGTCTGCTGAACCAGCAGAATTTCGATCTATCTATGTGCAGATTGGTTGTACAGAATTCAATCTATCAACTGACTTCAGTACAGCCAGCGGGTCTATCTTCTTCTTTTTTTTTTTTTGGCAATCACTGCTGGCTGATATAGCTGGGAAACGTTCACCTCCACAGAGAGAGACTGCAGGCAATGTAGAGCGGTCTCTCTCTGTGCAAGCAATGTAGAGCGGTCTCTCTCTGTGCAGGCAATGTAGAGCGGTCTCTCTCTGTGCAGGCAATGTAGAGCGCTCTCTCTCTGTGCAGGCAATGTAGAGCGCTCTCTCTCTGTGCAGGCAATGTAGATCGCTCTCTCTCTGTGCAGGCAATGTAGAGCGGTCTCTCTCTGTGCAGGCAATGTAGAGCGGTCTCTCTCTGTGCAAGCAATGTAGAGCGGTCTCTCTCTGTGCAGGCAATGTAGAGCGGTCTCTCTCTGTGCAGGCAATGTAGAGCGCTCTCTCTCTGTGCAGGCAATGTAGAGCGCTCTCTCTCTGTGCAGGCAATGTAGAGCGGTCTCTCTCTGTGCAAGCAATGTAGAGCGGTCTCTCTCTGTGCAGGCAATGTAGAGCGGTCTCTCTCTGTGCAGGCAATGTAGAGCGGTCTCTCTCTGTGCAAGCAATGTAGAGCGGTCTCTCTCTCTCTCTGTGCAGGCAGTGTCGAGCGGTCTCCCTCTGTGCAGGCAGTGTCAAGCGCACTCTCTCTCTCTCTGTGCAGGCAGTGTCAAGCACTCTCTCTCTCTCTCTGTGCAGGCAGTGTCAAGCGGTCTCTCTCTCTCTCTGTGCAGGCAGTGTCAAGCTGTCTCTCTCTCTCTGTGCAGGCAGTGTCAAGCGGTCTCTCTCTCTCTCTGTGCAGGCAGTGTCAAGCGGTCTCTCTCTCTCTCTGTGCAGGCAGTGTCAAGCGGTCTCTCTCTCTCTCTGTGCAGGCAGTGTCAAGCGGCCTCTCTCTCTCTCTCTGTGCAGGCAGTGTCAAGCGGTCTCTCTCTCTCTCTGTGCAGGCAGTGTCAAGCGGTCTCTCTCTCTCTCTCTCTCTGCATGCAGTGTCAAGCGGTCTCTTTCTCTCTCTCTCTCTCTCTCTCTCTCTAAGCCTAAGTCTCGATTCACATACAGTGGTGTGAAAAAGTGTTTGCCCCCTTCCTCATTTCCTGTTCCTTTGCATGTTTGTCACACTTAAGTGTTTCGGAACATCAAACCAATTTAAACAATAGTCAAGGACAACACAAGTAAACACAAAATGCAATTTGTAAATGAAGGTGTTTATTATTAAAGGTGAAAAAAAATCCAAACCATCATGGCCCTGTGTGAAAAAGTGATTGCCCCCTAAACCTAATAACTGGTTGGGCCACCCTTAGCAGCAACAACTGCAACCAAGCGTTTGCGATAACGTGCAATGAGGCTTTTACAGCGTCCTGGAGGAATTTTTGGCCCACTCATCTTTGCAGAATTGTCCTAATTCAGTTACATTAGAGGGTTTTCGAGCATGAACGGCCTTTTTAAGGTCATACCACAACATCTCAATAGGATTCAGGTCAGGACTTTGGCTAGGCCACTCCAAAGTCTTCATTTTGTTTTTCTTCAGCCATTCGGTGGTGGACTTGCTGGTGTGTTTAGGATCATTGTCCTGCTGCAGAACCCAAGTTCGTTTCAGCTTGAGTACACGAACAGATGGTCGGACATTCTCCTTCAGGATCTCTTGGTAGACAGCAGAATTCATAGTTCCTTTTATCACGGCAAGTCTTCCAGGTCCTGAAGCAGCAAAACAGCCCCAGACCATCACACTACCACCACCATATTTTACTGTTGGTATAATGTTCTTTTTCTGAAATGCAGTGTTCCTTCTACGCCAGATATACTTGGACACACACCTTCCAAAGAGTTCCACTTTTGTCTCATCGGTCCACAGAATGTTGTCCCAAAAGTCTTGGGGATCATCAAGATGTGTTGTGGAGAAATTGAGACGAGCTTTGATGTTCTTTTTGCTCAGCAGTGGTTTTCTCCTTGGAACTCTGCCATGCAGGCCATTTTTGCCCAGTCTTTTCCTGATGGTGGAGGCATGAACGCTGACCTTAACTGAGGCAAGTGAGGCCTGCAGTTCCTTGGACGTTGTTGTGGGGTCTTTTGTGACCTCTTGGATGAGTCGTCGCTGCGCTCTTGGGGTAATTTTGGGCGGCCGGCCACTCCTGGGAAGGTTCACCACTGTTCCATGTCTTCGCCATTTGTGGATAATCGCTCTCACTGTGGTTCGCTGGATTCCCAAAGCTTTGGAAATGGCTTTATAACCCTTTCCAGACTGATAGATCTCAATTACTTTCTTTCTCAATTGTTCCTGAATTTCTTTGGGTCTCGGCATGATGTGTAGCTTTTAAGGATCTTCTGGTGGACCTTACTGTGTCAAGCAGCTCCTATTTAAGTGATGCCTTGATTGTGAACAGGTGTGGCAATAATCAGGCCTGGGTGTGGCTAGAGAAATTGAACTCAGGTGTGGACAACCACAGTTATAGTATGTTTTAACAAGGGGGGCAATCACTTTTTCACACAGGGCCATGATGGTTTGGATTTTTTTTCACCTTTAATAATAAACACCTTCATTTACAAATTGCATTTTGTGTTTACTTGTGTTGTCCTTGACTATTGTTTAAATTGGTTTGATGTTCCGAAACACTTAAGTGTGACAAACATGCAAAGGAACAGGAAATGAGGAAGGGGGCAAACACTTTTTCACACCACTGTATCTATGCATGTTGCTTTTGAGCATTTCTGTAGTGCTTTTTGCTGTGCTTTCTGTTTCTTTTACTTTATTTTATTTTTTTTGTTGTTGGACAGATTTAAAAATGCAAAACTGTGGTGAATCACTCTCTGTAGGTAGAGAACAGGACTGGGAGGATGTCTGGGACTCCCCCTTTAGACATTTGGTCTCCTCTAGAGATCGGTTGATCCAGTTTAAAGTACTACACAAATTTTATTATACTCCATACAGGCTTCATAAAATGTACCCAGACTGCACGTCGCAGTGTTGGCGCTGTCAAGCTGACTCTGCGGGGTTCATCCACATGATCTGGTCGCGCCCCGACATCCAGCATTACTGGTCATTGATTACAACCTTCATCACTACACTGACAACAATTCCTATACCCCAAACTATGGAGATTTGCCTGCTTGGCTTGGTGGATGCTCTTGCCCCCTCAGGGGCAGTTCGCACATTACTGGGATTGCTTCTCTTTTATGCCAGGAAACTCATTGTTCTCAGGTGGAGGGCACCCGTGTCTGCCCTCACTCTGAATGCATGGAAATCATTGGTTAACTTTGCAGTACCCTTGTATAAAGAAACATATTCCAGCAGAGGATGCCCCCTAAAGTTTCAAAAAGTTTGGAACATATGGCTAGAGTCTGAAAGGACAACTATAGAACAGGAGGACCCTGTAGGACTACGGTTCTGATTTGATTTGCATATGAGAGGATGGTTCCTCTGACTGTCCCCCCCCAGGGGTACATTGCGACTGACCACGTACCTATAGTTACTCACTCATAGACTTATTCTTGAGGGATGCCTGTCGTTTATCACATATTCATGTAAATTGCTGAGCATTACATTTATCCATAATTCGGTCGCCTTCGGTGCTCAGCCTGAACAGCCTAGTCAAATTGTAAGTCTTCAGAAACAGGGCAATTATTTTTTTTTTTTTTAACATGTATGTTTACTTGGAGGTAAGCTGTGGTATAATTTCACTGAGCAATTTCTGTAACAGCAACCTTCCCATTTTTACTTTTAATTACGGTACTTTTCTGCATGTCTTGATTTCTCAGCGTACAGAGTCTTCTTGTATTGCTTAGCTGGAGGTCAGATGGGTTGGTAAGCACCTCTTGCTGAACTGTTGCTGCAGTAAAATCACAGTGCTCCTCAACCTGCAACCCTTTGTGACCATTGAACCCCAGCAGTTGGTAGTGGAAGCACGGATTGGTAAAGAGGTAATGGCAGGGATCTCTACTAGCCTCATGTAACATGTCCAGAGTCCCTGTCTTTTGCAGTATGTCTCTACTGTATGCAATACTGACATATAATCACACACACACAGCTTGGACTTGATGGACTTGTGTCTTTTTTTCAACCTCACCTACTATGTAACCTACTATGTCAGCCCTCAAAATTTCAACTCACCTGCTCGCAGTTGGCGAGTGAAATTATGAGGGGTGCGAGTATAGACAGGGCTGCGCTGTCCCGGAAATGCACAGGCTCGAAGCGCGGGTCATTTCAATAGGAGCAGTCTGCCGCCTGGGACCGCCCCTCTCCACTACCCTCATGCTGCTCATCCCCGCCCTCTCACACAGGCTCACAGCGAGGGCCATTTCCACTGGAGCAGTCCGCCGCCTGGGACCGCCCCTCTGCCCTCCCTCATGCTGCTCGTCCCCGCCCTCTCACACAGGCTCGCAGCGAGGGGCATTTCCATAGGAGCAGTCCGCCGCCTGGGACCGCCCCTCTGCCCTCCCTCATGCTGCTCGTCCCCGCCCTTTTGCACAGGCTCGCAGCGAGGGGCATTTCCATAGGAGCAGTCCGCTGCCTGTGACTGCCCCTCTCCACCTCCCCCATGACGCTCATCCCCTCCCCTCACACAGGCTCGCGGTGAGGGGCATTTTCATAGGAGCAGTCCGCTGCCTGTGACTGCCCCTCTCCACCTCCCCCATGACGCTCATCCCCTCCCCTCACACAGGCTCGCAGTGAGGGGCATTTCCATAGGATCAGTGCGCCACCTGGGACCGCCCCTCTCCACCGCCCTCAGTGTTTGCACAATGCCTGACCCCTAGTCTGCAGGAGAAAAATAAATGTCAGTGTGCTGTGATTGAAAGCAGCACATGTGCTTGAGGAGGTGGGAGGCATTGAATGGGGAATTTAACAAGATGTGTGCTGGGAGAAAAGGGGGGGGGTAATTGTAGGCATAGGTCTGAATCATATTATGCCTCCAATTCCACACCAACCCCCCCCCCCCCCCCCAATACCTATGCCTCCAATTCCACTGCATTGCATAGATGGGCACTGATAAGGCTGCATAGATGGGCACTGATAAGACTGCACTGATGGGCACTGATCAGGCTGCATTGATGGGCACTGATCAGGCTGCATTGATGGGCACTGATCGGGCTGCATTGATGGGCACCGGTGAGGCTGCATTGATGGCCACCAGTGAGGCTACATTGATGGCCACTAATCAGGATGCATTGATGGGCACTGGTGAGGCTACATTGGTGGGCATTGGCGAGGCTGCATTGATGGGCACTGATGAGCCGACACTATGGGCACTGATAAGCTGCACTGATAGGCTGATCAAGTTGTTGTTAATATTTATTTTTGTAACTTAATTCTGCATAAATAATTTAACAGTGTCATTTCATGAGATCATTTATGAGGGTGTATTTAGGGGCAGGGTAGGGGTTAGGTGGGACAACTGGTGGCGAGTAACTCTCAAGGCCTAGCTAGTAGCTCAGGACTTGAAATTTTGAGCCCTGTACAGCCTTTCTTAACCAGGGAACCCTAGTGTTCCTCCATAGTTTGTTAGGGATTCCTTGAGAAATTAGCAATTTCTGCCTCTCCTCACCATTACCTTCCCCGCTCCTCTCTTCTCCCCCCCCCCTCCTTCCTTCCCTCCCCTCCTCCCAGTTGCTGTTTTAATGTACCCTGTATGTAATAAATAATTTTTTATATTATTCATTTTGTTGGATAGCTTCAGCAACTGCTCTATCTTCCCACTCTCATTCCCCCTCTCCTCTATATATTAATTTGGATGATGGTACTTTGTTAACCCGTGAATAAAAAATTCTATATGAGGCTATACTCTCAATTTAATATACAGTGCATCCGGAAAGTATTCACAGCGCTTCACTCTTTCCACGTTTTGTTATGTTACAGCCTTATTCCAAAATGGATTAAATTCATTATTTTCCTCAAAATTACACAAATACCCCATAACGACAACATGAAAGAAGTTTGTTTGAAGTCTTCGCAAATCTATTATAAATAAAAAATGAAAAAAATACCATGTACATAATAAGTATTCACCGTCTTTGCTGAATACTTTGTTGAAGCACCTTTGGCGCCAATTACAGCCTCGAGTCTTTTGGAGTATGATGCTACAAGCTTGGCACATCTATTTTTGGGCAGTTTCTCCCATTCTTCTTTGCAGGATCAGGTTGGATGGGGAGCGTCGGTGCTCAGCCATTTTCGCCAGTGCCATCAAATGCAGCCTCACTGTGCCCATCAAATGCAGCCTCACTGTGCCCATCAAATGCAGCCTCACTGTGCCCATCAAATGCAACCTCACTGTGCCCATCAAATGCTGCCTCACTGTGCCCATTCAATGCTGCCTCACTGTGCCCATCACATGCAGCCTCACTGAGCCCATCAAATGCAGCCTCACTGTGCCCATCAAATGAAGCTTTACTCTGCCCGTGAATGCGGCCTCACCGTGCCCACCATTGCGGCCTCACCGTGCCCACCATTGCGGCCTCCCCGTGCCCACCATTGCGGCCTCACAGTGCCCATCAAATGCAGCTTTACTGTGCCGTGAATGCAGTCTCACTGTGCCCATGAATGGCAGCCTCACTGTGCCCATCATTGCAGCCCCTCCTGTGACCCATATTCCAGTCTGCAGTCCCTGTCTGTGGGAATGTGTGTTGTTGATGCTCGGTACAGTAACTTGCATGCCAGCAGGATATCCATAATGGCCAGCAGCAGGCAGGGGCTGTTCTCGTTATGGATGGGGACAGTGCTCCTGCTGTTCGCTATAAACAAAAATAGAGCGACAAATTTTGAAAAAAATTCAATATTTTTAGCTTTTTGCCATAATAAAAATCCCCAAAAAATATATAAAATTTTTTTTTCCCCTCAGTTTAGGCCGATACGTATTCTTCTACATATTTTTGGTAACAAAAAATTCGCAATTGGCGATTATTTATTGGTTTGCGCAAAAGTTATAGCGTTTACAAAATGGGGGATAGTTTTATAGCATTTTTATAAATTTTTTTTTTTACTAGTATTGGCGGCGATCAGCGATTTTTATTGTGACTGCGACATTATGGCGGACACATCGGACATTTATGACACATTTTTGGGACCATTGTCAATTTATACAGCAATCAATGCTCTTTAAATGCATTGATTCCTGTATAACTGCCAGTTGTAGTGAAAGAGTTAACCACAAGGGGGAGGGGTTATGGGCTGTGACGTGTGTGGTTTTTTACATTAGGGGCGGGGCTGTCGTCTGACGTCATTGATCGGCTTTCCCGATGAACAGGAACAGCCAATCAATGACAGCCAGAGTAGGAAGCGCGGGGAGAGGTTTGTTTACCCAGACCTCTCCCCGTTCTTCAGCTCCGTAACCCGAGCGCGGGACACCAGCGGCGATCGGGCCCGCTGATCCCACGGCCGGGGTCACGGAGCTCCTGACCGGGTCGCGCGCGTGCGACCCACGGGCAGGCATTTAAAGGGCCACGTACAGGTACCCTGTAGACGTATATCTACATGAGGCGGTCGGGAAGCGGTTAATCAGTTTTTCATGAATTATGGGAATTTTCCCATGATTCCTTGTTTTTGGGGTCATAGGTTATTTGTAATGTATGCATATAAAACTACGTATTTTGATGAAAAACGGATGTCAGCGGATCGGATGTGAACGGATCATCCGTTGACATCCGTTTTCGCCCGTTCCTTTTTTTTTACTTCCGGAAAAAAAAAACTGGATTTTCTTCCGTCCAGAGAAACGGAGCTTAGAGCGGAGACGGATGTTAACGGATGTTAGTGGATGATCATCCGCAAAATGTCCGCAGTTCCATAGAGAAGCATTGATGCCTGTTTTGATCCGTAAACGGATGTATGAAAAAGACGGACGAACGGTCCGCCTGCGTGAAAGGGACCTTACAGAGCACAGCCCCGCCCAGCCCAGCCCCTCCCTCCTCCACACGAATGGCTGACAGAGGCTGGACCTGCTCTCTCTTTCCCCGCCCACACTCTGCTGTCTATGAAGAGGATGTGTGGGGGGAGGGGCAGGAAAGTTAAATCTGAGCAGTCGGCTTGAATACAGCGAGGCTCCTGGGGGGCTGGGAAAGACCAAGTAAGTGAACTTCTCCCCCACCCCCCTGCAGCTAAAGAGTTTTTTTCTTAGCAGCCTGTGACACTAGCATGCTTGCCCTCCTAGGTGGTATGATGTGGGGCACACACTGGCATGCTGCGGTTTGTCTGGCAGTCTTCCTGCATGTTGCCCCCGGTCCCATAGAGGTTGCACATTTTGCTGCATGTTCTGAAAGTGCACAAGACGTCCTGCATGCTGCATCTTGGGTGCATTTCCAGAAGATGCAGCAAAAATGTGCCACCTAAAAGAAGTCTGAGGGACTGCGGCTATAGAAATACTGCCAGTACACCAGTGTGAGCCCACAGGATGGTATTCACTTGCAGCAGGCACTGCCACTCCTCTGAAAAGTGACAGACAGAGGGGGTGATATCACATTTCCTCCCTGCCTGTTTTAACCCCCTAAATGCCAGTCCCTGCAGGTAATGGCGCGGTGGTTCCCTCTGAGCTCTGCCTTATTTCCATCACTCTCTGTAGGTATTCCATGTTCTCTCACCTTATTGGTTGCACATCGAATACCTAAAGAGTTCTGGAAATAAGGTGGAGCTCAAAGGGAATTTCTACACCTAAGTGGAGCCCCTTTCAGAAGATTTGAGGATATTATTAAACCCAGAGACTGGTGATCTTAAGCCGCCATAGACAGACAGATTTAATTGTCTGCTGAACCAGCAGAATTTCGATCTATCTATGTGCAGATTGGTTGTACAGAATTCAATCTATCAACTGACTTCAGTACAGCCCGCGGGTCTATCTTCTTCTTTTTTTTTTTTTGGCAATCACTGCTGGCTGATATAGCTGGGAAACGTTCACCTCCACAGAGAGAGACTGCAGGCAATGTAGAGCGGTCTCTCTCTGTGCAAGCAATGTAGAGCGGTCTCTCTCTGTGCAGGCAATGTAGAGCGGTCTCTCTCTGTGCAGGCAATGTAGAGCGCTCTCTCTCTGTGCAGGCAATGTAGAGCGCTCTCTCTCTGTGCAGGCAATGTAGATCGCTCTCTCTCTGTGCAGGCAATGTAGAGCGGTCTCTCTCTGTGCAGGCAATGTAGAGCGGTCTCTCTCTGTGCAAGCAATGTAGAGCGGTCTCTCTCTGTGCAGGCAATGTAGAGCGGTCTCTCTCTGTGCAGGCACTGTAGAGCGCTCTCTCTCTGTGCAGGCAATGTAGAGCGCTCTCTCTCTGTGCAGGCAATGTAGAGCGGTCTCTCTCTGTGCAAGCAATGTAGAGCGGTCTCTCTCTGTGCAGGCAATGTAGAGCGGTCTCTCTCTGTGCAGGCAATGTAGAGCGGTCTCTCTCTGTGCAAGCAATGTAGAGCGGTCTCTCTCTCTCTCTGTGCAGGCAGTGTCGAGCGGTCTCCCTCTGTGCAGGCAGTGTCAAGCGCACTCTCTCTCTCTCTGTGCAGGCAGTGTCAAGCACTCTCTCTCTCTCTCTGTGCAGGCAGTGTCAAGCGGTTCTTCTCTCTCTCTCTGTGCAGGCAGTGTCAAGCTGTCTCTCTCTCTCTGTGCAGGCAGTGTCAAGCGGTCTCTCTCTCTCTCTGTGCAGGCAGTGTCAAGCGGTCTCTCTCTCTCTCTGTGCAGGCAGTGTCAAGCTGTCTCTCTCTCTCTCTGTGCAGGCAGTGTCAAGCGGCCTCTCTCTCTCTCTGTGCAGGCAGTGTCAAGCGGTCTCTCTCTCTCTCTGGGCAGGCAGTGTCAAGCGGTCTCTCTCTCTCTCACTCTCTCTCTGCATGCAGTGTCAAGCGGTCTCTTTCTCTATCTCTCTCTCTCTCTAAGCCTAAGTCTCGATTCACATATCTATGCATGTTGCTTTTGAGCATTTCTGTAGTGCTTTTTGCTGTGCTTTCTGTTTCTTTTACTTTATTTTATTTTTTTTGTTGTTGGACAGATTTAAAAATGCAAAACTGTGGTGAATCACTCTCTGTAGGTAGAGAACAGGACTGGGAGGATGTCTGGGACTCCCCCTTTAGACATTTGGTCTCCTCTAGAGATCGGTTGATCCAGTTTAAAGTACTACACAAATTTTATTATACTCCATACAGGCTTCATAAAATGTACCCAGACTGCACGTCGCAGTGTTGGCGCTGTCAAGCTGACTCTGCGGGGTTCATCCACATGATCTGGTCGCGCCCCGACATCCAGCATTACTGGTCATTGATTACAACCTTCATCACTACACTGACAACAATTCCTATACCCCAAACTATGGAGATTTGCCTGCTTGGCTTGGTGGATGCTCTTGCCCCCTCAGGGGCAGTTCGCACATTACTGGGATTGCTTCTCTTTTATGCCAGGAAACTCATTGTTCTCAGGTGGAGGGCACCCGTGTCTGCCCTCACTCTGAATGCATGGAAATCATTGGTTAACTTTGCAGTACCCTTGTATAAAGAAACATATTCCAGCAGAGGATGCCCCCTAAAGTTTCAAAAAGTTTGGAACATATGGCTAGAGTCTGAAAGGACAACTATAGAACAGGAGGACCCTGTAGGACTACGGTTCTGATTTGATTTGCATATGAGAGGATGGTTCCTCTGACTGTCCCCCCCCAGGGGTACATTGCGACTGACCACGTACCTATAGTTACTCACTCATAGACTTATTCTTGAGGGATGCCTGTCGTTTATCACATATTCATGTAAATTGCTGAGCATTACATTTATCCATAATTCGGTCGCCTTCGGTGCTCAGCCTGAACAGCCTAGTCAAATTGTAAGTCTTCAGAAACAGGGCAATTATTTTTTTTTTTTTTAACATGTATGTTTACTTGGAGGTAAGCTGTGGTATAATTTCACTGAGCAATTTCTGTAACAGCAACCTTCCCATTTTTACTTTTAATTACGGTACTTTTCTGCATGTCTTGATTTCTCAGCGTACAGAGTCTTCTTGTATTGCTTAGCTGGAGGTCAGATGGGTTGGTAAGCACCTCTTGCTGAACTGTTGCTGCAGTAAAATCACAGTGCTCCTCAACCTGCAACCCTTTGTGACCATTGAACCCCAGCAGTTGGTAGTGGAAGCACGGATTGGTAAAGAGGTAATGGCAGGGATCTCTACTAGCCTCATGTAACATGTCCAGAGTCCCTGTCTTTTGCAGTATGTCTCTACTGTATGCAATACTGACATATAATCACACACACACAGCTTGGACTTGATGGACTTGTGTCCTTTTTTTCAACCTCACCTACTATGTAACCTACTATGTCAGCCCTCAAAATTTCAAATCACCTGCTCGCAGTTGGCGAGTGAAATTATGAGGGGTGCGAGTATAGACAGGGCTGCGCTGTCCCGGAAATGCACAGGCTCGAAGCGTGGGTCATTTCAATAGGAGCAGTCTGCCGCCTGGGACCGCCCCTCTCCACTACCCTCATGCTGCTCATCCCCGCCCTCTCACACAGGCTCACAGCGAGGGCCATTTCCACTGGAGCAGTCCGCCGCCTGGGACCGCCCCTCTGCCCTCCCTCATGCTGCTCGTCCCCGCCCTCTAACACAGGCTCGCAGCGAGGGGCATTTCCATAGGAGCAGTCCGCCGCCTGGGACCGCCCCTCTGCCCTCCCTCATGCTGCTCGTCCCCGCCCTTTTGCACAGGCTCGCAGCGAGGGGCATTTCCATAGGAGCAGTCCGCTGCCTGTGACTGCCCCTCTCCACCTCCCCCATGACGCTCATCCCCTCCCCTCACACAGGCTCGCGGTGAGGGGCATTTGCATAGGAGCAGTCCGCTGCCTGTGACTGCCCCTCTCCACCTCCCCCATGCCGCTCATCCCCTCCCCTCACACAGGCTCGCAGTGAGGGGCATTTCCATAGGATCAGTGCGCCACCTGGGACCGCCCCTCTCCACCGCCCTCAGTGTTTGCACAATGCCTGACCCCTAGTCTGCAGGAGAAAAATAAATGTCAGTGTGCTGTGATTGAAAGCCGCACATGTGCTTGAGGAGGTGGGAGGCATTGAATGGGGAATTTAACCAGATGTGTGCTGGGAGAAAAGGGGGGGGGGTAATTGTAGGCATAGGTCTGAATCATATTATGCCTCCAATTCCACACCAACCCCCCCCCCCCCAATACCTATGCCTCCAATTCCACTGCATTGCATAGATGGGCACTGATAAGGCTGCATAGATGGGCACTGATAAGACTGCACTGATGGGCACTGATCAGGCTGCATTGATGTGCACTGATCAGGCTGCATTGATGGGCACTGATCGGGCTGCATTGATGGGCACCGGTGAGGCTGCATTGATGGCCACCAGTGAGGCTACATTGATGGCCACTAATCTGGCTGCATTGATGGGCACTGGTGAGGCTACATTGGTGGGCATTGGCGAGGCTGCATTGATGGGCACTGATGAGCCGACACTATGGGCACTGATAAGCTGCACTGATAGGCTGATCAAGTTGTTGTTAATATTTATTTTTGTAACTTAATTCAGCATAAATAATTTAACAGTGTCATTTCATGAGATCATTTATGAGGGTGTATTTAGGGGCAGGGTAGGGGTTAGGTGGGACAACTGGTGGCGAGTAACTCTCAAGGCCTAGCTAGTAGCTCAGGGCTTGAAATTTTGAGCCCTGTACAGCCTTTCTTAACCAGGGAACCCTAGTGTTCCTCCATAGTTTGTTAGGGATTCCTTGAGAAATTAGCAATTTCTGCCTCTCCTCACCATTACCTTCCCCGCTCCTCTCTTCTCCCCCCCTCCTTCCTTCCCTCCCCTCCTCCCAGTTGCTGTTTTAATGTACCCTGTATGTAATAAATAATTTTTGATATTATTCATTTTGTTGGATAGCTTCAGCAACTGCTCTATCTTCCCACTCTCATTCCCCCTCTCCTCTATATATTAATTTGGATGATGGTACTTTGTTAACCCGTGAATAAAAAATTCTATATGAGGCTATACTCTCAATTTAATATACAGTGCATCCGGAAAGTATTCACAGCGCTTCACTCTTTCCACGTTTTGTTATGTTACAGCCTTATTCCACAATGGATTTAATTCATTATTTTCCTCAAAATTCCACAAATACCCCATAACGACAACGTGAAAGAAGTTTGTTTGAAGTCTTCGCAAATCTATTATAAATAAAAAACGAAAAAAATACCATGTACCGTATTTATCGGCGTATAACACGCACTTTTTCCCCCTTAAATCGGGGGAAAGTCGTGGGTGCGTGTTATACGCCGATACCCAAAAAAAAATGACAAAAATCGGTTGCGGCGCCGAAAAATGGCGACCGCGGCCGAAAAAGGCCGAACCGCGGCCGAAAAAGGCCGGAAAAAGCCGAAGCGCGGCCGAAAAAGGCCGGAAAAAGCCGAAGCGCGGCCGAAAAAGACCGAAGCCGGCTGTTCAGCTCCGCTCGTAGTCCCTCCGCTCGCTTCCGAAAAAGCAGGGAGGCGGGACTCCGAGCGGAGCTGAACAGTCGGCTCGGTCTTTTTCGGCCGCGGTTCGGTCTTTTTCGGCCGCGCATGCGCGGTAATTCTCGCGGCGGGAAATTTAAATGATGGCGAACTGCAAATGACACTAGGAAGCTGCAAATGACGCGGGGCAAGCTACAATGACGCCGGGCAAGCTACAAATGACGCCGGGCAAGCTACAAATGACGCTGGGCAGGTTGCAAATGTCGCTGGGCAGGTTTCAAATGACGCTGGGCAGGTTGCAAATAACGCTGGGCAGGTTGCAAATGACGCTGGGCAGGTTGCAAATGACGCTGGGCAGGCTGCAAATGCCGCTGGGCAGGTTGCAAATGATGCTGGGCAGGCTGCAAATGACGCTGGGAAAGGCTGCAAATGACGCTGGGAAAGGCTGCAAATGACGCTGGGAAAGGCTGCAAATGACGCTGGGGAAAGGCTGCAAATGACGCTGGGAAAGGCTGCAAATGACGCTGGGCAAGCTGCAAATGACGCTGGGCAAGCTGCAAATGACGCTTAAATGTAAGTTTTTTTTTTTTTTCCCTAAACTTCTCTCCTAAACTTTTTTTCCTTAAAATTCCCTCCCTAACTTGGGGTGCGTGTTATACGCCGGTGCGTGTTATACGCCGATAAATACGGTACATAATAAGTATTCACCGTCTTTGCTGAATACTTTGTTGAAGCACCTTTGGCGCCAATTACAGCCTCGAGTCTTTTGGAGTATGATGCTACAAGCTTGGCACATCTATTTTTGGGCAGTTTCTCCCATTCTTCTTTGCAGGATCAGGTTGGATGGGGAGCGTCGGTGCTCAGCCATTTTAAGATCTCTCCAGAGATCTTCAATCAGGTTCAAGTCTGGGCTCTGGCTGGGCCAATCAAGGACATTTACAGAGTTGTCCCGTAGCCACTCTTGTCACCTTGGCTGTGTACTTAGGGCCGTTGTCCTGTTGGAAGATTCGCTCCAGTCTGAGGTCCAGAGCGCTCTGGAGCAGGTTTTCATCAAGGATGTCTCTGTACATTGCTGCATTCATCTTTCCCAGTTCCTGCCGCTGAAAAACATCTCCACAGTATGATGCTGCCACTACCATACATCACTGTAGGGATGTATTGGCCAGGTGATGAGCCGTGCCTGGTTTCCTCCAGACATGACGCTTGCCATTCAGGCAAAATAGTTTAATCTTGGTTTCCTCAGACTAGAGAATTTTGATTCTCATGGTCTGAGAGTCCTTCGGGTGCCTTTTTGCAAACTCCAGGCAGGCGGTCATGTGCCTTTTACTGAGGAATGGCTTTCCGTCTGGCCACTCTACCATACAGGCTGATTGGTGGAGTGCTGCAGAGATGGTTGTTCTTCTGGAAGGTTCTCCTCTCTCCACAGAGAAACCATCAGGTTCTTGGTCACCTCCCTGACTAAGGCCCTTCTCCCCCGATCGCTCAGTTTGGCCAGGCTGCCCACTCTAGGAAGAGTCCTGGTGGTTCCAAACTTCTTCTATTTACAGATGATGGAGGCCACTGAGCTCATTGGGACCTTCAATGCTGCAGAAATATTTCTGTACCCTTCCCCCGATCTGTGCCTCCATACAATCCTGTCTCGGAGGTCTACAGACAATTCCTTGGACTTCATGGCTTGGTTTGTGCTCTATCACTGTTACCTGTCTATATAAAATCCCACAGTTAAGTGCCTTTCCAAATCATGTCCAATTAACTAAATTTACCACAGGTGGACGCCAATCAAGTTGTAGAAACATCTCAAGGCTGATCAGTGGAAACCGGATGGACCTGAGCTAAATGTTGACATATGGTAATTCTTTTAGTTTTAAATAAATTTACAATTATTTCTAACTTCTTTCACGTTGTCATTATGGGGTATTGTTTGTAGAATTTTGAGGAAAATAATGCATGAATACTTTCCTGATGCACTGTATGTATGTCAAGCACACAATTTTGTGCGCATTAGAAAGATTAGTAATCTCCTCAATGCTTGTGATAAGGACAGCCTGAAATCACATAGCATCCTATGTATAGGTTATGAAATTTTGTAAATAAGTATGTTTTCGGCTGCACTGACGGCCACTGTTGAGGCTGCACTGACGGCCACTGTTGAGGCTGCACTGATGGCCACTGTTGAGGCTGCACTGATGGCCACTGTTGAGGCTGCACTGATGGCCACTGTTGAGGCTGCACTGACGGCCACTGTTGAGGCTGCACTGACGGCCACTGTTTATTCTGCACTGACGGCCACTGTTGAGGCTGCACTGACAGGCACTGTTGAGGCTGCACTGACGGCCACTGTTGAGGCTGCACTGACGGCCACTGTTGAGGCTGCACTGACGGCCACTGTTGAGGCTGCACTGACGGCCACTGTTGAGGCTGCACTGACGGCCACTGTTGAGGCTGCACTGACAGGCACTGTTGAGGCTGCACTGACGGGCAGCACCGATTGGCATCTGTGATAAGCCCTGACAGGCATGTGTGATGGGCACCTCTGATGGGGGCTGCGCTGATTATCAGTGCAGCCCCCCTGTCAGGAGAGCCGCTGATCGTCTCTCCTCTACTCTTGCTTTTACAGCGCGAACTGAGGAAAGCCGATTACCTGCACTTCTTGGTTACCGCTATGATCAGCTGTGATTGGTCACAGCTGATCACATGGTAAAGAGCCTACGTCATAGGCTCCAGGGGTGCGCGAGCTGCTTATCCCCCTGGACATCATATGATGCCCAGTCAGGATAACTGATCCCCCCGACCGGTTGTCATTCTGCTATAGGCCAGGCGGGATGTGGTTAATGTGACATGAGCAGTAAAAATGCTACCTGTTGGGTTTTACAACCTGGGGGGAAAAAAAAAATTCAAAAAAATAAAACAGTGGATGAAGAAGGTGTAGATTATAGGCAAGGAGCAAGACCAGCCAGGCTGATTAAACACTTGGGTTGGTTAACTAAAACTGGAGAGTGCAAAATCTGATGCCGGCTTCCAGGTTTTTTTTTTTTGTCAAAGCCTAATTGAACAAGCTAAAGTTAGAAGCCGATTGGCTACCATGCACAGCTGCACCAAATTTTGCACTCTCCAGTTTTAGTAAATCAACCCCACAGGTTCTTAAAGGCCATCGCATTTCACGCTGAGTCTGATCACAAGTCCGGCCACTCTCCCTACATAGGAAAGAGAATGGATCTGGGCTATTGTTCAGATATGTGAAATATTCAGACAGGACTGCAGCCAATCAGAGCCGGCCCTGCCCCCGCTACATACATCTGTCAGGAATGAATCTCCAGTGCCAGACAACTGGATCAGAGCGAAAGACAAACACCACAAGAGGAAGTATAACAATTCATTCCTTTTTAATAATTATCACTCCTCAAAGAACAACATAGTCCAGGTACTGAACATTCATGTCTCACGCATCGCTGTCACACACAATAAATCAAAACATTTTCTCCAAACACGTCATCCCCGACTCTCTTCACACCTGAAGTTTGGTCTGTGGAGATGAAGAGGCTTTCTAAACCAATCCAATGCTTGTGTTCAACTCTAAACTGAAAAATAACGTCTGGAATCTAAATGGCTGCTGGCTACTTGAAGCATTTAAAAAAAACTCAACTATGGAGGGTGTCGTTGCTGGCTGGCTTCTGAAAATGCATGTTTGCTTGGCTGTCTATAGCGGCAATACTTTGAGCCACAATACTTACAGCAAGCATGAAGAACTCTATTTTACCTATTTAGGAACCTATGTAGGTCAGAGTCTTGGAAAATAAAGGTTAAAGAGGGAGTCCCGCAAAATTTATATATTTTTTTTAAAAGTCAGCAGCTCCAAATACTGCAGCTGCCGACTTTTAAAATAAGGACACTTACCTGTCCCAGGGTCGAGTGATGTCGGCACCCGAGGCCCAACCGGTCCTCGGATGCTGCTGCCGCCGCCATCTTTGGTATGGGAATCAGGAAATTAAGCCTTGCGGCTTCACTTCCCATTTCCCTACTGCGCATGCGCGAGTCGTGCAGCGCAACCTGAATGGTCCTGCTGTCTCCTGGGACCGCGTGTCCCAGCAGACAGCGTGGCGGGAAAGGAAGAGGCATAGACTCCCATGGGAATCTATGCCTGTAAGTGGGTGCAAATACCTGTCTTAAGACAGGCATCTGCACCCCCCCTCCCCCCTGAAAGATGCCAAATGTGACACGGAGGGGGGGGGGGGGATTCCGAAAAGCGGAGGTTACATTTTTGTGTGAACCTCCGCTTTAACTTGCACATAATAAAAGTAACGGGACTGCTATTAAAAAATGACCCCATCAGCTTCACATACTCATCTTTTTGCTCCTTCATTGATCCGTTTATTCGCTGAGACCAAAGACAGCAAGCCTTGTGTAAGCTCCGAGTCGTGATCCGGAGCTTACACAGAGCTTAAGACTTTCTACCCAAACTAGATAAAACTGGGCGCCTGAGCAACCGGTCACCCAGCCTTAGTGATTTAGATTGAAAATTACAAATGGCACATGTCGTATACATATACAGTAATAAAGCAACCAGTCACCCAGCCCCAGTGATTGATTGAAAATTACAAATGGAAAGAAAGGGACAGCAAGAACAATTAAGCAATCGAAATAAGATGAAAATATAATTTGTTAAAAACGGAAGGATAATAATTTTGAATATCTGTAACAGTATAAATCGTATTTACTTTGTTGGCACTGTATCCCTTTAATGAAATAAATAAAGAATTAAAAAAAAAAAAAAGAAAATTACAAATGCCGTATACAGTACAGCGTCACCCTCAAGTCACCAGATTCCAATGAGTATAAAAGGAAGTACGAGCTCTTGCTGGAAGGATGGGATCATTCCTTCAGCTAGAAGTGCATTTTCTCATGTATGGTTTTACGGTCGGGGTTCAGTCTCTTCAGAATCTGGGCCAACACGTTCACGGTCTGCTCGCTGCTCAGTCCCGTCTTCTTGGTCTGGAACTTTTTCAGCAAGTCTTTTGTGGTCATTGGCTTGCGGGTCAGGTACCTCCGAGCGGCCTCTTCCATAAGCCAGATGTCCCTGGAAATAGAAACATTTTTTTTAAAGCAGGACTCCAACCTTCGCCGTTTCTGTCCAATCTTTTTCTTGGTGGAAAATGGCTTCTCTAACATTCTCCCCCCTCCTCTCCCAACTGTGTGCTTCAGAATTTTTATTGAAGAGAATTGCAACAAGCCTCCCACAAGACCCACTGATCATCATAGACAGGCCCACCTAGGCTTTATGGAGTATCAACCAAAGCTGCTGTGTTCCATGTGGTGCACACAACATCCAAAGATCCAGCATTAGGCTCCTTTCACACTTATGTAACTTCAAAGTTGCGCGAAATTTTTGCCGCGATTTCAAGGAATGCCTCTGTAGGTGGCATCAAAATCGGACCAACGTAGTGCAGGGACTACTTTGAAGTCGGAAGGACTTGAAGTCACACTAATATGAATGGCTGTCATTGGAAATCATGGGGAACGAATTGTCCTGCTACTTTGCAGTTCCAAATCGCGGGACAAGTCGTATAAGTGTGAAAGGGGCCTTATCTGGATAAGAAAAGGGTTAGCTGCAGAGCCTCTCTGTGCCCAATGAATCATGGGACCCTGGAGTTCTTCCTCAGCAGCTAGTATGTTGACGAGTGTTTTATGGTGTGCAAAGTGATCTGGATGACAATCCCTGCAACACACAGCATCTGCTCTAGTGTCTTATATGGTTCTCTTGATGTCTGAAAATTGTCAATCACTGTTGCAGTGATGTGCTCCACTTGACTCCTCCCACTAGCACATGCGCTGCAGGATGGAAAGGCAGATTGATGGTCATACAAGCCCCCTTTCTCTACAATCTGAAGGCAGAAAACCTCAGATAACTGGTAAAATAATGGCATAAAGCAGGTGGGGGGAAGGAGAGGAGGTAGATAACAGACCTCTGTATCCAGGACCCTGCACTCTCTGCGGTTTCCCTAGGGTTGCCACCTTTTCTTCAAGCCAAACCCGAACACTTTAGCGGCACAATTTTTTTTTAGTGGAGTATACACTATAGGATTGTAAAATACCTAGGACACCTTTGATTGCCTCAAGGAGATTAGAAATGCAGTGCACAGTGGTTGCAGAGCATTGCACAGTGGTGGCAGAGCATTGCACAGTGGTGGCAGAGCGTTGCACAGTGGTGGCAGAGCGTTGCACAGTGGGGGCAGAGTATTGCACAGTGGTTGCAGAGTATTGCACAGTGGTTGCAGAGTATTGCACAGTGGTTGCAGAGTATTGCAGAGTGGTGGCAGAGCATTGCACAGTGGTGGCAGAGCGTAGCACAGTGGTGGCAGAGCATTGCACAGTGGTTGCAGAGCGTTGCACAGTGGTGGCAGAGCATTGCACAGTGATTGCAGAGCATTGCAGAGTGGGGGCAGAGTATTGCACAGTGGGGGCAGAGTATTGCACAGTGGTGGCAGAGTATTGCACAGTGGTGGCAGAGTATTGCACAGTGGTTGCAGAGTATTGCACAGTGGGGCAGAGCATTGCACAGTGGGGGGCAGAGTATTGCACAGTGGTGGCAAAGTATTGCACAGTGGTGGCAAAGTATTGCACAGTGGTGGCAGAGCGTTGCACAGTGGTGGCAGAGCGTTGCACAGTGGTGGCAGAGCGTTGCACAGTGGTGGCAGAGCGTTGCACAGTGGTGGCAGAGCGTGGCACAGTGGTGACAGAGCGTTGCACAGTGGTTGCAGAGTATTGCACAGTGGTGACAGAGCGTTGCACAGTGGGGGCAGAGCATTGCACAGTGGTTGCAGAGCGTTGCACAGTGGTTGCAGAGCATTGCACAGTGGTTGCAGAGCATTGCACAGTGGTTGCAGAGCGTTGCACAGTGGTTGCAGAGTGTTGCACAGTGGTGGCAGAGTATTGCACAGTGGTGGCAGAGTGTTGCACAGTGGTTGCAGAGCGTTGCACAATGGTGGCAGAGCATTGCACAGTGGGGGCAGAGTATTGCACAGTGGGGGCAGAGTATTGCACAGTGGGGGCAGAGTATTGCACAGTGGGGGCAGAGTATTGCACAGTGGTTGCAGAGTATTGCACAGTGGTTGCAGAGTATTGCACAGTGGTTGCAGAGTATTGCACAGTGGTTGCAGAGTATTGCACAGTGGTGGCAGAGCATTGCACAGTGGTTGCAGAGTATTACACAGTGGGGGCAAAGTATTGCACAGTGGTTGCAGAGCGTTGCACAGTGGTGGCAGAGCATTGCACAGTGGTGGCAGAGCGTTGCACAGTGGTGGCAGAGTATTGCACAGTGGGGGCAGAGCATTGCACAGTGGTTGCAGAGTATTGCACAGTGGTTGCAGAGTATTGCACAGTTGGGGCAAAGTATTGCACAGTGGTTGCAGAGCATTGCACAGAGGTTGCAGAGCATTGCACAGTGGGGGCAGAGCATTGCACAGTGGTGGCAGAGCGTTGCACAGTGGTGGCAGAGCGTTGCACAGTGGTGGCAGAGCGTTGCACAGTGGTGACAGAGCGTTGCACAGTGGTGGCAGAGTATTGCACAGTGGTGGCAGAGTATTGCACAGTGGTTGCAGAGCATTGCACAGTGGTTGCAGAGCATTGCACAGTGGTGGCAGAGCGTTGCACAGTGGTGGCAGAGCGTTGCATAGTGGTTGCAGAGCATTGCACAGTGGTGGCAGAGCGTTGCATAGTGGTTGCAGAGCATTGCACAGTGGTGGCAGAGCGTTGCACAGTGGTGGCAGAGCGTTGCACAGTGGTGGCAGAGCGTTGCACAGTGGTGGCAGAGCGTTGCACAGTGGGGGCAGAGCATTGCACAGTGGTTGCAGAGTATTGCACAGTGGTTGCAGAGTATTGCACAGTGGTTGCAGAGTATTGCAGAGTGGTGGCAGAGCGTAGCACAGTGGTGGCAGAGCATTGCACAGTGGTTGCAGAGCGTTGCACAGTGGTGGCAGAGCATTGCACAGTGATTGCAGAGCATTGCAGAGTGGGGGCAGAGTATTGCACAGTGGGGGCAGAGTATTGCACAGTGGTGGCAGAGTATTGCACAGTGGTGGCAGAGCATTGCACAGTGGGTTGCAGAGCATTGCACAGTGGTGGCAGAGCGTTTCACAGTGGTGGCAGAGCATTGCACAGTGGTGGCAGAGCGTTGCACAGTGGTGGCAGAGCATTGCACAGTGGTGGCAGAGCGTTGCACAGTGGTGGCAGAGCGTTGCACAGTGGTGGCAGAGCGTTGCACAGTGGTTGCAGAGCGTTGCACAGTGGTGGCAGAGCGTTGCACAGTGGTGGTAGAGCATTGCACAGTGTTGGCAGAGTATTGCACAGTGTTGGCAGAGTATTGCACAGTGTTGGCAGAGTATTGCACAGTGGTTGCAGAGCGTTGCACAGTGGGGGCAGAGCATTGCACAGTGGTTGCAGAGCATTGCACAGTGGTGGCAGAGCGTTGCACAGTGGTTGCAGAGCGTTGCACAGTGGTGGCAGAGCGTTGCACAGTGGTGGTAGAGCATTGCACAGTGTTGGCAGAGTATTGCACAGTGTTGGCAGAGTATTGCACAGTGTTGGCAGAGTATTGCACAGTGGTTGCAGAGCGTTGCACAGTGGGGGCAGAGTATTGCACAGTGGTTGCAGAGCATTGCACAGTGGTGGCAGAGCGTTGCACAGTGGGGGCAGAGTATTGCACAGTGGTTGCAGAGCATTGCACAGTGGTGGCAGAGTATTGCACAGTCTCAATTTAATATACAGAGCATCCGGAAAGTAGTCACAGCGCTTCACTCTTTCCACATTTTGTTATGTTACAGCCTTATTCCAAAATGGATTAAATTCATTATTTTCCTCAAAATTCCACAAATCCCCCATAATGACAACATGAAAGAAGTTTGTTTGAAGTCTTCGCAAATCTATTAAAAATAAAAAAATCCCATGTACATAATAAGTATTCACCGTCTTTGCTGAATACTTTGTTGAAGCGCCTTTGGCGCCAATTACAGCCTCGAGTCTTTCGGAGTATGGATGCTACAAGGTTGGCACATCTATTTTTGGGCAGTTTCTCCCATTCTTCTTTGCAGGATCAGGTTGGATGGGGAGCGTCGGTGCTCAGCCATTTTCAGATCTCTCCAGAGATCTTCAATCAGGTTCAAGTTTGGGCTCTGGCTGGGCCAATCAAGGACATTTACAGAGTTGTCCCGTAGCCACTCTTGTCACCTTGGCTGTGTACTTGGGGCTGTTGTCCTGTTGGAAGATTCTCTCCAGTCTGAGGTCCAGAGCGCTCTGGAGCAGGTTTTCATCAAGGATGTCTCTGTACATTGCTGCATTCATCTTTCCCAGTTCCTGCCGCTGAAAAACATCCCCACAGTATGATGCTGCCACTACCATACCTCACTGAAGGGATGTATTGGCCAGGTGATGAGCCGTGCCTGGTTTCCTCCAGACATGACGCTTGCCATTCAGGCAAAATAGTTTAATCTCGGTTTCCTCAGACTAGAGAATGTTGTTTCTCGTGGTCTGAGAGACCTTCGGGTGCCTTTTTGCAAACTCCAGGCAGGCGGTCATGTGCCTTTTACTGAGGAATGGCTTTCCGTCTGGCCACTCCCCCATACAGGCTGATTGGTGGAGTGCTGCAGAGATGGTTGTTCTTCTGGAAGGTTCTCCTCTCTCCACAGAGAAACCATCAGGTTCTTGGTCACCTCCCTGACTAAGGCCCTTCTCCCCCGATCGCTCAGTTTGGCCAGGCTGCCCACTCTAGGAAGAGTCCTGGTGGTTCCAAACTTCTTCTATTTACAGATGATGGAGGCCACTGAGCTCATTGGGACCTTCAATGCTGCAGAAATATTTCTGTACCCTTCCCCCGATCTGTGCCTCCATACAATCCTGTCTCGGAGGTCTACAGACAATTCCTTGGACTTCATGGCTTGGTTTGTGCTCTATCACTGTTACCTGTCTATATAAAATCCCACAGTTAAGTGCCTTTCCAAATCATGTCCAATTAACTAAATTTACCACAAGTGGACGCCAATCAAGTTGTAGAAACATCTCAAGGCTGATCAGTGGAAACCGGATGGACCTGAGCTAAATGTTGACATATGGTAATTCTTTTAGTTTTAAATAAATTTACAATTATTTCTAACTTCTTTCATGTTGTCATTATGGGGTATTGTTTGTAGAATTTTGAGGAAAATAATGAATTGAATCCATTTTGGAATAAGTCTGTAACAAAATGTGGAACATGTGAAGCATGAATACTTTCCTGATGCACTGTATGTATGTCAAAAATCACTGGGAACCACACAATTTTGTGCGCATTAGAAAGATTAGTAATCTCCTCAATGCTTGTGATAAGGACAGCCTGAAATCACATAGCATCCTATGTATAGGTTATGAAATTTTGTAAATAACTGTTTTCGGCTGCACTGACGGCCACTGTTGAGGCTGCACTGACGGCCACTGTTGAGGCTGCACTGACTGCCACTGTTGAGGCTGCACTGACGGCCACTGTTGAGGCTGCACTGACGGCCACTGTTGAGGCTGCACTGACAGGCACTGTTGAGGCTGCACTGACGGCCACTGTTGAGGCTGCACTGACGGCCACTGTTGAGGCTGCACTGACGGCCACTGTTGAGGCTGCACTGACGGCCACTGTTGAGGCTGCACTGACGGCCACTGTTGAGGCTGCACTGACAGGCACTGTTGAGGCTGCACTGACAGGCACTGTTGAGGCTGCACTGACGGGCAGCACCGATTGGCATCTATGATAAGCCCTGACAGGCATGTGTGATGGGCACCTCTGATGGGGGGGCTGCGCTGATTATCAGTGCAGCCCCCCTATCAGGAGAGCCGCTGATCGTCTCTCCTCTACTCGTGCCTTTACAGCGCGAACTGAGGAATTACCTGCACTTCTTGGTTACCGCTATGATCAGCTGTGATTGGTCACAGCTGATCACATGGTAAAGAGCCTACGTCATAGGCTCCAGGGGTGCGCGAGCTGCTTATCCCCCTGGACATCATATGATGCCCAGTCAGGATAACTGATCCCCCCGACCGGTTGTCATTCTGCTATAGGCCAAGCGGGATGTGGTTAATGTGACATGAGCAGTAAAAATGCTACCTGTTGGGTTTTACAACCTGGGGGGGAAAAAATAAAATAAAACAGTGGATGAAGAAGGTGTAGATTATAGGCAAGGAGCAAGACCAGCCAGGCTGATTAAACATTGGGTTGGTTAACTAAAACTGGAGAGTGCAAAATCTGATGCCGGCTTCCAGGTTTTTTTTTTTTTTTGTCAAAGCCTAATTGAACAAGCTAAAGTTAGAAGCCGATTGGCTACCATGCACAGCTGCACCAAATGTTGCACTCTCCAGTTTTAGTAAATCAACCCCACAGGTTCTTAAAGGCCATCGCATTTCACGCTGAGTCTGATCACAAGTCCGGCCACTCTCCCTACATAGGAAAGAGAATGGATCTGGGCTATTGTTCAGATATGTGAAATATTCAGACAGGACTGCAGCCAATCAGAGCCGGCCCTGCCCCCGCTACATACATCTGTCAGGAATGAATCTCCAGTGCCAGACAACTGGATCAGAGCGAAAGACAAACACCACAAGAGGAAGTATAAC
The DNA here is from genome assembly GCA_028564925.1 of Lithobates sylvaticus. Lineage (NCBI taxonomy): Eukaryota > Metazoa > Chordata > Amphibia > Anura > Ranidae > Lithobates > Lithobates sylvaticus. Next base: position 17,312,399 of record CM053030.1, on the reverse strand, counting down.
AATTCATTCCTTTTTAATAATTATCACTCCTCAAAGAATAACATAGTCCAGGTACTGAACATTCATGTCTCACGCATCGCTGTCACACACAATAAATCAAAACATTTTCTCCAAACACGTCATCCCCGACTCTCTTCACACCTGAAGTTTGGTCTGTGGAGATGAAGAGGCTTTCTAAACCAATCCAATGCTTGTGTTCAACTCTAAACTGAAAAATAACGTCTGGAATCTAAATGGCTGCTGGCCAAAAAACTCAACTATGGAGGGTGTCGTTGCTGGCTGGCTTCTGAAAATGCATGTTTGCTTGGCTGTCTATAGCGGCAATACTTTGAGCCACAATACTTACAGCAAGCATGAAGAACTCTATTTAACCTATTTAGGAACCTATGTAGGTCAGAGTCTTGGAAAATAAAGGTTAAAGAGACCAAAGACAGCAAGCCTTGTGTAAGCTCCGAGTCGTGATCCGGAGCTTACACAGAGCTTAAGACTTTCTACCCAAACTAGATAAAACTGGGCGCCTGAGCAACCGGTCACCCAGCCTTAGGCCCCTTTCACACTGGGGCGGTGCGGGGCGGCGACGGTAAAGCAGCGCTATATTTAGCGCTGCTTTACCATCGTTTTACCCGCGGTATGCGGCCGCTAGCGGGGTGGTTTTAACCCCCGCTAGCGGCCGCAAAAGGTTTAAAAACCTCCGCAAAGCGCCGCTGCAGCGGCGGTTTGCGGGCGGTATCCCCGCGGTTTCCCATTGATTTCAATGGGAAGGAGCGGTATAGGAGCGGTAAATACACCGCTCCTTCACCGCTCCAAAGATGCAGCTAGCAGGACTTTTGTTGCGGTCCTGCTAGCGCACCGCTCCAGTGTGAAAGCCCGCCGGCTTTCACACTGGAGTGAATGGGGCCGGTTTTTTCAGGCGGTATACAGGCGCTATTTTTAGCGCTGTACCGCCTGAAAACCGCCCCAGTGTGAAAGGGGCCTTAGTGATTTAGATTGAAAATGACAAATGGCACATGTCGTATACATATACAGTAATAAAGCAACCAGTCACCCAGCCCCAGTGATTGATTGAAAATTACAAATGCCGTATACAGTACAGCGTCACCCTCAAGTCACCAGATTCCAATGAGTATAAAAGGAAGTACGAGCTCTTGCTGGAAGGATGGGATCATTCCTTCAGCTAGAAGTGCATTTTCTCATGTATGGTTTTACGGTCGGGGTTCAGTCTCTTCAGAATCTGGGCCAACACGTTCACGGTCTGCTCGCTGCTCAGTCCCGTCTTCTTGGTCTGGAACTTTTTCAGCAAGTCTTTTGTGGTCATTGGCTTGCGGGTCAGGTACCTCCGAGCGGCCTCTTCCGTAAGCCGGATGTCCCTGGAAATAGAAACATTTTTTTTAAAGCAGGACTCCAACCTTCGCCGTTTCTGTCCAATCTTTTTCTTGGTGGAAAATGGCTTCTCTAACATTCTCCCCCCTCCTCTCCCAACTGTGTGCTTCAGAATTTTTATTGAAGAGAATTGCAACAAGCCTCCCACAAGACCCACTGATCATCATAGACAGGCCCACCTAGGCTTTATGGAGTATCAACCAAAGCTGCTGTGTTCCATGTGGTGCACACAACATCCAAAGATCCAGCATTAGGCCCCTTTCACACTCATGCAACTTCAAAGTTGCGCAATTTTACCGCGATTTTTGCCGCGATTTCAAGGAATGCCTGTGTAAGTGGCATCAAAATCGGACCAAAGTAGTGCAGGGACTACTTTGAAGTCGGAAGGACTTGAAGTCACACTAATATGAATGGCTGTCATTGGAAATCATGGGGAACGAATTGTCCTGCTACTTTGCAGTTCCAAATCGCGGGACAAGTCGTATAAGTGTGAAAGGGGCCTTATCTGGATAAGAAAAGGGTTAGCTGCAGAGCCTCTCTGTGCCCAATGAATCATGGGACCCTGGAGTTCTTCCTCAGCAGCTAGTATGTTGACGAGTGTTTTATGGTGTGCAAAGTGATCTGGATGACAATCCCTGCAACACACAGCATCTGCTCTAGTGTCTTATATGGTTCTCTTGATGTCTGCAAATTGTCAATCACTGTTGCAGTGATGTGCTCCACTTGACTCCTCCCACTAGCAAATGCGCTGCAGGATGGAAAGGCAGATTGATGGTCATACAAGCCCCCTTTCTCTACAATCTGAAGGCAGAAAACCTCAGATAACTGGTAAAATAATGGCATAAAGCAGGTGGGGGGAAGGAGAGGAGGTAGATAACAGACCTCTGTATCCATGACCCTGCACTCTCTGCGGTTTCCCGTATCCTCCATGATGTCATTTACATGCATGCTATATTTTACTTCCCAATATGCATTTTCCCCAATGGGTGGGTTATTCAAAGTCTTTTAGGAAGTCTTTCTGGGTGCATTCTGCAATTTCACATAAAAGGTATTTGACATGCTTTACAAGGTTTATGTTGACCAAACATGTAAGTCAGAATGTACAACCTCCTTTAGTTCTACCAACTATAAAGTACAAGGTCCTGCCTGATTAACTACAACCTTAATGGATTGTTTAGGGAGTCTTAGGCCCCTTTCACACCTAAGCGTTTTTCATGCGGTGCGGTGCTAAAAATAGCGCCTGTTCACCGCTTGAAAAAATCCGGCCCCTTTAACTCCAGTGTGAAAGCCGGCGGGCTTTCACACTGGAGCAGTGCGCTAGCAGGATGACAAAAAAAGTCCTGCTAGCAGCATCTTTGGAGCGGGATAGGAGCCGTGTGTTCACCGCTCCTATACCGCTCCTTCCCATTGAATAGAATGGGACACCGCAGTGAAACCGCGGCAATACCGCCACAAAGCGCCGCTACGGCGGAGCTCTGCGGGGGGTGTTTAACCCCTTTTCGGCCGCTCGCGGGGGTTAAAACCGCACCGCGAGCGGCCGAAAACCACGGTGAAAACGACGGTAAAGCAGCGCTAAATATAGCGCTGCTTTACCGTCACCGCGGCTCACCGCCCCAGTGTGAAAGGGGCCTTACATGAGATCTAAAAAGAAGAGACTGTACAGAACTTGCAAACATGTATGGCCAGCTTTACATGCCAAGATGTGCCACCACCTCAAGATCATAGCTTATGCACAGACATAGCAAAATGAAAATAAATAAACCGCGCTAGAGAGAGCAAAACATGGGGGAGGAGGGGAAGGGGGACCTAACCCAAGAAGGCTGCTGCTGAAAGTGGGATACTCACACCTGAAATAATGGGGATTGGATAAAGCTGTGCCAACAAGTACAAAAATTAATTAGGATTGCTAAACAGAAAAAGTGTTTTAACACATCAACGTGGCCATGGAGGAGCACCCAAAAATGCTTGGATGTTAAAAGTCCAATATTAGCTATATTAGTCCAGTTTTGAGGTCTTCTTCATAGCATAAATTTTGATCATATGTAGCCAAGAGGTTTTCAATATTCAGAAAAAACACCACAACACCACCGCTCACTGTAAAGAGGGATACCTCGGTTGTGGCAGCAGCTGCTGCCGTTACCGAGATATCCCTCTTCAAAGTCTATATATATACACGTATATATACAGTGAGCGGTCGGTAAGTGGTTCATTATTATAATTTCAGTATAATGAAGAATGAATTTCATTGCAAAAAAAAAACAAAACCAAAATATACCCATTTTTTGTAAAATATAATAGATGGGTTTGCTTTGAGTAAAAAAGATTATGAAATTGCAAAAAACGAAGGTACCCTAAATTCTAGGTAAATATATGTAACGCTTTAAAAGCTTTTACAGGTTATCAGTTCAGAGGTAATCATGAATTATGGCCCTAGAATTATTGCGCTCACTTCGGCGTTCCTGGTGATACCTCACATGTGTGCTACAATTGATGTTACTTACACATGTTCGCCCTACCCTGCAATTTCTTATACGGGATGTGTGTGTGGTGATGGGGGTTTCATTTTTTTTTTATAATTATTATTATTATTTTTATTTATTTTGAACACATTTTTTAAAGTTTAGAACCCCATAAAAGTGTTTTGGTGACTCCAGAGCTGATGGATCAGTTTTTATCAGAAAGCCCTTTGCTGACTGATTTAACCACTTGTCTATGTGGTATGACGATCAGGGTCGGTGCTACCACTAGGCAAACTAGGCAGCCGTCTAGGGCGCCATGCTGCCAAGGGGGCGCTGGATACTGGTTTTCCTACTCTCTTCTCTCTGCAGCAAGCAACTAAGTCTCAGCATCAGCAGGCAGCCACCCCTCTGTTCACAGATAGTGTCAGAGGCGCAGCGGCGGTGAAGGACTGTGTCTGTGTCCCGACTCCTGAACGAATAGAAGCAAGCACACATTCATTGATGGGCACTAGTAGGCTGCATTTGATGGGTCCTGGTGAGGCTAAATGTGATGGGCGCTGGTGAGGCTGCATTGATGTGCGCTGGTGAGGCTGCATTGATGTGCGCTGGTGAGGCTGCATTGATGGGCGCTGGTGGGCTGCATTGATGGGTGCTGGTAGGCTGCATTGATGGGCGCAGGTAGGCTGCATTGATGGGCGCTGATAGGCTGCATTTGATGGGTGCTGGTAGGCTGCATTGATGGGCGCTGATAGGCTGCATTTGATGGGCGCTGATAGGCTGCATTTGATGGGTGCTGGTAGGTTGCATTGATGGGCGCTGGTGGGCTGCATTTTATGGGTGCTTCATTAAAAAGGTGGGGTTTACATGGGCAGGGAAAAGGCAGGGCAGGGGTGGAGTCAAGGGGGGCGGCAAAATTAGGTTTCGCCTAGGGTGTCAAAAATCCTTGCACCAGCCCTGATGACGATTATAAAAATACCTTGGTACACAAATGAGAGAAGTGGGCATCTATTAATGCCCACAACATGGGATTGTGGCTGTCAAATTAAAAAAAAAAATTGACTGTCTCTTTAAATATAAACATGGCAGGTCATGAGGATTCCAGGTGGGAACAACGTGACTTCGGGCGGGAAAAAACGTGTTTTTGAAAGAAATACACGTTAGTGAGGGCTATATAAGACCCCCGCATCTTGTCTCCTGTCACAGTTAGACCCGGAGTGATTTGGCGAGCTCCCCTTCCCTCCCACCCTGTCGCAGCCCCTGTTATGTGGTTTGTCACCCTTGGATTGCTGAATGTTTTATTTATGGTACTCACTCGAGTTCTATGACTGAGCGAGATATTAATGGATATTTTAAAGTTTTTGAAGTTTATATGAATTTAATAAAGAAAGATTAATAAATTCTTATGTTTATATACCAATAAAGTTTTATCACCAAAAAAAAAATGTAATAATATATAAATAAAATATTTATTGAATAAATAAATGTGTGTGTTTTTTGAATTATTTCTTTATATAGTTAATTTATCAGTTTAATTTTGTACAGCCTACATTCCCATGTGTAAGTTGAGGCCGAAAACCCTCCAATACACATATATGATAAACAATGCGATCTCATTGAATTCTAAAAAAACTGTCTTCATGAGGTGATTCGTAGGGGGCGTGGCCGAACGGCGCTGTAGATGGACGCTTAACTACATAGCTCCAGAGTGAAGGAGGACACCGGAGCGAATCAGGCCCGACTGAGACCGGCATTCCTCACATTCCTCACATAACTCACCCCAGTGACGGATCGCAGCACGGTCGACGATGTCCCGCAAGCGGATGGGGGATCACAGGTTCAAGAAACTGACAACTTTTATGTCTCCACAAGAGGTCAGTGACTTCCAAGATGGCCACCGCGGCCTAGTAGCAGCACAAAACGAGGCATACACAGACCTCCCTGACGCCATCCAGGGAGAAATAAACCTCCCAGCGAAACCACCTTTCCCTGCACTAGAGGCAGGCACTGACCCCCTCACTAGCAGCCCTGCCAAAACAAGGATGCGGATGGATATACCGCACTCAAGAACGCCCGCAGCCCTAACAGAGCCCCAGGCCTTTAACCCACTAACATCTGGCCAGGCCCTTCACACATCCATGGCATCTTTCCCCACTTCAGGACAACCAGTGATAGATACAACCTTAAAGGACATGCTCATGTCTTTACAAACCTCACTAATGACAGATTTATCATCAATGTTCCGCAAAATCTCTACTGACATAGGCTCACTGGGGAACAGAGTAGCTAATATTGAAACAGGCATGAATGCACAAATACTATTAACCACTTCAGCCCCGGACCAATTTGCAGCTAAAGGACCAGGCCCCTTTTTGCAATTCGGCACTGCGTCGCTTTAACTAACAATTGCGCGGTCATGCGACGTGGCTCCAAAACAAAATTGGCGTCCTTTTTTTTCCCACAAATAGAGCTTTCTTTTGGTGGTATTTGATCGCCCCTGCGGTTTTTATTTTTTGCGCTATAAACAAAAATAGAGCGACAATTTTGAAAAAAATGCAATATTTTTTACTTTTTGCTATAATAAATATCCCCCAAAAATATATAAAAAAACATTTTTTTTTCCTCAGTTTAGGCCGATACGTATTCTTCTACATATTTTTGGTAAAAAAAATCGCAATTAGCGATTATTGATTAGTTTGCGCAAAAGTTATAGCGTTTACAAAATAGGGGATAGTTTTATAGCATTTTTATTAATATTTTTTTTTTTATTAGTAATGGCGGCGATCAGCGATTTTTATTGTGACTGCAACATTTTGGCGGACACATCGGACATTTTTGACACATTTTTGGGACATTTGTCATTTATACAGCAATCACTGCTATTTAAATAGCACTGATTCCTATGTAAATGACAGTTGTAGTTAGGGGGTTAACCACTAGGGGGCGGGGAGGAGTCAGTGTGACGTGTTGTGTTTTTTTTACAGTAGGGGGGCGTGGCTGTACGTCTGACGTCATTGATCGGCGTTCCCGATGACAGGGAACCGCCGATCACTGACAGTCAGTGTAGGAAGCGCGGGGAGAGGTTTGTTTACATAGACCTCTCCCCGTTCTTCCGCTCCGTAACCCGATCGCGGGATACCAGCGGCGATCGGGTCCGCTGGTCCCGCGGCCGGGGTCACGGAGCTCCCGACCGGGTCGCGAGCGCGCCGCTAGCGGCGCGCGCGCGACCCACGGGCAGGCACATGCACGATCACGTACAGGTACGTGATTCTGCCTGCCCGTGCCATTCTGCTGACGTATATATGCAGTGGCCGGTCGGGAAGCGGTTAATGAACTAATTGATGCACATGACGAGATTAAAGATGAGCAAGAATGGGTCCGGGCCAAGCTGTCCGATTTAGAAGACCGCTCAAGGCGCAACAATGTAAAATTACGCGGAGTCCCAGAAACAATCTTACCAGCAGATTTACCTAAATATGCTAAAGACCTCATACACACCATATTACCGGATGCATCACCAAGAGACATCATAATAGACAGAATCCATAGAATAGCAAAACCGTCGCATCTAGCAGCATCAATACCAAGAGATGTACTCATGCGTGTACATTTTTTTCACATCAAGGAAAGATTGATGACAGAAGCAAGGATCAAAGCCCCTCTACCAAGACCTCATGAGGGAATCCAACTATTCCCAGATCTCTCTAAATACACGCTCCAACTCAGAAGGAACCTAAACCCGGTTACTAAAGGCCTACATAACCACAAAATACTATACAAATGGCGCTACCCAGCAACCCTTCTCATCACCAAAAATGGTACCACCCATACTGTAAGCACATTACAGAAAGGATTACACCTCCTACATGATTGGGGCATCATAATAGAACCACCCAAAGATGCATCCCACCCTATGCAACAACGGCAACCCTCTCATTCACGTCGCAACCAAGGACCAAAAGATCTTCCAAACACTGGCTGAGCTAACTACAAGGGGCCTACACCACCCTCAACTTCAATAATAATTCTCCTTCACGGAACTATGAACACAATTATCTGATTTGTCCATCTCAGTTACTAACTGTTTTCCCCCCACAGCGGCATAGCTGATTCAGCTACTACTCACGCCGCACTACAGGAAATTTTCTGTTATATTTTTATTTTACTGTTTTATTCTTTTTTTTTTTTTTTTAACCGTTATTTTTCTTTTTGGTCTGATTTATGCTTCCTCATGTAAAGTATAGCATATATCATACTAACTGACTTACTGCTCCCTACCGTAGCTTTAGCACCAATATATCAACGAATTCTACAACCACCAGCGGACCCAAGTCTACAGAAAACTACCGCAACACCCCACAACGAGCCTCTAAACATCTAATAGTAAGTGAATACAAAACACTTCACTGCCAAACACACCCCAACAACCAACCATGTCATTCACTATAATGTCCCTTAATGCCAAAGGACTAAATCACCCAGCTAAGAGACACTCCTTATGGCTTACTGCCGAAAAACTACAAAGTGATATTATATGTATTCAAGAAACACACCTACTGGACTCATCAGCAGCACTTTGCTCTAATAGCAAGTATCCCCATATATTCCATGCCACGTACACCACAAAAAAAAGAGGAGTACTAATAGCAGTGAACAAGGATATGGACTTCCATCTAATCCAAGCAACATCAGATCCAAATGGGAGGTACATAATACTAACTTGTACCATAAACAAAACTACATACACAGTAATCAACTTGTATGCCCCCAACACTCAACAATTGAAATTTATCAAGTCAGTACTCCGCAAAGCACAAAAATTACGTCAAGGCCACCTACTCTTATGCGGAGACTTTAACCTAGTCTCAGACATCCACATGGACACAACATCCTCAGCAAAAAGAAGAGAATCCCCCTTGAAGCATTTTCTCCCAGCACAAGATTTATATGACGTATGGAGATGTTACCATGGATCAGAAAAAAATTATACTTACTACTCTCCATGCCACAAATCATACTCAAGAATAGACATGTTCCTTACAGACAAATGATTACTTCAGAATATTAGCGCATCTGTAATCCACGCCATGACATGGTCGGATCACACCCCTATCACAATTACCATAAGTGATTCTAACCAAAAACGGAACACATTCCTATGGCGAGCCAACAACTACATACTACAACACCCAAATTACTCGCAAACAATTCAGGAAAACATAACAGAATACTTCAATATCAATGCGAGCTCGGTATCCGACCCTGCCATGGTGTGGAACGCGCACAAAGCGGTAATTAGAGGTACTATAATCTTCAAATTATGTGCTATAAATAAAAAGAAGAGGACGCAGCGTTTAGATAATCTCACCGCACAAATTGCCAACATAGAAACCTTACACAAAGCAGACCCACGCCCTACATACTCGGCCCAGCTCCTGTCTTTAAGACAGGAACTAAGGAAACTTCTCCTCCATTCATTCGAGCACATTCAACGTAAATTAAAGGCCACCTCTTACTCTACATCTAACAAAGCAGGGAAAAGACTAGCACAACGCCTTAAAGGGAGAAAAACCAAAGATAAAATCACTCACTTATTCCACCCACATACTAAAGAAAAACTAACTAACCCTCAGGATATTGCAAACGCATTCAGCACTTACTATAGTGAACTCTATAACATTAAACAAGATCCATCCACATACCAACCCACAGAAGATGATATTAATACATTTCTGCAACAAATTACTCTTCCCTCACTAACTGAAACACAACTAGCTTCCTTAAATGAACCTTTCACTGAACAAGAGATTTCCTCCACAATAAATTCACTACCCCCAGGGAAAGCTCCTGGACCGGACGGTCTAACCGGAGAATACTATAAGAAATTCTCCAATCAGTTAACCCCACACCTAACACAAATGTTCAATAACGCTGCCTCCTCTTCATCATTTGCTAAGGAATCATTGAATGCTATTATCATTACATTACCAGAAACCAGGAAAAGAACCATCTCGCCCTGAAAATTTCCGTCCCATATCTTTACTTAACCTAGACACAAAAATCTATGCCAAAACCATAGCCAGACGACTAATAGAAATTATGCCTGACCTCATTCATAAGGACCAATCAGGGTTCACCAGAGGACGACAAGCTCCCGACGCAACAAGACGCATGATAAACTTGATCCATCACGTAGAATCCAGCGGTACGCCTTCTCTGTTGCTTTCGCTAGACGCAGAGAAGGCGTTCGATAGGGTTCATTGGTCCTATCTCCAAAAAGTACTTTTGAAATTTGGCTTCAGAGATCATATATTCAAAGCCATTATGGCATTATACACCTTCCCAACAGCACAAGTATACTCAGCAGACATGTTATCACAACCATTTGATATCACCAATGGTACACGCCAAGGGTGTCCCCTGTCACCGATTATCTTTAACATGTTGATGGAACCTTTGGCGCAACATGTACGTTCCAACCCCTTAATTACTGGATTAACTATAGGCAAAACCTCACATAAAATCAGCCTCTTCGCGGACGACGTGATCTTAATCATCACTAATCCGTCATCCTCTCTATTAGAAGCACATAAACTACTAGAATGGTTCGGTCAGGTATCATATTATAAATTAAATAAAAACAAATCACAAATCTTAGATCTTAAAATAGACGCCATAACCAAAAATTTACTTCAAATGCAATACCCCTTCACATGGGCAAACAATAACATACCCTATCTGGGGATCCATCTAACGCGTTCGGTCAAACATCTTTTTTTCAGCCAATTTTAAACCATTACTTTCCAAATTAAAAATAGAAAGCCAATCCATAACAAAACAAGAAATATCATGGTCTGGTAGACTCGCAGCTTTTAAAATGCTTCACCTGCCCCAAATTCTCTATCTATTTAGAACTCTACCCATACCCATACCAAAATATTACTTCAAATCTCTCCAAACTTTACTCAACAAATGCATATGGAAAAACACCAAACCCAGATGCGCGCATGCGACACTTAGGAAACACAAATCAGCGGGAGGATCTGGTACCATAGATTTTGAAGACTACTATATAGCATCAGTTCTAGACCAACTTAAAGATTGGTTTCACCCATGCCCAGACAAATTATGGAGCAAAATAGAACACTCATACTTAAACCGCCCAAACCTACAATGGTGGATAATGAGCACTCCACTGGGTTCACATCTACCACCGATAATCCCACCTTCTATGAAAACATCAGCCATAGCATGGAAAAAATTGGCCCAATCCAGTCACGCCTACCCTAACACCCCGCCAATTCCAATTCCAATCGAAACACTACATCACATATCACCAGACCTATCACTATCTAAATGGTCTAGCCATGGAATCAACTCTATTCAAGAATTATTCCAATACTCCAAACTCAAGTCCTTCCCTCTTCTACAACGTGAATTTAATCTACCGAATACAGAAATCTTCACGTATATCAGAGTAAAGCACAGCCTTCATAAAATACACACCCCTCTATATACAATACATCCAAAAGCATGGCAATTCCTAACAAACCAATCCCCACACGTAAAAGGAATTTCTCTGATCTACAATTTGCTTCACCAAAAAAAAAGTTTCACTAAGGCACCTCCCCATATACAATGGGAAGGTGACTTGGGGAAAAAATATACTGACCAACAGTGGCAACAAGCACTTCAAACAATCTATAAAGCAACTAAATGTTCCGCTTTATGGGAACTCGCCCAAAAACTATCCCTAAGATGGTACTTGACCCCATCAAAAATAGCACTATTCAGTAAAAACACCCCGAATCTATGTTGGAGATGCAATTCAGCCAAGGGTGACATCCTACACATATTTTGGCAGTGTAAAAATATTAATAACTACTGGGAAAATATTTTTAAAGTCATATCAGATGTCACAAATCAACACGTAAATATGTCTCCTGATTTAGCAATCCTTAATCTGAATATAGATTCCATACCACAGCCCTACACACATGTAATAACACATATCCTACTAGCTGCAAGACTGAGTATCACAAGGCTATGGAAATCAGACAAAACACCATCAATAGAAAACACGCTTGAACTGGTTAACACACATTATAGCTACGAAATAACTATGGCCTCAAGTAGAGACCGACTAGCGAAAGAAAACAAACTTTGGTTACCATGGAAACAATGGAAAGGTGCCGAAAAATTTCTGAAATAAAATTGTCTATTTCTAGTTCAGTCATGATATAGCACTAAGTCAGTAAAGAAAATCTGTTCAGATATCAGTATTAAATATATCAGTACTTTGTTAAATAAAATACAGAGGTTACATCATCTCCACGGGATAAGATTTTCACACCTCCAGGGGACAAAATAGATCCCATTAGGGGTCCCTCGGAGGAGTGACAAGTAACAACATCTCATAGTAACCATTGATTCACACCTGTTTTATAAGATTCAATAACTACCATTACTAGTTAAATATTTGCTATGTTTAATGTTAACACAACGTATATAAGAAACTTCCTTACAAATGGAATGGTACACTAACTTGTATAACGCTAACAATGTCTACATTGTTTAATTGTTTCTAAAAAAAAATTCAATAAAAAACTATTGTTACAAAGAAAAAACACCACCGTGACTGGTCTGTATTATCACACTGTGACATGCAAAAAAAAACACGATCCCAACCACCTGATAGATTGGAGGCTTACCAGATGGCTGTATATATAGGGCACTGTAAGTAAAGCCTGCAGCTTTCCAGATAGGCAATGGCTGATAGGACTGATTCACCCAAGAGCGATCACTCAGAGGAAAAGGGGATCTCCACACCGTCCGCTTTCAATCAAAAACTTCCAGCTAACTCCAGCTAATTTCTGCGACAAAGTACACCGTGGTTAGTGGGTCCTATTCTATCCATAGACTGGGAGATCCTGCTTCTCTGTGAGAGAACAACCCTTCACAACTTTTTTTTGGTGAATGGGTAGGGGTACATTCACATGGGGGGGATCTGGGGGCAAGATCAGATCCAGATGATAAGCCCCCGCCCGCAGACCCCAAAACCACTGGGAAAGGGTTGTCGGGAAGAGGCCCTTGTCCCCATGAACATGAGCCCCCCTATCCCAAAGCATGAGCCCCCCCTATGAGCAGAGCCCCCCCTATCCCAAAGCACCCCCCCCCCATGTTGAGGGCATGCGGCCTGGTATGGTCCCCTACCTTTCCTGACCTGCTGGGCACCATACTACATTTATAATAAAAAAAATGGCGTGGGGGGGGGGTCCCCTCTGAATCCATACTAGACCCAAGGGCCTGGTATGGACCTGGGGGGGGGGGCAACACTGTTTTTTTTTGTTTTTTTAGCCAGCAATTCTTTTTACATTCAGCTTCCTGCTGAATGTAAAAAGAATTGCTGCCTTAAAAAAAAAAAAACGTGAGAAAAAAAAACCAGCGTAGGGTCCCCCCAGGTCCATACCAGGCCCTTGGGTCTAGTATGGATTCAGAAGGGACCCCCCCCCCCACGCCAATTTGATGACTCATTGGTTGTTAAGGATGGTGGACGGCCCCCTCCTTAGCAACCAGCTTCATACAGTGTAAAAAAAAAAAAAAAACGTAAATCGCAGTAATAACGCATGTCCAAAAACGTGGTAAGCGCCGCAAAAAGCACTGCAGAAACTCTCAAGCAACATGTATAGATGTGAATTAAGCCTAAGGGTTGATCCACATATCTATGCATGTTGCCATTGAGCATTTCTGTAGTGCTTTTTGTTGTGCTTTCTGTTTTTTTTTTTTTTTTTTTTTTTTTTTCGTTTTTTTTGGCGCGATTTGCAATTTTTTTTTTTATGCATGGGTTTTTTTTTATTTGTTGTTAGACAGATTAAAAAATGCTAAATCATGGACTACACCTTTTTTTTTTTTAAATTTTTTTTTTTAAACTTGAACAAAAGTTTTATTAGGCAAAGGTGTACATAGAACAGGTACAAAAAAGTACTGCATACAATGTGATTACATTACATGTACAAATCGTCATACACTTGGTAGGCACAATAGTGTGAGTCTATTGGTATATAAGGATATGTGATAATTACATATACTATTATATTGATGTTAATGTTTTATATCCCTTATGTACAGGTTTCTGATTCTTGTAGCCACCGGTCCCAAATTCTGTTATATTTGGCTGGACAGCCTCTATTAATGTATAGGAATTTTTTATGTGACAAGGTGGTGTTTACGTCCCTCTTCCATTCTACCATATTTGGGGGGTTCAGATGAAAAAAAAAAGATGATTTTTCATGTAGGAGAGAAATGTCAGAATTGACCTGGTAGGTAAGTGGTCAAAGTGAATCTCCAACCAAAACTTTTTTTTTCTGTATGGAATGGAATAGGATTAGAACTAGGGCTGCAACTAACGATTATTTTCATAATCGATTAGTTGGCCGATTATTGATTCGATTAATCGGTTAATAACCTTAAAAAAAAAAATGTGTGGTGTATAATTTAGTTAATATGTAAAGTTTAAAAAAAAAGGCAATTTATTCTTAAATATCTCTATGCAGTGGTAAATATAAACAACCAACTATATGGTTAGGGAGCAAAATATCGAATCCACTCTAAGAATAACAGACAGAATAGATATACTGTATATACTATTAGAGGAGATATACTGTATATACTATTAGAGGAGATATACTGTATACACTATTAGAGGAGATATACTGTATATACTATTAGAGGAGATATACTGTATACACTATTAGAGGAGATATACTGTATATACTATTAGAGGAGATATACTGTATATACTATTAGAGGAGATATACTGTATACACTATTAGAGGAGATATACTGTATACACTATTAGAGGAGATATACTGTATATACTATTAGAGGAGATAAACTGTATATACTATTAGAGGAGATATACTGTATATACTATTAGAGGAGATATACTGTATACACTATTAGAGGAAATATACTGTATATACTATTAGAGGAGATATACTGTATACACCATTAGAGGAGACACTGTTTTTTGGCCAATTTGTTGGGCAGTTTAAAAAACACAAACTGCTGCAAAAACATTTTACATGCTTTTCTGCAGCTTCTCCATTGAAGTATATTGAACCATAAAAACAGTTTTGCGGTAAATAAAAAAAAAAGAGTCCCTGACCCTTTCCAAATACGCAGCAGCTGAGAAAAGCCTAGATGTGAACGTGTCCCATAGGAAACCATGTAAATGAACTGTAGTGCGTTTCTGCACCAAAAAAAACACAGATGTGAACCAGGTCTAAGACGTTTAGTAACATAATGGGGGTTAAAAAAAATGCAGCTTCTCCATTAAAGTTTGTTGAAGCAAAAAAGCACCGTTTTGCGTTTAAAAAAAAAGTCCCTGACCCTTTCCAAAGGCGCAGAGGCAGGTAAAATGCATTGATGTGAACGTGTTCCATAGGAACCTATGTTCAGAGGTGGCTCTAGGCTTTGTGAGGCCTTATGCGAAACTTACACATGAGGCCCCACTCACGCCCATAATAGGAAAAAAAATACAAGCACATTGAAAAGAGGGTGAGTTAAAGAGGGGGGAAGAGAGCGAATCAGTGATTGAGCACAGGCAAATTAGGAGGCCGCGAGGCCCCTGTGAATGCGAGGCCTTAAGCGACTGCCTAATTTGCCTAATTAGAGAGCCGCCCCTGGCTATGTTTAACTTCTTGGCATCTGCGCTATAGCTGAATGACGGCCACAGCGCGGACCTGAATTTCCAGGAAAGCGTCATATGACGTCCTCCCCTGTGCACGCTACCCGGGGTGCTGTGATCACTGAGTCACTGAGACTCAGGTGATCACTGATCCGAGTAAGGGTCCGGTCCCGACCCTTTACCATGTGATCAGCTGTCAGCCAATGACAGCTGATCACATGATGTAAACAAAAGCACAGTAATTATTATTTTTTTTCTCCTCACGCTGATAGCCGATCACCGGCTCATCTGCAAGGGACATCCATCCCGAAGAGGAAGAGGCAATTATGCCTCGTCTGTGCCACCTGCCAGTGCCACCTATTAATGCCCACAAGTGGTGTATCAGTGTAACTGATCAGTGCCCATTATTGCCACTCATCAGTGCCCATCACTGCCGCCTCATCAGCGCACATTAATGAAGAAGAAAAATGACCTGCTTTAAATTTTTATAACAAAATATTAAAAAAAACATTTTTTTTTAATTCTGTCTTTTTACATTTTTTTTTTTTAACAAAAAATAAAAACCGCAGATGTGATCAAATGCCACCAAAAGAAAGCTCTATTTTGTGGGGGGAAAAAAATGTAATTTAGGTACAGTATTGTATGACCGCGCAATTGTCATTCAAAGTGCATCAGCGCTGAAAATTGGTCTGGTCAGGAGTGCCCAGTAAGCAAGTGGTTAAAAAAAAAAAATTGTCCTGAAATTCTGCAAAAATCATGGAAAAAATTCATTGGTGTGAATGGAGCCTTTTACTCGAGTCCCACAATAAAAAGATGAAATGTGCTGCAGCCAATTTTGTCTAAGGGCCGGTTCATCTTCGGAGACTTTCGGCGTCTCCTTGTCCTCCGTACTGCGCAAGCGCTGCGCCTGCGCAGTACGGGGCGGACACTATCCGATGGGGCAGAACACCGGTAGAAGGCCTGCAGCAGACACGGACCATTCATGTGTCTCACCTTATTCTTTGGTGGCCGTGGGTGCAGTATACTCTTTGTCACTGTCAGACACTCCTCTCCTAAATGAACAAA
>CM053030.1:17240809-17290809 GCA_028564925.1 Lithobates sylvaticus | reverse complement strand
AGCCCCACCGAAGCACCAAGCAAAAGTGTAAACAAGCGAACCATTTTATTTAGTGACAGGAGCTTTGACTGGCATTCAGAGAGCTTTAAAAAACGGTTCCCGACCGGCGCATGGCGATGTACATCGGCAGAATGGCACGGACAGGCATAAGGGCGTACAGGTACGACCCTTTAAGAATACCGCCATGCCATCGCGTGCGCGCCACCGGTCGGGACCCCCCTGAGTCTGGTCGCGGGTCCCGTGGACTCGATCTCCATGGGGACACCCGCGATCGTCTCAGGGGAAGGCTGAATAGGGGGGCGTGGCTGTGTTTTAGTGAACACTGATCTCTGCTCCAATCACAGGGAGCAGAGATCAGTGTCACTTGTTGCTAGGCAGAACGGGGAGATGCTGTTTACTTCCGCATCTCCCCGTTCTGCCTAGCAACAAGTGACACTGATCTCTGCTCCCTGTGATTGGAGCAGAGATCAGTGTTCACTAACACACAGCCACGCCCTCCACAGTTAGTAACACGCCCCTAGGAACACTTAACCCCTACACTGCCACCTAGTGGTTAACCCCTTCACTGCCAGTGTCATTTACACAGGAATCAGTGCATTTGTATAGCACTGATTGCCGTATAAATGACAATGGTCCCAAAAATGTGTCAAAAATGTCCGATGTGTCCGCCATAATGTTGCAGTCACAATAAAAATCGCTGTTATTGGTAAAAAAAAAATATTAATAAAAAATGCTATAAAATGATCCCCTATTTTGTAAACGCTATAACTTTTGCGCAAACCAATCAATAATCACTTATTGCGATTTTTAGTTATTTTTATTTTTTTATTTTACCAAAAATATGTAGAAGAAATACGTATTGGCCTAAACTGAGGGGAAAAAAATGTTTTTATATATATTTTTTGGGGGATATTTATTATAGCAAAAAGTAAAAAATGTGTTTAAAGTTTTTTTTTCAAAATTGTCGCTCTATTTTTGTTTCTAGCGCAAAAAATAAAAACCGCAGGGGCGATCAAATACCACCAAAAGAAAGCTCTATTTGTGGGGGGAAAAAAAGGACGTAAATTTTGTTTGGGAGCCACGTTGCACGACCGCGCAATTGTAAGTTAAAGTGAAGCAGTGCCGAATTGCAAAAAGGGGCCTGGTCCTTTGGCTGCAAATTGGTCCGGGGCTGAAGTGGTTAAGATACCTTTAACCAGTAGCTGACCGCCGGCTGTCAATTGACGGCCAGGCGGTGCAGCTCTCAGGGCGGGAGGGCGTCATATGACGTCCACCCCTTCCCGGCCCTCCAGGGAGCGCGTGTCACTGGGCACTCGATGCGCGTGCCCAGTGGCCGCGATGTCCGCCGGGCACCCGCGATTGCCCGGTAACACAGCGGGACCGTGGATCTGTGTATGTAAACACACAGATCCACGGTCCTATCAGAGGAGAGGAGACCGATGGTGTGTTTTTAGTACAGAGAAACACTGATCGGTCCCCTCCCCCCTACAGTTAGAATCACTCCCAGGGAACATACTAACCCCTTCAGCGCCCCCTAGTGGTTAACCCCTTCCCTGTCAGTCACATTTATACAGTAATCAGTGCATTTTTATAGCACAGATCGCTGTATAAATGTGAATGGTCCCAAAAATGTGTCAAGTGTCCGATATGTCCGCCGCAATATCGCAGTCCCGATAAAAATTGCAGATCGCCACTATTACTAGTTAAAAAAATAAAAATAATAAAAATGCTATAAATCTATCCCCTATTTTGTAGGCACTATAACTTTTGTGCAAACCAATCAATATACGCTTATTACCCGCAATCGTCTCACTGGAAGGCTGAATGGGGAGATGCAGAAGTAAACAGCATCTCCCCATTCTGCCTGGCAACAAGTGACACTGATCTCTGCTCCCTGTGATTGGAGCAGAGATCAGTGTTCACTAAAACACAGCCACGCCCCCCCACAGTTAGTAACACACCCCTAGGAACACTTAACCCCTACACTGCCAACCCCTGGTTAACCCCTTCTCTGCCAGTGTCATTTACACAGAAATCAGTGCATTTAAATAGCACTGATTGCTGTATAAATGACAATGGTCCCAAAAATGTCCGATGTGTCCACCATAATGTCGCAGTCACAATAAAAATTGCTGATCGCCGCCATTACTAGTAAAAAAAAAAATTATTATCAAAAATGCTATAAAACTATCCCCTATTTTGTAAACGCTATAACTTTTGCACAAACCAATCAATAATCGCTTATTGCGATTTTTTTTTTTTTTACCAAAAATATGTAGAAGAATACGTATCGGCTTAACCGAGGAAAAAAATCATTTTTTTTTATATATTTCTGGGGGATATTTAGTATAGCAAAAAGTAAAAAATATATATTTTTTTTTAAACCTGTCACTCTTCTTTTGTTTATAGCGCAAAAAATAAAAACCGCAGAGGTGATCAAATACCACCAAAAGAAAGCTCTATTTGTGGGGACAAAATGATATTTGGGTACAGTGTTGTATGACCGCACAATTGTCATTCAAAATGTGACAGCACTGAAAGTTTAAAAATGGCCTGGGCAGGAAGGGGGTGAAAATGCCCTGTACTGAGGTGGGTAAATTACAATAAATACTTGCATACTGCACTTAGAGGGCGCTGTTCTCTTGTCCTTTCTACGAACCTGTCATCTGCCTGCTAAGAGGAGAGTGGGGGGGGGGAATTATAACTGAAAGTTAGCCGCAGGAGGTGGAGAGGCGGCGGCGGCTTGGGGGTGGGAGGGTCACATTAGGGGGTTAATAACGAGTTATAGAATTGTTCAGCAGAGTCTGAGATTCTGATATAAGCTTATAGGAGAGGGAGATACGAGGTCCGGATTGCATACAGACTTGGCCACCTGCGGGCACTTTTTTATAGGTCCGTACGGCGTACCTGGCCGTGAAAGGGTTAAAGAGGAACTGCAGTCTGCTCACATCATTTTGTAATCAAAACATATTTGCCATTCTGAAGCTTCCCAATCACTTCGCATATTATTTTATATATACTGTGATTCTGTACTTTGCCAAATATGCTGCAGAAATCTCCCTTCATTGAGTCTGGCTGCAGCCATTTTAACTGTGGGCAGCTGCCTGTTCACTTCCTGGATTTACACAGACACACAGAGGCACGCCTCCAGCTCTGCAGCTCTCATTGGCCCGCTTATGACTCATTCCCCCCCGCCCCTCCCGTCCTGGCAAACTCTCACAAGAGTGAGTGAGAGAGAGCTGTGTATGATGTGGTAAGCCTAGGATAATGACCAGACAAGAAACAGGAAGTGGGCTGTATAAGGGATTTACTGGCAGGAAAAAAAAATGTTTTACTGTCAAAGGTAAAACAACAAGAAGGGCAGAAGATTTACTAGATGGAAAGATGAAAAAATGACTGAAGTTCCACTTTAAAGTGGTGTCCCCCCCCCCCCCCCAAAAAAAAAGATGATTAAAATTCCTAAAAAAAAAAAAAAACATTTGGAATTTTTTTTTTTAAATGCCTGTTGCTAGGGGGTCCCTCTTAGTCTGCCTCCTTCAGTACCGGGCTAAGTGACATCACTTCCCCTCACCGCAGGAAGGGCTCCCTCCCTCCTGTCAGTCATCTGGGACACGTGACAGGTTCCAGTTGACTGCGCGGCCAATCACGGCGTGCGACGCCGCTCGCGCATGCGCAGTGGGTGCCCGGCTGTGTGGCCGCAGTAAGAGGGGGGCTTCGATTCCCCCCCCCATCGCGGGCGCCAGGACAGGTAAGTGTCCGATTATTAAAAGTCAGCAGCTGCAGTTTTTTGTAGCTGCTGACTTTTAATTTTTTATTTTTTGTTGTTCAGGGGCACCCCACTTTAAGTGGTTAAACCGACCGAATTTACAGACTGAAGTTCATTCCTTTCAGCTAAAAGAACTAAATGTTGCAATGGGGTTTATTTACTAAAGGCAAATCCAGTTTGCACTGCGAGTTCACTGCAGAGGCACTTGGAAGTGCAGTTGTTGTAGATCCGAGGGGGACATGAAGGAAAATACAAAACGGCATTTTAGCTTGTACATGATTGGATGATAAAATCAGCAGAGCTTCCCCTCATTTTAGATCTTCCCCCCCTCAGATCTAAAGCGACTGCACTTCTAAGTGCTCTTGTAGGTCACAGTGGATTTGTCTTTTGTACATCAATTCCCCAATGTTTCCCTTTATCTGCACCAAAGCAGCGTTGTCATAAACTTGGCCGGCTGCCTGTTTTTTTTTTTATACATTTTTTTGACAGCTGTCAGCAGTGAGCAGAGAACTCTCTGCACTGAATGGGGAAATGCTGTGTTAAGACGCGAGGGGAGGATTGAATCTCGATCCTTTAACAATTAATCGTGCAGCTCTAGCATACACATGTCCGTATTTAATGTAAAGAAAAAAAAAAGAGGAGGAAAAATTCACTGGACTGCATCAAAAATACACTGGAACGCATGAAAAACGCGCATACAGAAAATCGCGTGGAACGTATCCGGACTGCATTTTTATTCTGTGAAAACAATGGATTTCTATGTGCTCTGTTCACACCATAACGCCGTGCCGAGGAGCCGTGCGCATTCCTCAGACAACATTATATATCTTTACCACTTTAAGACCAGCCTCGTTTTGGATTTTAGGTGTTTACACATTTTGCTAGAAAAAAACTTAGAACCCCCAAACATTATATATTGTTTTTTTTTTCTAACACCCTAGAGAATAAAATGGCGGTCGTTGCAATACTTTTTTTCACACCGTATTTGCGCAGCGGTCTTACAAGCTCACTTTTTTTGGAAAAAATTCACTTTTTTGAATAAAAAAATAAGACAACAGTAAAGTTAGTCCAATTTTTTTATATATTGTGAAAGATAATGTTACGCCGAGTAAATTGATACCCAACATGTCACGCTTCAAAATTGCGCCCGCTTGTGGAATGGCATCAAACTTTTACCCTCAAAAATCTCCATAGGCGACGTTTAAAAAAAATTCTACAGGTTGCATGTTTGTCGTTACAGAGGAGGTCTATGACTATAATTATTGCTCTCACTCTACCGATCGCGGCGATACCTCACATGTGTGGTTTGACCACCGTTTTCATATGCGGGCGCTACTCACGTATGCGTTCGCTTCTGCGCGCAAGCTCGTCGGGGCGGGGCGCTTTAAAAAAAAAAAATTGGATCACTTTTATTCCTATTACAAGGAATGTAAACATCCCTTGTAATAGAAAAAAGCATGACAGGTCCTCTTAAATATGAGATCTGGGGGTCAAAAAGTCGTCACATCTCATATTTGGACTTAAATGCAAAAAAAAAAAAATATGTCATTTAGAAAAATGACATTTGGAAAATGTTCCTTTAAGAGCTATGGGCGGAAGTGGCGTTTTGACGTTGCTTCCGCCCTGCTATGGTATAGAGACGGGTGGCGGCCATCTTAGCCAGGGCCAGATTAAGAACATCATGGGCCTGGTGCTGAGGATTTTGGTGGGGCTTTTTATAAACAATAAATAAATAAAATACAAACAATTTTTTGTTATAACAAATTAAATTAAAGAGAGAGAGGGAGGATGAGAGAGAGAGAGAGAAAGGGGATGAAAGAGGTGTTAGGGGTAATGGAAAGAGGATGAGAAAGGGGGGATGAGAGAAAGAGGATGCACATGAGCATGCGTGGGAATAACATCAACGCAGCCCAGCCAAGGCAAGTGACGAAGGCACAGAACCCAGAAGGAAGAGCGGGTGAAGATGGAAGCGCCCGGGCCGGATTGATCACAGCACAGCATTGGAGGGCTCAGTCTGACAATTTAAGTGTACCCTAATGTGCTAATATGCTGTGCATACTTGTACATTATGGCATAACCTACCTCAGGGCCTCTAAAAAGTAGTAATGTTAGAAAAGTTTACTACCGCTTTAATATCATTGGAATCCAAGAGCCTCTCATGGGGCCCCCTACTGACCCGCATAGTTGCCAACATTTCAAAAATATTTTCAGGGACACTTTTTTTTACAAGTGCTATATTTAGAGTAGTTGACATCCCCTGTGTTCATCTATACATCACAATAGTTAATTACAAAATTAAATAAGTACTAATAATGGGGCAGAACAAATATGAGGACTAAGATTTCCTTTAGTTGAACTAACAAAAGTGTGCCCATTATAGAGCTGGTAACATTGAAGATATTCAGTATAATTTTAAAGAACTGTTTTTGTGGGTAAGAGGCATAGGGGAGGAGAATGGATGGTATAAAAGTGGGAAGTATGTGCAGGTGAGGGAGAGGAATGTGGAGGGTCTAACAGTGGGCACTATGTACATGAGAGGAGTGTGGAGGGTATGACAGAAGGCACTATGTACAGGAGAGGAGTGTGAAGAGTATGACAGTGGGCAGTATGTACAGGAGAGGAGTGTGGAGGGTATGACAGAAGGCACTATGTACAGGAGAGGAGTGTGAAGAGTATGACAGTGGGCAGTATGTACAGGAGAGGAGTGTGGAGGGTACAACAGTGGGCACTATGTACAGGAGAGGAGTGTGTAGGATATGACAGCGGGTGCTATGTATAGGAGAGAAGTGTGGAGGGTATGACAGTGAGCAGTATGTACAGGAGAGGACTGTGGAGAGTATGACAGTGGGCACTATGTATAGGAGAGGAGGATGAAGGAATCTGGGAAGGAAAAATTTAAAGGTTAAGCGGGCCATACATGGATTGAAATTACACCAATTAAGCAGATACCAGCCATAGTTGATCTATGTATGGGCTTGCTGGTTTTACACAAGTCAACCTATTAACCGACTTGAATACAACCAGCCTGTCAGATTTTCCCCAAAACAATCAGTGCTGCCAGCTATAGTTAGCAACACTGATCATTGTATTCACTGGCAGAACACAATAACACTGCAGGAGTGATTCCCCCATCCACAGGTCAGCAGGTGAGAGGGTGTGTGGGGACAGGCTGGGGAGAGATACTAGTCAGTGGCTGGGTAGGCACTGGTTAGTATCAGAGCCAGATACACATAGGTTACATATGCCACAATAATTCTAGCCTTATACCTCCTCTGTAACTCTAAACATGTAACCTGTAAAAAAATGTAAAGCATCACTTAGTACACAAAAAAAATCGTGCTAACTTTAGTGTTTTTTTTTTATTTGAATGAAACAGTTTCTTTCCAAAAAAAACTTTGAAAAATTGCTGCGCAAATATCGTGTTCCATAAAAAGTTGCAAAGACCACCATTTTATTCCATAGGGTGTCTGCTAAAACAATATATATAGGGGGGAGAGAGTACAATAATGTAAGGGGGCCACTGATATAAAGGGTTTCCACCTTATATCAGTAACCCCCCCTTACCTTAGTGTATTCTTTCTGCGGAATGTGGTCCCCCCCCCCACGTTCTAAGTTCCTGGGGTCCCCCTTGATGATTGACCACTTTTAACTGGAATTTGCTTATATATATCTATCCCTATGTGATTTCATATCTGTCTTTTTTATATATAATACAGTCTTCAAATGTGCTTTAAAATGTCTGGTTTTCCCTTTCATGAACCAGAAAATAATGACATTATGCTGTTGCGCTGGTATAATAATGGGGTGAGGCTGGTATGAAATTTTTTCCAGGGCTGAATTTTATTCCCAGTCCGGCCCTGGCCACGGTGACGGAGCTCAGGACCGGGTCGCGAGCGCGCGCCACCCACGGCTGGGCTCTTAACCGCTTCCCGACCGCCTCACGCAGATATACGTGAGCAGAATGGCACGGGCAGGCAAAATCACGTATATATACGTGATCCTTTAATTGCCTGCCCGTGGGTCGCGTGCGTGCCGCCAGCAGCACGCTCGCGACCTGGTCGGGAGCTCCGTGACCCCGGCCGCGGGACCAGCGGACCCGATTGCCGCTGGTGTCCCGCGATCGGGTTACGGAGCTGAAGAACGGAGAGAGGTCTGTGTAAACAAACCTCTCCCCGCGCTTCCTACACTGACTGTCACTGATTGGGTGTTCCCGGTCATCGGGAAAGCCGATCAATGACGTCAGACGTCAGCCCCGCCCCCTAATGTAAAAAAACACACACGTCAGAGCCCATAACCCCTCCCCTCCCCCTAGTGGTTAACTCTTTCACTACAACTGTCATTTATACAGGAATCAATGCATTTAAATAGCATTGATTGCTGTATAAATGACAATGGTCCCAAAAATGTTTTAAAAATGTCCGATGTGTCCGCCATAATGTCGCAGTCACAATAAAAATTGCTAATCGCCACCATTACTAGTAAAAAAAAAAAATTAATAAAAATGCTATAAAACTATCCCCTATTTTGTAAACACTATAACTTTTGCGCAAACCAATCAATAATCGCTAATTGCGATTTTTTTTTACCAAAAATATGTAGAAGAATACGTATCGGCCTAAACTGAGATAAAAAATGTTTTTTTATATATTTTTTGGGGATATTTATTATAGCAAAAAGCAAAAAATATTGCATTGTTTTCAAAATTGTCACTCTATTTTTGTTTATAGCGCAAAAAATAAAAACCGCAGGGGCGATCAAATACCACCAAAAGAAAGCTCTATTTGTGGGAAAAAAAGGACGCCAATTTTGTTTGGGAGCCACGTCGCACGACCGCGCAATTGTCAGTTAAAGCGACGCAGTGCCGAATCGCAAAAAGGGGCCTGGTCTTTTGGCTGCCAATTGGTCCGGGGCTGAAGTGGTTAATATATATTAAATTTTTTTATATATAAATCATTTTTTATATATAAATCTTTTTATTCATCAAATGATTTTATAGATATATCTACACATAATTCTAAATTTAATTAATATAGGTGATGTTGCCATTTAGAAATATATTATGTATATATATATATATATTTTATTTTTATATTCCTCCATTGGATTTTGAGGTTATAAAATAAATCATGGAATGTCATCTATCATGCGTGCGGTTTCAGAACATAATAATAAAGATAAACGATTATACCAGGTTTTTTGAACCGGGGGTTACAAACTTATGCCCCAATCTGATATTTACATTTAATAATGGTTCTACATACACACGGGTGATACCATGCATTGTATGTATACCCGCACAATGCATCAATGACATTCCATGGCTGCTGACACACGTTTATATATTGATTATTTGTGTTTACATAATAGATATATTTAATGCACAGATTATACTTGCATGGAGAGAAATCGTGAATGCATTTATTGTGCTTATTTTAAAGTATATAGAATCATATTTATCGTTTTACTGTATACCGCTGTATATTTGTGCTATAGAAACAAGTGCCCGTGACCTAGAAGTGTCCGCAATGTACCTCTATGTGGAGTCCGGGCGGATGTTTATCCGCCTTCCTCATTGGTAACATGCGGTGCCTGTGATTGGTCAGGCATCTCTCAATATAAATAGCGCACTTCCGCCTGTTGACCTACACCCTCGAGACGAAGTCGGAAGTGACGAAACGCGTCAATCGTAGGTCAACCGGAAGTGACACAGTGTGCGGTCCAGGCTTGCGCTCCAACGGCCGGAACTAGGAGAACGGCGCTGATGTACGCGGCGGAACTCTCCCTACCATATCCGGCTAGAGTAAGAAGCCCAGGCAAAGCACAATTTTTACATTTGTCCATTATTTTCATTTCTCTGGTACGCTTAAATTACTAGGGGAATCTGTTTGTAAGGGGGGTGTTTTTTTATTAATAAAATCGTATGCAGTATTACACTATTCGGCCCATTATTCTTTCCACATATAATCAAATACCGGAGCTGTTTGGAGAAATTGCTATGGTGATGGTGGAGAGGAGGCGAATATACTGTGGATGACTACAGGCCTATATATTATTTGTATCTGGTGAGTGTACCCCCAAAAGGGGACGACCATCGCACAGAGTAAAATCTTTGGTGGATGGTTCTGATTGGCTACGGATTTATTCTATAGAACTATCTGACCGTATACATTTGTCACAGCTGAAGAACTGTTTACTCATCTGCACACGCTCACATGGATTTTATTTGTTTATTTATTTAATTAATTTAATCACGGACTGAGAGATTTTTTTCATTAATTTATTTATTCATTATTGCTTTTTATATATTTATTCACTATGGGTTGTTGATTTACTCATCTAGATGGATTCATATATGTACATAATATTGTGCAAAAAATAATCACGTATTTATCAATATATTGTGGTTTCAAATACTGAACTTTGAGGTTCACATTTTTAGCGCTGCTACAATTTTTTGAAAACGCGCTTATTGCCGTGTTTTCTTTGATTGTAATATTACGGGTGCACCAAGATGGCCGCCGCTCCGGAGCTAGGCTGAAGCCGCGGCATTTCCTAAGGCCGAGGCCGCGGACGGCTCTGCGGATCGTGCCGGGTAATTGCGGTAACGCCGCCCCAGTAATGGGAACGGCGTTACCGCGAGGGGAAGAGTAATCAGTTAGATTATTGTTACCCTCTAAAGTAATGGTGTTACGTAACGCCGTTTACTTTCATCGCGTTAGTTACATCACTGCCTGCGAGTGCCCAGCATGGCGCTCGAAGGTCACCTTTTTTGATGCCTATTAGAGCCTATGGCTGCATTTAGGTGCTTCAAAAAAAAATCAAATCTGCCACTGTAATTCGGGTGCCCGAAAAGGGGCCGGGCGGCTGAATAGGGGGTGGCACGGGCGGCCATAGATAGATGCATGCAATGCATGAATCCACTGCATCTATTAGTGATAGAGGGGTGGCTGGAGAGAGGGGGTGGCGCCCGTGCGCCCTTATAGATGCACCAACACTGATGGCACCCATGATCTGCTGATCACTGGAGAAATGCTTTACAGGCTCAAAAAAAAATATATATATATATAATAATAATAATAATAAATAACTACACATATTTTTACCTGCAAAAAAAATGTTAATTTATTATTTTTTCCAAATATCTTACTTATCCTTTAAAGGCGTTTTGCTGGTGTTTTGCTTCAGGTGACAAAACGCTCAGATGTGAACAGGTGCCATTAAAATGAATGGGATTTTGCTTGTTGGGCGCTTTTCAGGCGTTTTATTTTTTTAGGGCGTTTTATGAGCTTTTATAAACGCTCAGGTGTGAATGCAGCCTAAAAGTGCCTTCATTCCGCCTGCTTATTGGCTGAGCCTGCTGCCTGTTATCAGGGCCGTCTTTACCGCAGGGCAAACGGGGCAGCTGCCCAGGGCCTTTTCACTGTTTGGGGCCCAAAGCAGAGCTGCCCCTTAAGCCCATGCGCTGCCCGCAAAATCCCTGAAAATCCCACACTGATCTCTGCCTGTCACAGACAGACATCAGCCGGCATCAGCAGTGCAGCACACACAGTGCAGCAGTGTCAGTGTCAAGGAGTGGGCCGTGGGTGGGCGGGACTTGAGCTCATTTGATGATCTGGCCCGCCCCTTGCTGTGCTCCCTGCAAGCAAGTGTGTGTGTGTGTGTTGGGACCTCGGTAGGAGTCGTCAGACGCGGCGCGGATTCGGAGCTGAGCTGGCCAGGAGGACAAGGTAGGTCTTTTTTCTTCTCCCCTGTCTCCATGTGTAGAAATAGTACAAAGTTTTAAAATGTAATGGGCACACTGGCAGCATATGATGGGCACACTGGCAGCATTTTTATGGCACAGTGGCAGCGTTTTTATGGCACAGTGGCAGCATTTTTATGGCACAGTGGCAGCATTTTGATGGCACAGTGGCAGCATTTTGATGGGCACAGTGGCAGCATTGGGCACAGTGGCTGCGTTTGGGCCTTGTGGCAGCGTTTGATAGGCACAGTGACAGCATTTGGCACAGTGGCTGCGTTTGATGGGCACAGTGGCAGCGTTTGGCACAGTGGCAGCGTTTGATGGGCTCAGTGACAGCATTTGGCCCAGTGGCTGCGTTTGATGGGCACAGTGGCAGCGTTTGGGCACAGTGGCAGCGTTTGGCACACCGGCAGCGTTTGGCACAGGGGCTGCGTTTGATGGGCACAGGGGCTGCGTTTGATGGGCACAGTGGCTGCATTTGATGGGCACAGTGGCTGCATTTGATGGGCACAGTGGCAGCGTTTGATGGGCACAGTGGCAGCGTTTGATGGGCACAGTGGCAGCGTTTGATGGGCACAGTGGCAGCGTTTGATGGCACAGCGGCTGCAATTGATGATTTCTTTTCAAAAAAATGTTGCGCCCCAGCTGCCATTGAGGCTGAGTGAGGCTGTGGCTGTATTTTTTATTACAGAGCAGACAGCATTACAGCACATGGATAGCATTAGTGTATTTAACTGCTTGATAGGCTAATTTTGGGCCTGGCTGGTTCACATGTATGTGTTATGGCGTTATGGTGTTATGGTGTTATGGTGTTATGGTGTTATGGTGTTATGGTGTTATGGCGGCCCATATTTGCACAGGCACAGTGCCCCATTCATTTGAATGGGCTGCCATGTCTGCATTTCCTGTAATAGGCTGCGCACACCTATGCCCACCAAGCAGTGAAATACAGCGCTGTCTGTCCATTCTGCTTTCGCACCATGCGACTTACCTGCACCGGCAAACTTGCTGCGTTTTTTTAGATGTTTAGGCCACTCTTCTAAAAACACAGTGCGTTTGTGTGTGGAGTTAAGTCACATGGTGCAAAAGCAGAATGGATTTCAAAGCCACTGCAGTTTTAAAATGCTTCCTGCACTTTTTTTTCTGCAGGAAATGCAGGCATGGCAGCCCATTCAAATGAAAGGGGCGCTGTGTCTGCGCAAATGTGGGCCGCCATAACACATCCATGTGAATGTGTAATGTGACAGCGGCTGCAATGTAATGGGGCGCTGTGATGTGTAAAGGGGCACTATGACATGAAGGTGACTCTAATGTAATGGGGCGCTGTGATGTGTAAAGGGGCACTATGACATGAAGGGGACTCTAATGTAATGGGGCGCTGTGATGTGTAAAGGGGCACTATGACATGAAGGGGACTCTAATGTAATGGGGGGTGTGTTGGTGACTCTAATGTAATGGGGCGCTGTGAAGTGTAAAGGGGCACTATGACATGAAGGGGACTCTAATGTAATGGGGCGCTGTGATGTGTAAAGGGGCACTATGACATGAAGGGGACTCTAATGTAATGGGGCGCTGTGATGTGTAAAGGGGCACTATGACATGAAGGGGACTCTAATGTAATGGGGTGCTGTGATGTAAAGGGGCACTATGACATGAAGGGGACTCTAATGTAATGGGGCGCTGTGATGTGTAAAGGGGCACTATGACATGAAGGGGACTCTAATGTAATGGGGCGCTGTGATGTGTAAAGGGGCACTATGACATGAAGGGGACTCTAATGTAATGGGGCGCTGTGATGTGTAAAGGGGCACTATGACATGAAGGGGACTCTAATGTAATGGGGCGCTGTGATGTGTAAAGGGGCACTATGACATGAAGGTGACTCTAATGTAATGGGGCGCTGTGATGTGTAAAGGGGCACTATGACATGAAGGGGACTCTAATGTAATGGGGGCACTGTGATGTGTAAAGGGGCACTATGACATGAAGGGGACTCTAATGTAATGGGGGTGCTGTGATGTGTAAAGGGGCACTATGACATGAAGGGGACTCTAATGTAATGGGGGTGCTGTGATGTGTAAAGGGGCACTATGACATGAAGGGGACTCTAATGTAATGGGGCGCTGTGATGTGTAAAGGGGCACTATGACATGAAGGGGACTCTAATGTAATGGGGGCACTGTGATGTGTAAAGGGGCACTATGACATGAAGGTGACTCTAATGTAATGGGGGCACTGTGATGTGTAAAGGGGCACTATGACATGAAGGGGACTCTAATGTAATGGGGTGCTGTGATGTGTAAAGGGGCACTATGACATGAAGGGGACTCTAATGTAATGGGGTGCTGTGATGTGTAAAGGGGCACTATGACATGAAGGTGACTCTAATGTAATGGGGCGCTGTGATGTGTAAAGGGGCACTATGACATGAAGGGGACTCTAATGTAATGGGGGACTGTGATGTGTAAAGGGGGCGCTGTGATGTGTAAAGGGGCACTATGACATGAAGGGGACTCTAATGTAATGGGGCGCTGTGATGTGTAAAGGGGCACTATGACATGAAGGGGACTCTAATGTAATGGGGGTGCTGTGATGTGTAAAGGGGCACTATGACATGAAGGGGACTCTAATGTAATGGGGGTGCTGTGATGTGTAAAGGGGCACTATGACATGAAGGGGACTCTAATGTAATGGGGGTACTGTGATGTGTAAAGGGGCACTATGACATGAAGGGGACTCTAATGTAATGGGGGTACTGTGATGTGTAAAGGGGCACTATGACATGAAGGGGACTCTAATGTAATGGGGGTGCTGTGATGTGTAAAGGGGCACTATGACATGAAGGGGACTCTAATGTAATGGGGGTACTGTGATGTGTAAAGGGGCACTATGACATGAAGGGGACTCTAATGTAATGGGGGTGCTGTGATGTGTAAAGGGGCACTATAATGTGGAAATGTCTGCAATGTAATGGAGTGCTGTGACATGAAAGGGAACTGAGGACACTGTGGATGGAACTGCTGTGAAGGGGGTCTGCATTTTTTTTTAGATAATTCTATGTGTGTGTCTGTTTTCTGAGATGAAGGGTAAAGAGCAAAAAAATGTTTGCCCAGGGCCCAAACCATATTAAAGACGGCCCTGCCTGTTATCCACTTGTCTCTCTAAGCCCCGCCCTCATTTTCCTCACACAGAGAGAAAACGGCAACCCTACAAAATGGAGGATAAACAGAAGGTTCCCGCCAAAAGTGTCGGTAAGTGATCTGAGGGGACGATCTGAGGGGACTGTATGAGGGACCCCCTCCCCCGTCTGTATCCATCGCCCCCCTCATACTGGAGCTCAGCGTCTCTCAACCATTTTCCAGTCAGCCCCCCCCCACCCTCAGTCCAAGGTTTCTTCCTGACACACAGACAAATGCTGTGCCCTTTAAAAAGGTGCCATTCATTCTTAATTTTACCCCACACCTTGGCAACGCACAGTGTTTTTAGGGTGGTACAATAAATAAAAAAAGGCCAGGGACTTCTTTCCCGCCATTACTGTGGGTAGGACAGCCCATTGAAATGAATGTACACAAGGGGTGGGGGGTAAAACCACATGGTTGAGCGCTTTTTACCACAGCCAAGCGCTCCCACTTTAGCTGGGGGGTGTACGCAGGGTGAACGGGGCTGTAACTGCAACCAGTGGTTGTGGTGTGGAGATGCTGCATTTACGGGGGAGGGGACATATTGGCTCTTTACCGCCTGTCAAATGCCTCTGAGGTAACAGCGATCTGAGCGATTACAACCAAGTTCTAAAGGTACAGGAATGGGGGGGGGGGGGGGGGGCAGGATTAATAGTAACAAATACACACAGACATGTAGGGCCAGTTCACACCACATCTTTTTTTTTCTGCATCAAAAACGCATGGAAAGTAGGTTATGTGGTTTCCAATGGCATAGTTCTCACCAGTGCTTTTCAGTTCCAGAAAAAAGTAGAACATGCTGCACTGGAACACGGTAAAACGCATCAAAAATGCATTGGATCCCAGAACAGTGAAAATAAAAAAAACATCAAAAACACACCGCAAAATGCAAAAAACGCACGCGGAGCGGATCTGGAGTACGTTTGTGTGGATACTTCTCTTTAACCACTTTCCGACCGGCGCACGACGATGTACGTCCCTTTTTTGAAGAGGGAAATCTCGGTAACGGCGGCAGCAGCTGCCACAACCAAGATATCCATCTCTTCAGGCGCCGGTCGGCATTCCGATAATGGTGGTCATCGCGGCGGATTGGCCGTGAGATCACCGTTTAATCGGCGGCGGGAGATGTGCCCCCCCATCCCGCCGCTCTCCCGTGCCTTCCGCCGCTTACCGGAGCCGTCGGCAGCGGCGGAAGCGTTTGGGTCCTCCTCCGTGCTTGGTATAGAGACGAGTGAGGCTAAGATGGCCGCCACCCGTCTCTATACCATAGCAGGGTGGAAGCCACGTCAGAACGCCACTTCCGCCCATACCTCTTAAAGGAACATTTTCCAAATGTCATTTTTTTAAATGACATATTTTTTTTTTTTTTTTTGCATTTAAGTCCAAATATGAGATGTGACGACTTTTTGACCCCCAGATCTCATATTTAAGAGGACCTGTCATGCTTTTTTCTATTACAAGGGATGTTTACATTCCTTGTAATAGGAATAAAAGTGATCCAATTATTTTTTTTTTTAAACAGTGTAAAAATAAATAAAATCAAGAAAAATAAATAAGAAAAAAAAATAACATTTTTTTTAAAGCGCCCCGCCCCGACGAGCTTGCGTGCAGAAGCGAACGCATACGTGAGTAGCGCCCGCATATGAAAACGGTGGTCAAACCACACATGTGAGGTATCGCCGCGATCGTTAGAGCGAGAGCAATAATTATAGTCATAGACATCCTCTGTAACGCAAAACATGCAACCTGTAGAATTTTTTAAACGTCGCCTATGGAGATTTTTGAGGGTAAAAGTTTGATGCCATTCCACGAGCGGGCGCAATTTTGAAGCGTGACATGTTGGGTATCAATTTACTCGGCGTAACATTATCTTTCACAATATATAAAAAAATTGGACTAACTTTACTGTTGTCTTATTTTTTTATTCAAAAAAGTGAATTTTTTCCAAAAAAAGTGAGCTTGTAAGACCGCTGCGCAAATACGGTGTGAAAAAAAGTATTGCAACGACCGCCATTTTATTCTCTAGGGTGTTAGAAAAAAAACAAAAAAAATTAACAATATATAATGTTTGGGGGTTCTAAGTTTTTTTCTAGCAAAATGTGTAAACACCTAAAATCCAAAACGAGGCTGGTCTTAAAGTGGTAAAGATATATAATGTTGTCTGAGGAATGCGCACGGCTCCTCGGCACGGCGTTATGGTGTGAACAGAGCACATAGAAATCCATTGTTTTCACAGAATAAAAATGCAGTCCGGATACGTTCCACGCGCTTTTCTGCATGCGCGTTTTTCATGCGTTCCAGTGTATTTTTGATGCAGTCCAGTGAATTTTTCCTCCTCTTTATTTTTTCTTTACATTAAATACGGACATGTGTATGCTAGAGCTGCACGATTAATTGTTAAAGGATCGAGATTCTATCCTCCCCTCGCGTCTTAACACAGCATTTCCCCATTCAGTGCAGAGAGTTCTCTGCTCACTGCTGACAGCTGTCAAAAAAAAAACCAAAAAAAAAAAAACAGGCAGCCGGCCAAGTTCATGACAACGCTGCTTTGGTGCAGATAAAGGGAAACATTGGGGAATTGATGTACAAAAGACAAATCCACTGTGACCTACAAGAGCACTTAGAAGTGCAGTCGCTTTAGATCTGAGGGGGGAAGATCTAAAATGAGGGGAAGCTCTGCTGATTTTATCATCCAATCATGTACAAGCTAAAATGCCGTTTTGTATTTTCCTTCATGTCCCCCTCGGATCTACAACAACTGCACTTCCAAGTGCCTCTGCAGTGAACTCGCAGTGCAAACTGGATTTGCCTTTAGTAAATAAACCCCATTGCAACATTTAGTTCTTTTAGCTGAAAGGAATGAACTTCAGTCTGTAAATTCGGTCGGTTTAACCACTTAAAGTGGGGTGCCCCTGAACAACAAAAAATAAAAAATTAAAAGTCAGCAGCTACAAAAAACTGCAGCTGCTGACTTTTAATAATCGGACACTTACCTGTCCTGGGCGCCCGCGATGGGGGGGGGGGAAATCGAAGCCCCCCTCTTACTGCGGCCACACAGCCGGGCACCCACTGCGCATGCGCGAGCGGCGTCGCACGCCGTGATTGGCCGCGCAGTCACCTGGAACCTGTCACGTGTCCCAGATGACTGACAGGAGGGAGGGAGCCCTTCCTGCGGTGAGGGGAAGTGATGTCACTTAGCCCGGTACTGAAGGAGGCAGACTACGAGGGACCCCCTAGCAACAGGCATTTCGAGGCGAGTTAAAAAAAAAATTCCAAATGTTTTTTTTTTTTAGGAATTTAAATCATCTTTTTTTTTGGGGGGGGGGGGGACACCACTTTAAAGTGGAACTTCAGTCATTTTTTCATCTTTCCATCTAGTAAATCTTCTGCCCTTCTTGTTGTTTTACCTTTGACAGTAAAACATTTTTTTTTCTGCCAGTAAATCCCTTATACAGCCCACTTCCTGTTTCTTGTCTGGTCATTATCCTAGGCTTACCACATCATACACAGCTCTCTCTCTCTCACTCTTGTGAGAGTTTGCCAGGACGGGAGGGGCGGGGGGGAATGAGTCATAAGCGGGCCAATGAGAGCTGCAGAGCTGGAGGCGTGCCTCTGTGTGTCTGTGTAAATCCAGGAAGTGAACAGGCAGCTGCCCACAGTTAAAATGGCTGCAGCCAGACTCAATGAAGGGAGATTTCTGCAGCATATTTGGCAAAGTACAGAATCACAGTATATATAAAATAATATGCAAAGTGATTGGAGGGAAGCTTCAGAATGGCAAAGATGTTTTGATTACAAAATTATGTGAGCAGACTGCAGTTCCTCTTTAAAGCGGTTCTGCACTCTTTTTTTTTTTTTTTTGGGCTATATGCCAAGGGCATATAGCTCAATTGGGGGACTTACCTGTTCCATCTTCCATCTCGATCGCCGCCGGTTTTCATCTTCATCTTCTTCTTGTCTTCTTCTTGTCAGGGTATTGCAGAGTATTGTCAGGGTATTGCAGAGTATTGCAGGGTATTGCAGAGTACTGGCAGGGTATTGCAGGGTGGTGCAGAGTATTGTCAGGGTATTGGCTGGGTATTGCAGGGTTTTGTTTGGGTATTGCAGAGTATTGGCAGTGTATGGAGTATGGAGGGGAGAGAGGAACCGGCGTCATCTTGACGCCGGTTTGTTGCAGAGTATTGTCAGGGTATTGGCTGGGTATTGTA
This sequence comes from Lithobates sylvaticus, assembly GCA_028564925.1. Taxonomy (NCBI): domain Eukaryota; kingdom Metazoa; phylum Chordata; class Amphibia; order Anura; family Ranidae; genus Lithobates; species Lithobates sylvaticus. The sequence goes on along the minus strand of CM053030.1, from coordinate 17,271,915 downwards.
GGGTTTTGTTTGGGTATTGCAGAGTATTGGCAAGTGATTGCTCCGTCATTTGACGGAGCAATCACATTGTAAATGGCCGACGGGTGCACCAAGATGGCCGCCGCTCCACAACTAGGCCGGAGCTGCGGCCATCGTGTGCACCAAGATGGCCGCCGCTCCGGAGCTAGGCCGAAGCCGCGGCCTTTTCTAAGGCTGCGGCCGCGGACGGCTCCGCGGATCGCGGCGGGTAATTGCGGTAACGCCGCCCCAGTAATGGGAACGGCGTTACCGCGAGGGTAAGAGTAATCAGTTAGATTACTGGTTACCCTCGAAAGTAACGGCGTTACGTAACGCCGTTTACTTTACCGGCGTTAGTTCCATCACTGCCCCCCCCATATCTCACTGTAAAGAGGATCTGTCATGCACTACTCCTATTACAAGGGAGTACATTACATTCCTTGTAAAAGTTATCAAAAAAAAAAATGTAAAACAATAAAAAAAAAAAAAAGGGTCAAACTTGAAAAATAAAATTGACAATAAAAAATAATTTAAAAAATGTAAAGCGCCCCTGCCCCCGTGTGCTCGCACGCAGAAGAGAACACATCTGTAAGCCGCTGCCCACATATTTAAAAGGGTGTTCAAACCACACATGTGAGGTATCGCCGCAAACGTTCGAGCGAGAGCAATAATTCTAGCCCTAGACCTCCTCTGTAACTGAAAACATGGAACCTGTAAAAAAAAAAATTTAAAGCGTTGCCTATGGGGATTTTTAAAGTACCGAAGTTTGCCGCCATTTCACGAGCGTGTGCAATTTTGAAGCGGGACATGTTAGGTATGTATTTACTTGGTGTAACATTATCTTTCACATTATACAAAAAAAATTGGGCTAACTGTTTTGCTTTTTTTTTTTTTAAAGCATGAAACATCCCCCCCCCCCCCAAAAAAATGCGTTTGAAAAATTGTTGCGCAAATACCGTGCAAGATAAAAAATGCCATTTTATTCTCTAGGGTCTCTGCTAAAAAAATAACAAAAAAAAATATGTGTATGTGTGTGTGTATGTGTGTATGTGTGTGTGTGTGTGTGTGTGTGTGTGTGTGTGTGTGTGTGTGTGTGTGTGTATGTGTATGTGTGTGTGTGTGTGTGTGTGTGTGTGTATGTGTATGTGTATGTGTGTGTATGTGTGTATGTGTGTGTGTATGTGTGTATGTGTATGTGTGTGTGTGTATGTGTGTGTGTATGTATGTGTGTGTATGTGTGTGTGTGTGTGTGTATGTGTGTGTGTGTGTGTGTGTGTGTGTGTGTGTGTGTGTGTGTGTATGTGTATGTGTGTGTATGTGTGTGTGTGTGTGTGTATGTGTGTGTGTGTGTGTATGTGTGTGTGTGTGTGTGTGTGTATGTGTGTGTGTGTGTGTGTATGTATGTATGTGTGTGTGTGTGTGTGTGTATGTATGTGTGTGTGTATGTGTGTGTGTGTGTATGTGTATGTGTGTGTGTGTGTATGTGTGTGTGTGTGTATGTGTGTGTGTGTGTGTGTATGTGTATGTGTGTGTATGTGTGTGTGTGTGTGTGTGTGGTGTGTTGTGTGTGTATGTATGTATATTATAATATGTTTGGGGGGTTCTATGTAATTTTTGAGAAAAAAAAAAGATGATTTTTCATGTAGGAGAGAAATGTCAGAATTGACCTGGTAGGTAAGTGGTCAAAGTGAATCTCCAACCAAAACTTTTTTTTTCTGGATGGAATGGAATAGGATTAGAACTAGGGCTGCAACTAACGATTATTTTCATAATCGATTAGTTGGCCGATTATTGATTCGATTAATCGGTTAATAACCTTAAAAAAAAAAAATGTGTGGTGTATAATTTAGTTAATATGTAAAGTTTAAAAAAAAGGCAATTTATTCTTAAATATCTCTATGCAGTGGTAAATATAAACAACCAACTATATGGTTAGGGAGCAAAATATCGAATCCACTCTAAGAATAACAGACAGAATAGATATACTGTATATACTATTAGAGGAGATATACTGTATACACTATTAGAGGAGATATACTGTATACACTATTAGAGGAAATATACTGTATATACTATTAGAGGAGATATACTGTATATATTATTAGAGGAGATATACTGTATATACTATTAGAGGAGATATACTGTATACACTATTAGAGGAGATATACTGTATATATATATTAGAGGAGATATACTGTATATACTATTAGAGGAGATATACTGTATACACTATTAGAGGAGATATACTGTATATACTATTAGAGGAGATATACTGTATATACTATCAGAGGAGATATACTGTATACACTATTAGAGGAGATATACTGTATATACTATTAGAGGAGATATACTGTATATACTATTAGAGGAGATATACTGTATATACTATTAGAGGAGACACTGTTTTTTGTCCAATTTGTTGGGCAGTTTAAAAAACACAAATTGCTGCAAAAACATTTTACATGCTTTTCTACTCCATTGAAGTATATTGAACCATAAAAACAGTTTTGCGGTAAAATAAAAAAAAAAAGAGTCCCTGACCCTTTCCAAATACGCAGCAGCTGAAAAAAGCATAGATGTGACCGTGTCCCATAGGAAACCATGTAAATGAACTGTAGTGCGTTTCTGCACCAAAAAAACCACAGATGTGAACCAGGTCTAAGACGTTTAGTAACATAATGGGGGTTAAAAAAAATAAAATAAAATGAGCCCTTTATAGTACAAAAAAAAAGCAGATAATCACTACTGTAAGGGGTTAATTTTTTTTACTGTAGAACTGTGAAAGTAATATTTACAGTACCGATTATTTGCTCTTTTTGTACTATAAAGGACTCATTTTAGTTTTTTTTTTTTTAACCCCATTATGTTACTGGCCGATTAATCGATTATAAAAATAGTAATCGATTCATTTCATAATCGAATAGTTGTCGATTAATCGATTAGTTGTTTCAGCCCTAATTAGAACCCAGCCATGTTTTTATTGTTATTTGGGCCTCCGCTGGATGTTTTCTGATTTACTATTATGGTGACAATCTCCCCAAAAAGAATAATAAAAAAAAAAAAAAGAAGATTGCTGATTTTCTATCATTTCCTGTTCCTGTGACTGGACAGGAAGTGAGGAGGAAATCTCCAAACACAAAAATCGGGTCTAACCCCGCCCCCCTCTATCCAAACTAAAACACGTTGTTCTCAGTGATTTCTTCTGTCTTTCTTTAGTAATCATGACCTCAAATGCTAAAAACTTTCCTTTTGTTCATTTAGGAGAGAAGGAGATTCTTGTCACAGGAAGGAAGTGCATCCTGCACCCTCATCCACCGAACAGACCAAAGAATAAGGTGAGACACATGAATGGTCCGTGTCTGCTGCAGGCCTTCTACCGGTGTTCTGCCCCATCGGATAGTGTCCGCCCCGTACTGTGCCGGCGCAGCGCTTGCGTAGTACGGAGGACAAGGAGACGCCAAAAGTCTCCGAAGATGAACCGGCCCTTAAACAAAATTGGCGTGTTTGCCCCTCCCCCCTCGTGCATGCGCAGATGTGTCGCAGGACTTCGGCTCCCAAATGGAGCCCTGCAGCACATTTCATCTTTTTATTGTGGGACTCGAGTAAAAGGCTCCATTCACACCAATGAATTTTTTCCATGCTTTTTGCAGAATTGCAGGACAATTTTTTTTTTTTTAACCACTTGCTTACTGGGCACTTAAACCCCCCTCCTGACCAGACCAATTTTCAGCGCTGATGCACTTTGAATGACAATTGCGCGGTCATACAATACTGTACCTAAATTACATATTTATTTATTTTCCCCCACAAATAGAGCTTTCTTTTGGTGGCATTTGATCACATCTGCGGTTTTTATTTTTTGTAAAAAAAAAAAATGTAAAAAGACAGAATTAAAAAAAAATATGTTTTTTTTAATATTTTGTTATAAAAATTTAAAGCAGGTCATTTTTCTTCTTCATTAATGTGCGCTGATGAGGGGCAGTGATGGGCACTGATGGGTGGCAATAATGGGCACTGATCAGTTACACTGATACACCACTTGTGGGCATTGATAGGTGGCACTGTCAGGTGGCAATGGCAGGTGGCACAGACGAGGCATAATTGCCTCTTCCTCTTCGGGATGGATGTCCCTTGCAGATGAGCCGGTGATCGGCTATCAGCGTGAGGAGAAAAAAAATAATAATTACTGTGCTTTTGTTTACATCATGTGATCAGCTGTCATTGGCTGACAGCTGATCACATGGTAAGGGACTGGCCCCTTACTCGGATCAGTGATCACCCGAGTCTCAGTGACTCAGTGATCACAGCACCTCGAGTAGCGTGCACAGTGGAGGACGTCATATGACGCTTTCCTGGAAATTCAGGTCCGCGCTGTGGCCGTCATTCAGCTATAGTGCGGATGCCAAGAAGTTAAACATAGCCAGGGGCGGCTCTCTAATTAGGCAAATTAGGCAGTCGCTTAAGGCCTCGCATTCACAGGGGCCTCGCGGCCTCCTAATTTGCCTGTTCTCAATCACTGATTCTCTCCCCCCCCCCCCCCCCTTTATCTCACCCTCTTTTCTGTGTGCTTGTATTTTTTTCCTATTATGGGCGTGAGTGGGGCCTCATGTGTAAGTTTTGCCTAAGGCCTCACAAAGCCTAGAGCCACCTCTGAACATAGGTTCCTATGGAACACGTTCACATCAATGCATTTTACCTGCCTCTGCGCCTTTGGAAAGGGTCAGGGACTTTTTTTTTATACGCAAAACAGTGCTTTTTTGCTTCAACAAACTTCAATGGAGAAGCTGCATGAAAAAGGTGTAGTGCAGAAAATGTATGCGATCTGAACCCCCCAAATATGGTAGAATGGAAGAGGGACGTAAACACCACCTTGTCACATAAAAAAATCCTATACATTAATAGAGGCTGTCCAGCCAAATATAACAGAATTTGGGACCGGTGGCTACAAGAATCAGAAACCTGTACATAAGGGATGTAAAACATTGACATCAATGTAATAGTATATGTAAATATTACATAACCTTATATACCAATAGACTCACACTCTAGGGTTGCCACCTGTACGGGTTTCACCCGGACAGTCCGGTTTTTGAATGATGTGTACGGGTTTTCATCTGCTCCAGACCCGCACACATCATTCAGTCCAGACTGCACGGAGAGTGAAGAGACTGCTCTGTGGATGATGTGTCTCCCCTCTCCCGCCGTCCATAGTGTCAGTCCACCCCGCACTAATGCTAAGTGCAGGGGGATCCAAGATCTTCAGTGAGCTCACACTGCCTGCCGCTGATTGCATGCAGGAGGGAGCCGGTGGGCGGGCCCAGACAAGGGGTGGCAGCTGAAGAATCCAAAAGCAGGGACTAGGATGGGTCCATATCTACTGCCAACTTCATTTCTATGGCAGCAGCACACCCTTTCTCCTGGGCACAGGCTCCTCTCAGGCTGGATTGGAGCTTTAACAGAGCTTCTCTACAGGTGGGCGGAGCAGGCAGACTGCAGCCAATCACTGCTTCCTGCCCAGCAGACATCACGGCTCTCCCCTGGGCAGCATGGAGATAACAGAGAACGGATGCCACACTGCATATTCTCCTCCTGTGAGTCCCAACTTGTTTTTCCTTCCAAACTGTAAGATTCTGGGCTGTAATCCTGTTCTGCATCTTGCAGTGCAGCTTTACTGAAAGAGAATGTAAAAATCTTGACTATGTCAGGAATATACTGGGACTTTTCAGTCTCCACATGGATGCATTTCACACACACACACTATAGCTTATTAAAAATTATTATTTTTGATCATGTGGAATACTTCTATGTAGAACCTGAAAAGTTCCAGTATATTCCCATCATTGTTATGAGCATAAACAGCAAGATACATACAGAATGCAACCCATCTCCAAGAAAGGGAAAAGTCCACCCTTGCACTGCTGGGGGGAAATTACCACTTTTACTTCTATTTCCATGTTCCAGCCAGCTGCACCGCTCTCCTCCTCCTCCCAAAGCCTCAGCATCATTGCATACCATACAGGAACATTCACCCTGTATGGTACAATGATGAGGATGGAGTGTGATCACAGCCTGTCACAACTTTCACTGAAGCTGCAGGGGACCAATCAGAGATTGAGGGAATCAGAAAAAGTCAATTTGTTCCAATTTACTATGTTTATTATGCTTCAGAGAAAGGAACTGGAGAATCCACCCTCAGTCCCTTTCTCTGTTTCAAAAGTGAGCTATCAGGGTTCTGTTTAGTCTCCCGATATCTCACCAAAGCCCCCCCCCCCCCCCCAACAAGACTGTTAAAAAATGTACAAAATAAATAAATTTGTAAAAAAATAAATAAAAAAACGACTGTCCACTGCCCTTCTAACACCGTCCACTGCCCTACCGACACCATCCACTGCCCTACCGACACCATCCACTGCCCTACCGACACCATCCACTGCCCTACCGACACCATCCACTGCCCTACCGACACCATCCACTGCCCTACCGACACCATCCACTGCCCTACCGACACCGTCCACTGCCCTACCGACACCATCCACTGCCCTGCCCTACCGACACCATCCACTGCACTGCCCCACCGACACCACTGCCCTGCCCTACCGACACCATCCACTGCACTGCCCTACCGACACCATCCACTGCCCTACTGACACTGTCCGCTTTTAACCGCTTCCCGACCGCCTCCTGTAGATATACGTCAACAGAATGGCACGGGCAGGCAAAAGGACGTCCCTGTACGTCCCCTTTAATTTGCCTGCCCGGGGGGCGCGCAACCCGGTCGGGAGCTCCGTGACCACGGCCGCGGGACCAGCGGACCCGATCGCCGCTGGTATCCCGCGATCGGGTTACGGAGCGGAAGAACGGGGAGAGGTCTATGTAAACAAACTCTCCCCGCGCTTCCTACACTGACTGTCAGTGATCGGCGGTTCCCTGTCATCGGGAACGCCGATCAATGACGTCAGACGTACAGCCACGCCCCCTACTGTAAAAAAAAAACAGAACACGTCACACTGACTCCTCCCCGCCCCCTAGTGGTTAACCCCCTAACTACAACTGTCATTTACATAGGAATCAGTGCTATTTAAATAGCACTGATTTCTATATAAATGACAAATGTCACAAAAATGTGTCAAAAATGTCCGATGTGTCCACCATAATGTCGCAGTCACAATAAAAATCGCTGATCGCCGCCATTACTAATAAAAAAAAAAATATTAATAAAAAAATGCTATAAAACTATCCCCTATTTTGTAAACGCTATAACTTTTGCGCAAACTAATCAATAATCGCTAATTGCGATTTTTTTTACCAAAAATATGTAGAAGAATACGTATCGGCCTAAACTGAGGAAAAAAAATGTTTTTTTATATATTTTTTGGGGATATTTATTATAGCAAAAAGTAAAAAATATTGCATTTTTTTCAAAATTGTCACTCTATTTTTGTTTATAGCGCAAAAAAATAAAAACCGCAGGGGCGATCAAATACCACCAAAAGAAAGCTCTATTTGTGGGAAAAAAAGGACGCCAATTTTGTTTTGGAGCCACGTCGCACGACCGCGCAATTGTTAGTTAAAGCGACGCAGTGCCGAATTGCAAAAAGGGGCCTGGTCCTTTGGCTGCCAATTGGTCCGGGGCTGAAGTGGTTAAGGTAGGCTAATTGATATTTTTAAAGTGACATTTTATTTATTAATTTAATCATAATTTATGGGTACAAGAATGCGTTTTAACAATGTCCCTTTCAGCCCCTCCCAATGTAATTTGACAAACACACACTGTTCACCGTGGTGCACCTAGCGCGCTGCATTTCTACTCTCCTTGAGGCAATCAAAGGTGTCCTAGGTATTTTACAATCCTATAGTGTATACTCCACTAAAAAAAAATTGTGCCGCTAAAGTGTTCGGGTTTGGCTTGAAGAAAAGGTGGCAACCCTAGGGAAACCGCAGAGAGTGCAGGGTCATGGATACAGAGGTCTGTTATCTACCTCCTCTCCTTCCCCCCACCTGCTTTATGCCATTATTTTACCAGTTATCTGAGGTTTTCTGCCTTCAGATTGTAGAGAAAGGGGGCTTGTATGACCATCAATCTGCCTTTCCATCCTGCAGCGCATGTGCTAGTGGGAGGAGTCAAGTGGAGCACATCACTGCAACAGTGATTGACAATTTGCAGACATCAAGAGAACCATATAAGACACTAGAGCAGATGCTGTGTGTTGCAGGGATTGTCATCCAGATCACTTTGCACACCATAAAACACTCGTCAACATACTAGCTGCTGAGGAAGAACTCCAGGGTCCCATGATTCATTGGGCACAGAGAGGCTCTGCAGCTAACCCTTTTCTTATCCAGATAAGGCCCCTTTCACACTTATACGACTTGTCCCGCGATTTGGAACTGCAAAGTAGCAGGACAATTCGTTCCCCATGATTTCCAATGACAGCCATTCATATTAGTGTGACTTCAAGTCCTTCCGACTTCAAAGTAGTCCCTGCACTACTTTGGTCCGATTTTGATGCCACCTACAGAGGCATTCCTTGAAATCGCGGCAAAAATTGCGGTAAAATTTCGCGCAACTTTGAAGTTGCATAAGTGTGAAAGGGGCCTAATGCTGGATCTTTGGATGTTGTGTGCACCACATGGAACACAGCAGCTTTGGTTGATACTCCATAAAGCCTAGGTGGGCCTGTCTATGATGATCAGTGGGTCTTGTGGGAGGCTTGTTGCAATTCTCTTCAATAAAAATTCTGAAGCACACAGTTGGGAGAGGAGGGGGGAGAATGTTAGAGAAGCCATTTTCCACCAAGAAAAAGATTGGACAGAAATGGCGAAGGTTGGAGTCCTGCTTTAAAAAAAATGTTTCTATTTCCAGGGACATCTGGCTTACGGAAGAGGCCGTTCGGAGGTACCTGACCCGCAAGCCAATGACCACAAAAGACTTGCTGAAAAAGTTCCAGACCAAGAAGACGGGACTGAGCAGCGAGCAGACCGTGAACGTGTTGGCCCAGATTCTGAAGAGACTGAACCCCGACCGTAAAACCATACATGAGAAAATGCACTTCTAGCTGAAGGAATGATCCCATCCTTCCAGCAAGAGCTCGTACTTCCTTTTATACTCATTGGAATCTGGTGACTTGAGGGTGACGCTGTACTGTATACGGCATTTGTAATTTTCTTTTTTTTTTTTTAATTCTTTATTTATTTCATTAAAGGGATACAGTGCCAACAAAGTAAATACGATTTATACTGTTACAGATATTCAAAATTATTATCCTTCCGTTTTTAACAAATTATATTTTCATCTTATTTCGATTGCTTAATTGTTCTTGCTGTCCCTTTCTTTCCATTTGTAATTTTCAATCAATCACTGGGGCTGGGTGACTGGTTGCTTTATTACTGTATATGTATACGACATGTGCCATTTGTAATTTTCAATCTAAATCACTAAGGCTGGGTGACCGGTTGCTCAGGCGCCCAGTTTTATCTAGTTTGGGTAGAAAGTCTTAAGCTCTGTGTAAGCTCCGGATCACGACTCGGAGCTTACACAAGGCTTGCTGTCTTTGGTCTCAGCGAATAAACGGATCAATGAAGGAGCAAAAAGATGAGTATGTGAAGCTGATGGGGTCATTTTTTAATAGCAGTCCCGTTACTTTTATTATGTGCAAGTTAAAGCGGAGGTTCACACAAAAATGTAACCTCCGCTTTTCGGAATCCCCCCCCCCCCCCCTCCGGTGTCACATTTGGCATCTTTCAGGGGGGAGGGGGGTGCAGATGCCTGTCTTAAGACAGGTATTTGCACCCACTTACAGGCATAGATTCCCATGGGAGTCTATGCCTCTTCCTTTCCCGCCACGCTGTCTGCTGGGACACGCGGTCCCAGGAGACAGCAGGACCATTCAGGTTGCGCTGCACGACTCGCGCATGCGCAGTAGGGAAATGGGAAGTGAAGCCGCAAGGCTTAATTTCCTGATTCCCATACCAAAGATGGCGGCGGCAGCAGCATCCGAGGACCGGTTGGGCCTCGGGTGCCGACATCACTCGACCCTGGGACAGGTAAGTGTCCTTATTTTAAAAGTCGGCAGCTGCAGTATTTGGAGCTGCTGACTTTTAAAAAAAATATATAAATTTTGCGGGACTCCCTCTTTAACCTTTATTTTCCAAGACTCTGACCTACATAGGTTCCTAAATAGGTAAAATAGAGTTCTTCATGCTTGCTGTAAGTATTGTGGCTCAAAGTATTGCCGCTATAGACAGCCAAGCAAACATGCATTTTCAGAAGCCAGCCAGCAACGACACCCTCCATAGTTGAGTTTTTTTTAAATGCTTCAAGTAGCCAGCAGCCATTTAGATTCCAGACGTTATTTTTCAGTTTAGAGTTGAACACAAGCATTGGATTGGTTTAGAAAGCCTCTTCATCTCCACAGACCAAACTTCAGGTGTGAAGAGAGTCGGGGATGACGTGTTTGGAGAAAATGTTTTGATTTATTGTGTGTGACAGCGATGCGTGAGACATGAATGTTCAGTACCTGGACTATGTTGTTCTTTGAGGAGTGATAATTATTAAAAAGGAATGAATTGTTATACTTCCTCTTGTGGTGTTTGTCTTTCGCTCTGATCCAGTTGTCTGGCACTGGAGATTCATTCCTGACAGATGTATGTAGCGGGGGCAGGGCCGGCTCTGATTGGCTGCAGTCCTGTCTGAATATTTCACATATCTGAACAATAGCCCAGATCCATTCTCTTTCCTATGTAGGGAGAGTGGCCGGACTTGTGATCAGACTCAGCGTGAAATGTGATGGCCTTTAAGAACCTGTGGGGTTGATTTACTAAAACTGGAGAGTGCAAAATTTGGTGCAGCTGTGCATGGTAGCCAATCGGCTTCTAACTTTAGCTTGTTCAATTAGGCTTTGACAAAAAAAAAAAAAACCTGGAAGCCGGCATCAGATTTTGCACTCTCCAGTTTTAGTTAACCAACCCAAGTGTTTAATCAGCCTGGCTGGTCTTGCTCCTTGCCTATAATCTACACCTTCTTCATCCACTGTTTTATTTTTTTGAAATTTTTTTTTTTCCCCCAGGTTGTAAAACCCAACAGGTAGCATTTTTACTGCTCATGTCACATTAACCACATCCTGCCTGGCCTATAGCAGAATGACAACCGGTCGGGGGGATCAGTTATCCTGACTGGGCATCATATGATGTCCAGGGGGATAAGCAGCTCGCGCACCCCTGGAGCCTATGACGTAGGCTCTTTACCATGTGATCAGCTGTGACCAATCACAGCTGATCATAGCGGGGTAACCAAGAAGTGCAGGTAATCAGCTTTCCTCAGTTCGCGCTGTAAAAGCACGAGTAGAGGAGAGACGATCAGCGGCTCTCCTGACAGGGGGGCTGCACTGATAATCAGCGCAGCCCCCCCATCAGAGGTGCCCATCACACATGCCTGTCAGGGCTTATCACAGATGCCAATCGGTGCTGCCCGTCAGTGCAGCCTCAACAGTGGCCGTCAGTGCAGCCTCAACAGTGGCCGTCAGGGCAGCCTCAACAGTGGCCGTCAGGGCAGCCTCAACAGTGGCCGTCAGGGCAGCCTCAACAGTGGCCGTCAGTGCAGCCTCAACAGTGGCCGTCAGTGCAGCCTCAACAGTGGCCGTCAGTGCAGCCTCAACAGTGGCCGTCAGTGCAGCCTCAACAGTGGCCTGTCAGTGCAGCCTCAACAGTGGCCGTCAGTGCAGCCTCAACAGTGGCCGTCAGTGCAGCCTCAACAGTGGCCGTCAGTGCAGCCGAAAACATACTTATTTACAAAATTTTATAACCTATACATAGGATGCTATGTGATTTCAGGCTGTCCTTATCACAAGCATTGAGGAGATTACTAATCTTTCTAATGCGCACAAAATTGTGTGCTTGACATACATACAGTGCATCAGGAAAGTATTCATGCTTCACATGTTCCACATTTTGTTACAGACTTATTCCAAAATGGATTCAATTCATTATTTTCCTCAAAATTCTACAAACAATACCCCATAATGACAACGTGAAAGAAGTTAGAAATAATTGTAAATTTATTTAAAACTAAAAGAATTACCATATGTCAGCATTTAGCTCAGGTCCATCCGGTTTCCACTGATCAGCCTTGAGATGTTTCTACAACTTGATTGGCGTCCACCTGTGGTAAATTTAGTTAATTGGACATGATTTGGAAAGGCACTTAACTGTGGGATTTTATATAGACAGGTAACAGTGATAGAGCACAAACCAAGCCATGAAGTCCAAGGAATTGTCTGTAGACCTCCGAGACAGGATTGTATGGAGGCACAGATCGGGGGAAGGGTACAGAAATATTTCTGCAGCATTGAAGGTCCCAATGAGCTCAGTGGCCTCCATCATCCGTAAATAGAAGAAGTTTGGAACCACCAGGACTCTTCCTAGAGTGGGCAGCCTGGCCAAACTGAGCGATCGGGGGAGAAGGGCCTTAGTCAGGGAGGTGACCAAGAACCTGATGGTTTCTCTGTGGAGAGAGGAGAACCTTCCAGAAGAACAACCATCTCTGCAGCACTCCACCAATCAGCCTGTATGGGGGAGTGGCCAGACGGAAAGCCATTCCTCAGTAAAAGGCACATGACCGCCTGCCTGGAGTTTGCAAAAAGGCACCCGAAGGACTCTCAGACCATGAGAAACAACATTCTCTAGTCTGAGGAAACCGAGATTAAACTATTTTGCCTGAATGGCAAGCGTCATGTCTGGAGGAAACCAGGCACGGCTCATCACCTGGCCAATACATCCCTACAGTGATGTATGGTAGTGGCAGCATCATACTGTGGAGATGTTTTTCAGCGGCAGGAACTGGGAAAGATGAATGCAGCAATGTACAGAGACATCCTTGATGAAAACCTTCTCCAGAGCGCTCTGGACCTCAGACTGGAGAGAATCTTCCAACAGGACAACGGCCCCAAGTACACAGCCAAGGTGACAAGAGTGGCTACAGGACAACTCTGTAAATGTCCTTGATTGGCCCAGCCAGAGCCCAGACTGGAACCTGATTGAAGATCTCTGGAGAGATCTGAAAATGGCTGAGCACCGACGCTCCCCATCCAACCTGATCCTGCAAAGAAGAATGGGAGAAACTGCCCAAAAATAGATCTGCCACCACTGTGCAATACTCTGCAACTGTGCAACCACTGTGCAATACTCTGCAAAGACTGTGAATACTTATTATGTACATGGAATTTTTTTATTTTTACTGATCTCTGCCCCCACTGTGCAATGCTCTGCCCCCCACTGTGCAATACTCTGCCCCACTGTGCAATACTCTGCCAACAAAACTGTGCAATGCTCTGCCCCACTGTGCACTACTCTGCCCCCTCTGTGCAATACTCTGCCAGACTGTGCAATACTCTGCCCCCATTGTGCAACGCTCTGCCCCCACTGTGCAACGCTCTGCCACCACTGTGCAACGCTCTGCCACCACTGTGCAATACTCTGCCCCCACTGTGCAACGCTCTGCCCCCACTGTGCAATACTTTGCCCCCACTGTGCAATACTCTGCAACCACTGTGCAATACTCTGCCCCCACTGTGCAATACTCTGTCACCACTGTGCAATACTCTGCCCCCACTGTGCAATACTCTGTCACCACTGTGCAACGCTCTGCCTGCACTGTGCAATGCTCTGCACCACTGTGCAACGCTCTGCCACCACTGTGCAATGCTCTGCCCCACTGTGCAACGCTCTGCCACCACTGTGCAATACTCTGCCCCACTGTGCAATACTGTGCAATTCTCTGCCCCCACTGTGCAATACTCTGCAACCACTGTGCAATACTCTGCCCCAACTGTGCAATTCTCTGCCACCACTGTGCAATGCTCTGCCACCACTGTGCAATGCTGCAACCACTGTGCAATGCTCTGCCACCACTGTGCAATACTCTGCAACCACTGTGCAATTCTCTGCAACCACTGTGCAATACTCTGCAACTCTCTGCCACCACTGTGCAACGCTCTGCCACCACTGTGCAATACTCTGCCCCCACTGTGCAATACTCTGCAACCACTGTGCAATGCTCTGCTCCCACTGTGCAACACTCTGCACCACTGTGCAATACTCTGCCACCACTGTGCACCACTGTGCAATACTCTGCCACCACTGTGCAACGCTCTGCCACCACTGTGCAATGCTCTGCCACCACTGTGCAATGCTCTGCCACCACTGTGCAATACTCTGCCACCACTGTGCAATGCTCTGCCACCCACTGTGCAATGCTCTGCCACCACTGTGCAATACTCTGCCCCCACTGTGCAATACTCTGCAACCACTGTGCAATACTCTGCAACCACTGTGCAATGCCACCACTGTGCAATGCACTGCCACCACTGTGCAACGCTCTGCCACCACTGTACAATGCTCTGCCACCACTGTGCAACCCTCTGCCACCACTGTGCAACGCTCTGCACCCACTGTGCAATACTCTGCCCCCACTGTGCAACGCTCTGCAACCACTGTGCAATACTCTGCCCCACTGTGCAATACTCTGCACCACTGTGCAATGCTCTGCCCACCACTGTGCAATACTCTGCCACCACTGTGCAATGCTCTGCAACCACTGTGCAATACTCTGCCCCCACTGTGCAATACTCTGCCCCCACTGTGCAATTCTCTGCAACCACTGTGCAATGCTCTGCCACCACTGTGCAATGCTCTGCCCCCACTGTGCAATACTCTGCCACCACTGTGCAATACTCTGCCCCCACTGTGCAATACTCTGCCCCCACTGTGCAATACTCTGCCCCCACTGTGCAATACTCTGCAACCACTGTGCAATACTCTGCCCCCACTGTGCAATACTCTGCCACCACTGTGCAATACTCTGCCCCCACTGTGCAATGCTCTGCCCACTGTGCAATACTCTGCCACCACTGTGCAATACTCTGCCCCCACTGTGCAATACTCTGCAACCACTGTGCAATACTCTGCCACCACTGTGCAATACTCTGCCCCCACTGTGCAATACTCTGCAACCACTGTGCAATGCTCTGCCCCACTGTGCAATACTCTGCAACCACTGTGCAATACTCTGCAACCACTGTGCAATACTCTGCAACCACTGTGCAATACTCTGCAACCACTGTGCAATACTCTGCCCCACTGTGCAATGCTCTGCAACCACTGTGCAACGCTCTGCCCCACTGTGCAATACTCTGCCCCACTGTGCAATACTCTGCAACCACTGTGCAATACTCTGCCACCACTGTGCAATACTCTGCCCCACTGTGCAAGACTCTGCCCCACTGTGCAATACTCTGCAATCACTGTGCAATACTCTGCCCCCACTGTGCAATACTCTGCAACCACTGTGCAAAGCTCTGCCCCCACTGTGCAATACTCTGCCCCCACTGTGCAATACTCTGCCCCCACTGTGCAATACTCTGCAACCACTGTGCAATACTCTGCAACCAATGCAATGCTCTGCCACCACTGTGCAATACTCTGCAACCACTGTGCAATACTCTGCCCCCACTGTGCAATACTCTGCAACCACTGTGCAATACTCTGCAACCTCTGTGCAATACTCTGCAACCACTGTGCAATACTCTGCCCCCACTGTGCAACGCTCTGCCACCACTGTGCAACGCTCTGCCCCACTGTGCAAAGCTCTGCAACCACTGTGCAATACTCTGCCACCACTGTGCAACGCTCTGCCCCACTGTGCAATGCTCTGCACCACTGTGCAATACTCTGCCACCCACTGTGCAATACTCTGCAACCACTGTGCAATACTCTGCCCCCACTGTGCAATGCTCTGCAACCACTGTGCAATACTCTGCCCCCACTGTGCAACGCTCTGCCACCACTGTGCATCTCTGCAATACTCTGCAATGCTCTGCCACCCCTGTGCAATACTCTGCAACCACTGTGCAATACTCTGCCCCACTGTGCAATACTCTGCCCCCACTGTGCAATACTCTGCCCCCACTGTGCAATACTCTGCAACCACTGTGCAATACTCTGCCCCACTGTGCAATTCTCTGCAACCACTGTGCAATACTCTGCCCCCACTGTGCAATACTCTGCCACCACTGTGCAATACTCTGCCCCACTGTGCAATACTCTGCAACCACTGTGCAATACTCTGCCCCCACTGTGCAATACTCTGCAACCACTGTGCAAAGCTCTGCCCCCACTGTGCAATACTCTGCCACCACTGTGCAATGCTCTGCCACCACTGTGCAAAGCTCTGCAACCACTGTGCAATACTCTGCCCCCACTGTGCAATACTCTGCCACCACTGTGCAATACTCTGCCACCACTGTGCAATGCTCTGCAACCACTGTGCAATGCTCTGCCCCCACTGTGCAATACTCTGCAACCACTGTGCAATACTCTGCCACCACTGTGCAATACTCTGCAACCACTGTGCAATACTCTGCCCCACTGTGCAATACTCTGCAACCACTGTGCAATACTCTGCAACCACTGTGCAATACTCTGCAACCACTGTGCAATACTCTGCAACCACTGTGCAAAGCTCTGCCACCACTGTGCAATACTCTGCCCCCACTGTGCAATACTCTGCCCCCACTGTGCAATACTCTGCCCCCACTGTGCAATACTCTGCAACCACTGTGCAATACTCTGCAACCACTGTGCAATACTCTGCAACCACTGTGCAATGCTCTGCACCACTGTGCAATACTCTGCCCCCACTGTGCAATACTCTGCAACCACTGTGCAATACTCTGCAACCACTGTGCAATACTCTGCAACCACTGTGCAATACTCTGCAACCACTGTGCAATACTCTGCCAATGCTGTGCAATACTCTGCAACCTCTGTGCAATGCTCTGCCCCCACTGTGCAATACTCTGCCCCCACTGTGCAATACTCTGCCACCACTGTGCAATACTCTGCCACCACTGTGCAATACTCTGCCCCCACTGTGCAATACTCTGCCCCACTGTGCAATACTCTGCCACCACTGTGCAACTCTGCCCCCACTGTGCAATACTCTGCCACTGTGCAATACTCTGCCACCACTGTGCAATACTCTGCCCCCACTGTGCAATACTCTGCAACCACTGTGCAATACTCTGCCCCACTGTGCAATGCTCTGCAACCACTGTGCAATACTCTGCAACCACTGTGCAATGCTCTGCAACCACTGTGCAACTCTCTGCCACCACTGTGCAATACTCTGCAACCACTGTGCAATACTCTGCCCCACTGTGCAATACTCTGCAACCACTGTGCAATACTCTGCAACCACTGTGCAATGCTCTGCAACCACTGTGCAATACTCTGCCCCCACTGTGCAATGCTCTGCACCACTGTGCAATGCTCTGCCACCACTGTGCAATGCTCTGCCACCACTGTGCAATACTCTGCAACCACTGTGCAATGCTCTGCACCCACTGTGCAATACTCTGCAACCACTGTGCAATACTCTGCAACCACTGTGCAACGCTCTGCCACCACTGTGCAATGCTCTGCCACCACTGTGCAATACTCTGCACCACTGTGCAATACTCTGCCCCCACTGTGCAATACTCTGCCCCCACTGTGCAATACTCTGCAACCACTGTGCAATACTCTGCCCCCACTGTGCAATACTCTGCAACCACTGTGCAATACTCTGCAACCACTGTGCAATACTCTGCAACCACTGTGCAATACTCTGCAACCACTGTGCAACGCTCTGCCACCACTGTGCAATACTCTGCCCCCACTGTGCAATACTCTGCCCCCACTGTGCAATACTCTGCAACCACTGTGCAATACTCTGCAACCACTGTGCAATACTCTGCAACCACTGTGCAATCTGCCACCACTGTGCAATGCTCTGCAACCACTGTGCAAAGCTCTGCCACCACTGTGCAAAGCTCTGCCACCACTGTGCAATACTCTGCAACCACTGTGCAATACTCTGCACCACTGTGCAATACTCTGCAACCACTGTGCAACTCTCTGCCCCCACTGTGCAATACTCTGCAACCACTGTGCAATGCTCTGCACCACTGTGCAATACTCTGCAACCACTGTGCAATACTCTGCCACCACTGTGCAATGCTCTGCCCACCACTGTGCAATGCTCTGCCACCACTGTGCAATACTCTGCAACCACTGTGCAATACTCTGCCACCACTGTGCAAAGCTCTGCCCCACTGTGCAATACTCTGCCCCCACTGTGCAATACTCTGCCACCACTGTGCAATGCTCTGCACCACTGTGCAATGCTCTGCCACCACTGTGCAATACTGTGCAATACTCTGCCCCACTGTGCAATACTCTGCCCCCACTGTGCAATACTCTGCCACCACTGTGCAATACTCTGCAACCACTGTGCAATACTCTGCCCCCACTGTGCAATACTCTGCCACCACTGTGCAATACTCTGCAACCACTGTGCAATACTCTGCAACCACTGTGCAATGCTCTGCCCCACTGTGCAATACTCTGCCACCACTGTGCAATACTCTGCAATACTCTGCAACCACTGTGCAATACTCTGCCACCACTGTGCAATGCTCTGCCACCACTGTGCAATGCTCTGCAACCACTGTGCAATTCTCTGCAACCACTGTGCAATACTCTGCAACCACTGTGCAATGCTCTGCACCACTGTGCAATGCTCTGCAACCACTGTGCAATGCTCTGCACCACTGTGCAATACTCTGCAACCACTGTGCAATACTCTGCCCCCACTGTGCAATACTCTGCCCCCACTGTGCAATACTCTGCAACCACTGTGCAATGCTCTGCCACCACTGTGCAATGCTCTGCCCCACTGTGCAATGCTCTGCACCACTGTGCAATACTCTGCAACCACTGTGCAATGCTCTGCAACTGTGCAATGCTCTGCCACCACTGTGCAATGCTCTGCCACCACTGTGCAATGCTCTGCAACCCACTGTGCAATGCTCTGCCACCACTGTGCAATACTCTGCAACCACTGTGCAATGCTCTGCCACCACTGTGCAATACTCTGCAACCACTGTGCAATGCTCTGCCCCCACTGTGCAATACTCTGTCACCACTGTGCAATACTCTGCAACCACTGTGCAATGCTCTGTCACCACTGTGCAACGCTCTGCCACCACTGTGCAACGCTCTGCCACCACTGTGCAACGCTCTGCCACCACTGTGCAACGCTCTGCCACCACTGTGCAACGCTCTGCCACCACTGTGCAACGCTCTGCCACCACTGTGCAATGCTCTGCCCACCACTGTGCAATGCTCTGCCACCACTGTGCAATACTCTGCCCCCACTGTGCAATACTCTGTCACCACTGTGCAATGCTCTGCCCCACTGTGCAATGCTCTGTCACCACTGTGCAATACTCTGCCACCACTGTGCAACGCTCTGCCACCACTGTGCAACGCTCTGCAACCACTGTGCAATACTCTGCCAATACCACTGTGCAATACTCTGCCACCACTGTGCAATACTCTGCAACCACTGTGCAATACTTTGCCCCCACTGTGCAATACTTTGCCCCCACTGTGCAATACTCTGCAACCACTGTGCAATGCTCTGCAACCACTGTGCAATACTCTGCAACCACTGTGCAATACTCTGCAACCACTGTGCAATGCTCTGCACCACTGTGCAATACTCTGCCACCACTGTGCAATGCTCTGCAACCACTGTGCAATACTCTGCAACCACTGTGCAATACTCTGCAACCACTGTGCAATACTCTGCAACCACTGTGCAATACTCTGCAACCACTGTGCAATACTCTGCACCACTGTGCAATGCTCTGCCCCACTGTGCAATACTCTGCCACCACTGTGCAAAGCTCTGCAACCACTGTGCAATACTCTGCAACCACTGTGCAATACTCTGCAACCACTGTGCAATACTCTGCCCAGCATATACTCTGCATAAACAAAACAAAACCTCCAATCAGTTCACTTATATGTATAATTTAGATAACAAAAAAAATATATATATATTAATATATTAAATACACAAAAACAGGTAATCAAAACTTTGACAAAAAAAAATGGGCTAACTTTACTGTTTTTTAGTTTTTTTTTTTAATCATTAGTGTATTTTTTCCCAAAAAATTGCGTTTGAATGACCGCTGCGCAAATACCGTGTGACATAAAATATTGCAACAACCGCTACTTTATTCCCTAGGGTCTCTGCTAAAAAAATATATATAATTTTTGGGGGTTCTAAGTGATTTTCTAGAAGAAATTACAGGATTTTTACTTTTTACAGCAACAAGTGTCAGAAAAGATTTAGGCTTTAAATGGTTAAACTGAGAACTTCTGCACACGGCCTCCAGTTCATTGATAAGAAACATTTGTATCATTTTCTGACACCTGGCAGTCCAGACAAGTCACAAGACCTTCAGGGACAACTTCAGGCAACTTCTATTACCTTCTATCACAAGTCATTTGCAAGTCCCGCTGAAGTTTTAAAACCGGCCTTTTTTATCAGCGCAATCAGCCGATGCCGATTAATTAAAAAACACCAAATATCGGCCGATATATCGGTCGGCCTCCCTGCATTACCCAGCATATACCCTGCATTACCCACATATACCCTGCATTACCCACATATACCCTGCATTACCCAGCATATACCCTGCATTACCCAGCATATACCCTGCATTACCCAGCATATACCCTGCATTACCCAGCATATACCCTGCATTACCCACATATACCCTGCATTACCCAGCATATACCCTGCATTACCCAGCATATACCCTGCATTACCCAGCATATACCCTGCATTACCCAGCATATACCCTGCATTACCCAGCATATACCCTGCATTACCCAGCATATACCCTGCATTACCCACATATACCCTGCATTACCCACATATACCCTGCATTACCCAGCATATACCCTGCATTACCCAGCATATACCCTGCATTACCCAGCATATACCCTGCATTACCCAGCATATACCCTGCATTACCCACATATACCCTGCATTACCCAGCATATACCCTGCATTACCCAGCATATACCCTGCATTACCCAGCATATACCCTGCATTACCCAGCATATACCCTGCATTACCCAGCATATACCCTGCATTACCCAGCATATACCCTGCATTACCCAGCATATACCCTGCATTACCCAGCATATACCCTGCATTACCCAGCATATACTCTGCATTACCCACATATACCCTGCATTACCCAGCATATACCCTGCATTACCCAGCATATACCCTGCATTACCCAGCATATACTCTGCATTACCCAGCATATACCCTGCATTACCCAGCATATACCCTGCATTACCCAGCATATACCCTGCATTACCCAGCATATACCCTGCATTACCCAGCATATACCCTGCATTACCCAGCATATACCCTGCATTACCCAGCATATACCCTGCATTACCCAGCATATACCCTGCATTACCCAGCATATACCCTGCATTACCCAGCATATACCCTGCATTACCCAGCATATACCCTGCATTACCCAGCATATACCCCTGCATTACCCAGCATATACCCTGCATTACCCAGCATATACCCTGCATTACCCAGCATATACCCTGCATTACCCAGCATATACCCTGCATTACCCAGCATATACCCTGCATTACCCAGCATATACCCTGCATTACCCAGCATATACCCTGCATTACCCAGCATATACCCTGCATTACCCAGCATATACCCTGCATTACCCAGCATATACCCTGCATTACCCAGCATATACCCTGCATTACCCAGCATATACCCTGCATTACCCAGCATATACCCTGCATTACCCAGCATATACCCTGCATTACCCAGCATATACCCTGCATTACCCAGCATATACCCTGCATTACCCAGCATATACCCTGCATTACCCAGCATATACCCTGCATTACCCAGCATATACCCTGCATTACCCAGCATATACCCTGCATTACCCAGCATATACCCTGCATTACCCAGCATATACCCTGCATTACCCAGCATATACCCTGCATTACCCAGCATATACCCTGCATTACCCAGCATATACCCTGCATTACCCAGCATATACCCTGCATTACCCAGCATATACCCTGCATTACCCAGCATATACCCTGCATTATCCAGCATATACCCTGCATTACCCAGCATATACCCTGCATTACCCAGCATATACCCTGCATTACCCAGCATATACCCTGCATTACCCAGCATATACCCTGCATTACCCAGCATATACCCTGCATTACCCACATATACCCTGCATTACCCAGCATATACCCTGCATTACCCAGCATATACCCTGCATTACCCAGCATATACCCTGCATTACCCACATATACCCTGCATTACCCAGCATATACCCTGCATTACCCAGCATATACCCTGCATTACCCAGCATATACCCTGCATTACCCAGCATATACCCTGCATTACCCAGCATATACCCTGCATTACCCAGCATATACCCTGCATTACCCAGCATATACCCTGCATTACCCAGCATATACCCTGCATTACCCAGCATATACCCTGCATTACCCAGCATATACCCTGCATTACCCAGCATATACCCTGCATTACCCAGCATATACCCTGCATTACCCAGCATATACCCTGCATTACCCAGCATATACCCTGCATTACCCAGCATATACCCTGCATTACCCAGCATATACCCTGCATTACCCAGCATATACCCTGCATTACCCAGCATATACCCTGCATTACCCAGCATATACCCTGCATTACCCAGCATATACCCTGCATTACCCAGCATATACCCTGCATTACCCAGCATATACCCTGCATTACCCAGCATATACCCTGCATTACCCAGCATATACCCTGCATTACCCAGCATATACCCTGCATTACCCAGCATATACCCTGCATTACCCAGCATATACCCTGCATTACCCAGCATATACCCTGCATTACCCAGCATATACACTGCATTACCCAGCATATACCCTGCATTACCCAGCATATACCCTGCATTACCCAGCATATACCCTGCATTACCCAGCATATACCCTGCATTACCCAGCATATACCCTGCATTACCCAGCATATACCCTGCATTACCCAGCATATACCCTGCATTACCCAGCATATACTCTGCATTACCCAGCATATACCCTGCATTACCCAGCATATACTCTGCATTACCCAGCATATACTCTGCATTACCCAGCATATACCCTGCATTACCCAGCATATACCCTGCATTACCCAGCATATACCCTGCATTACCCAGCATATACCCTGCATTACCCAGCATATACCCTGCATTACCCAGCATATACCCTGCATTACCCAGCATATACCCTGCATTACCCAGCATATACCCTGCATTACCCAGCATATACCCTGCATTACCCAGCATATACCCTGCATTACCCAGCATATACCCTGCATTACCCAGCATATACCCTGCATTACCCAGCATATACCCTGCATTACCCAGCATATACCCTGCATTACCCAGCATATACCCTGCATTACCCAGCATATACCCTGCATTACCCAGCATATACCCTGCATTACCCAGCATATACCCTGCATTACCCAGCATATACTCTGCATTACCCAGCATATACCCTGCATTACCCAGCATATACTCTGCATTACCCAGCATATACCCAGCATTACCCAGCATATACCCTGCATTACCCAGCATATACCCTGCATTACCCAGCATATACCCTGCATTACCCAGCTATACCCAGCATATACCCTGCATTACCCAGCATATACCCTGCATTACCCAGCATATACTCTGCATTACCCAGCATATACCCTGCATTATCCAGCATATACCCTGCATTACCCAGCATATACTCTGCATTACCCAGCATATACCCTGCATTACCCAGCATATACCCTGCATTACCCAGCATATACCCTGCATTACCCAGCATATACCCTGCATTACCCAGCATATACCCTGCATTACCCAGCATATACCCTGCATTACCCAGCATATACTCTGCATTACCCAGCATATACCCTGCATTACCCAGCATATACCCTGCATTACCCAGCATATACCCTGCATTATCCAGCATATACCCTGCATTACCCAGCATATACCCTGCATTATCCAGCATATACTCTGCATTACCCAGCATATACCCTGCATTATCCAGCATATACCCTGCATTACCCAGCATATACCCTGCATTACCCAGCATATACCCTGCATTATCCAGCATATACCCTGCATTACCCAGCATATACCCTGCATTACCCACATATACTCTGCATTACCCAGGGTGAGATGACGTGGATATTACAGTGGGGGAGATGACGTGGATATTACAGTGGGGGGAGATGACGTGGATATTACAGTGGGGGAGATGATGTGGATATTACAGTTGGGGGAGATGACGTGGATATTACAGTGGGGGAGATGACGTGGATATTACAGTGGGTGAGATGACGTGGATATTACAGTGGGGGAGATGACGTGGATATTACAGTGGGGGAGATGACGTGGATATTACAGTGGGGGAGATGACGTGGATATTACAGTGGGGGAGATGACGTGGATATTACAGTGGGGGAGATGACGTGGATATTACAGTGGGGGAGATGACGTGGATATTACAGTGGGGGAGATGACGTGGATATTACAGTGGGGGAGATGACGTGGATATTACAGTGGGGGAGATGACGTGGATATTACAGTGGGGGAGATGACATGTATATTACAGTGGGGACTATATGGTGGCGGAATTTTCACAGGTTTTTGCAAATTCAATTATTATTTGCTGATCCGAAAAATGATCCGACCCGTGACTCTGATCCGAGGATCGATCCGAGTTTTTTGATCCGTTGCACCCCTAGAACCCAGCCATGTTTTTATTGTTATTCGGGCCTCCGCTGGATGTTTTCTCTGATTTACTATTATGGTGAAAATCTCCCCAAAAAGAATAAAGAAAAAAAAAAAAGATTGCCGATTTTCGATCATTTCCTGTTCCTGTGACTGGACAGGAAGTGAGGAGGAAATCTCCAAAGACAAAAAGCGTGTCTAACCCCGCCCCCCTCTATCCAAACTAAAACACGTTGTTCTCAGTGATTTCTTCTGTCTTTCTTTAGTAATCATGACCTCAAATGCTAAAAACTTTCCTTTTGTTCATTTAGGAGAGAAGGAGATTCCTTTTCTTTCAGTAAAAAAGAGTATCCTCCATCCTCCATCCTCGGCCACCAATACAGTATATAAGGTGAGACACATGAATGGTCCGTGTCTGCTGCGGGCCTTCTACCGGCTCCTTGGGCTAGAAGAAAACCTCAAAGTGGTGACTGCC
Source organism: Lithobates sylvaticus (assembly GCA_028564925.1). Classification (NCBI taxonomy): domain Eukaryota; kingdom Metazoa; phylum Chordata; class Amphibia; order Anura; family Ranidae; genus Lithobates; species Lithobates sylvaticus. The sequence goes on along the minus strand of CM053030.1, from coordinate 17,246,673 downwards.
CCTCCCCCTTCCCAAATCCTCTCCTCAAAAGTATCCCCCCCCCCCCAACCCCACCTTATTGCTCCCACTGCACCCCATCATGACAGAACTGTATATGAGGTTAGACTCCTCAGTGACCTTCCCTCCTAAATCACAAATCATTTATATAAAGCAGACTTTGACCTTTATGTGGTGTTGCTCTGACTCCCCCCCCCCCCTCCCTCTCACATCTGGATAGAAATATTTTAGTTTTTTCTCTCACTTTGGGCCAATTCACACCACATGCAGTCCAGTGCGTTTTTATTCTGCATGGAAAGTAGGTTATCTGGTTTTCAGTGTCATCGTTCACATCAGTGCGTTCCGGAAAACAAAAAAAGTAGACCATGCTGCATATTTCCTGCACCGAAACGCTGTAAAACGCATCAAAAAGGTACCGGAAATAAAGATCGACCGATTATCGACCGCCTTCACATGATGCCAGTGCTGGATCATCTTCAGTCTGTTCCCTGAGTACCTGCTTGTTGTTACCTTGCTCCTGACAAACCCGGCTTCCCTTGACTACTCTTCTGGATCACCCCTACTTGTTGGTTGCCCACTACAATACTGACCTCGGCTTGGACTTTTGACTACGGCTCTGCTCCTTGATTCTGTACCTCACCGCCTGCCCGTTGCCAACCTCTGCCTGCCCTTGACTACGAACTTGCCTTCTGCCTTGTACCCTGTTTGCCAGCCAGTTGCTGACCCTTGCCTGTCTTGACGTTGCAGTGCCTATACCCACCTGCCCGGCCACCACTGGGTGCAGTCTTGGTTACCAACCTCCACACCTGCCTTCCAGAAGAACCGGTATCTCCAAGCACCAGTCTCCTAGCCACAGGCACCTGCACCCTTTCGTGCCCCAGCACTCCCTGTCCCCACCACCAGGGGAGTTGGGACCGGAACCGTGCACGAGGCCACCCCCAGCATTCGGACTCCGCTGTAAGGTACGTGACAATTACCTTCTCAGCGCACCACTGAGTTGATCCTCCTTCTTCTAAGGATTCCCCATATTTAATGAATTACCTTCTCAGAGCACCACTGAGTTGATCCTCTTTCTTCTGAGGATTCCGATATTTAACGAATTACCTTCTCAGTGCACCACTGAGTTGATCCTCCTTCTTCTGAGGATTCCCCTTATTAGTTGATCCTCCTTGTTCTGAAGATTCCCCATATTTAATGCATTACCTTCTCAGAGCACCACTGAGTTGATCCTCCTTCTTCTGAGGATTCCGATATTTAACGAATTACCTTCTCAGAGCACCACTGAGTTGATCCTCTTTCTTCTGAGGATTCCGATATTTAACGAATTACCCTTCTCAGCGCACCACTGAGTTGATCCTCCTTCTTCTGAGGATTCCCCTTATTTTATGAATTACTTTCTCAGTGATTTAGTCTGAATCACTTATTGCAGTCACTGCTGATATCGCAGATGTATTTGCACGTTTATTTCCTTATTTCTTCTTGCACTTCCTAGACCAGCATTTTGATCTCTCACTATTTTTTGCACTTTAGATTTTTACGTTATATATTCACAGAAGGCATTTCCTTCCTATTTTAGTTCATTCATCACATTGCCTGGGATTGTACATCACAAATATTTTAACATCATCATTGAAGATTTTATCTCGGCACGTTTTTAATAGTCATTCATTTACCATATTATCACATTGCTATCAATTTTAAGAGATTTTTTATCCCAGTGCACTTTTATTGGTCATATTTATTGATCACACTTCTACACTTATTCCTTTATTCACATTTTATATATTTATTTATTGCTATTGAAGATATTGTCATTTGTTGATACATTGTTTATCCATTTTATGTAAAATTGATCAAATTATAATTAAGGTCACCCATCTTTTGGAATTTACACGCCTGAAGAGTTCCCAGAGGTTATCTTTATAGTGGTTAGCGCCACATACCCCCCTATTTATATATTTAAATGCACTGATTCCTGTGTAAATGACACTGGCAGTGAAGGAGTTAACCACTAGGGGGCGGGGAGGGGTTACGTCAGTGTGTGTGCATGTTTATTTACAGTAGGGGGACGTGGCTTTACGTCTGACGTCACTGATCGGCTTTCCCGATGACAAGGAACAGCCGATCAATGACAGGCAGTGTAGGAAGCGCAGGGAGAGGTTTGTTTACACAAACCTCTCCCCGTTCTTCAGCTCTGTGACCCGAACGCGGGACACCAGCGGCGATCGGGTCCGCCGGTCCCGCGGCCGCGGTCAGGGCCGGACTGGCCTACCGGGATACCGGGATATTTCCCGGTAGGCTGCCTGCCCTGGGGCCGCTTTGAGGCTGCAGTGCTCCCCTATGAACACGGAGGTGGCCGGGTCTGTGTTTAGCGGCCGCTCCGTAACACGGTCCCGCCCCCCTAGACCGGCTCATGTGATAGTAGATAGAATCCACCTATCACACAGCCGGACTAGGGGGGCGGGACCGTGTTACGGAGCGGCCGCAGAACACAGACCCGGCCAGCTCCGTGAAACACAAGAGAGATGCCTGTGAGTACCGCCGCCCTGTGTGCCTGGATAGGGGGATCGGCAGAGGGGCCGCATATAGAGGAGATTAGCTTTCTATATTCCTCCATGCAGCCGCTGAATGCTTGGAGGAGGGAGAGGAGGAGAATCAAGCATTCAGCAGCTGCATGGAGGAATATAGAAAGCTCATTTCCTCTATATGCCGCCCCCTGCTGATCCCCCTATCCAACTTCTTTTACTGCCCCCCCCCCAGTTCTCCTTGTGCTCCCCCCAGTGCTCTCATCCCCCACCAGACTCTCCAGCCCCCACAGTTCCCTCAACCCCTGTTCTTTCTGCCCCCCCTGCTCTCCCCAATCTTCTCTAGCCCCCCCCCACAGTGCTCTCCAGCCCCCCGCAGTGCTCCCCACCCCCCACAGTACTCTCCAGCCCCCCGCAGTGCTCCCCACCCCCCACAGTACTCTCCAGCCCCCCATGCTCCCCCCCACAGTGCTCTCCACCCCTGCAGTGCTCCCCACCCCCCCACAGTGCTCTCCACCCCCCGCAGTGCTCCCCACCCCCCACAGTACTCTCCAGCCCCCCGTGCTCCCCCCCCCAGTGCTCTCCACCCCCGCAGTGCTCCCCACCCACCACAGTACTCTCCAGCCCCCCGCGCTCCCTCCCCACAGTGCTCTCCACCCCCGCAGTGCTCCCCACCCCCCACAGTGCTCTTCACCCCCCGCAGTGCTCCCCACCCCCCACAGTACTCTCCAGCCCCCCAGTGCTCCCCCCACAGTGCTCTCCACCCCCACAGTGCTCCCCACCCCCCACAGTGCTCTCCACCCCCCGCAGTGCTCCCCACCCCCCACAGTACTCTCCAGCCCCCCGTGCTCCCCCCACAGTGCTCTCCACCCCCTGCAGTGCTCCCCACCCCCCACAGTACTCTCCAGCCAGCCGTGCTCCCCCCCACAGTGCTCTCCACCCCCCGCAGTGCTCCCCACCCCCCACAGTACTCTCCAGCCCCCCGTGCTCCCCACCCCCCACAGTGCTGTCCAGCCCCCCCATGCTCCCCACCCCTGTTCTTTCTGCCCCCCTGCTCTCCAGCTCTCCCCATCCTTCTGTAGACCCCACCCCAGTGCTCTCCACCCCCCACAGTGCTCTCCAGCCCCCCACCGTGCTCTCCAGCCCCCACCCCAGTGCTCTCCACCCCCCACCGTGCTCTCCAGCCCCCACCCCGGTGCTCTCCACCCCCCACCGTGCTCTCCAGCCCCCACCCCAGTGCTCTCAACCCCCCACAGTGCTCTCTAGCCCCCACAGTGCTCTCCACCCCCCACCGTGCTCCCCACCCCCCACAGTGCTCTCTACCCCCCACAGTGCTCTCCAGCCCCCGTGCTCTCCACCCCTGTTCTTTTTGTCTCCCCCACCAGTGCTCTCACAAGCTCCCCCCAGCACTCTCCACTCCCCCCTGCATTTTGCCCCCACCTCTCCAACCCCACCAGTGCTCTCCAGTCCCCCGTGCTTTCCACCCCTGTACTTTCTGGCCCCCATGGGTGCTCTCAAGCTCCCCCCCCATTGCTCTCCACTCCCCCCTGCTCTTTGTACACCCCAGTGCTCTCCAGCCCTGTTTTTCTGCCCTCCCCAGTGCTCTCAAGCTCCCGTCCAGTGCTCTTCGCCACCCCACACTCTTACCCCCCCAGTGCTCTCAGCCTCCCGTGCTCTCCACCCCTGTTATTTTTGCCCCCTCCAGTGCTCTGCACTCCCCACCCCTGTGATCTCCACTCCCCCCTGCTCTTTTCCCCCACCCATGTGCTCTCCAACCCCGCCAGTACTCTCTGCTCCCCCTTCTCTCCAGCTCCCACCCAGTGCTCTCCACTTCCCAGGACCAGGGGACAGGCTGACTGGGGCCGGAAAGTGAGGATGGCTGAAGGTGCAGGTGGCCAGGGACCACTCCATCTCACAGCAAACAGAAGGAGCACTGTCCCCATCCAAAACGAGAACAGCCCCTGCCTGCTGCTGGCCATTATGGATATCCTGCTGGCATGCAAGGTACTGTACCGAGCATCAACAACACACCTTCCCACAGACAGGGACTGCAGACTGGAATATGGGTCACAGGAGGGGCTGCAATGATGGGCACAGTGAGGCCAATGACAGCTGATCACATGATGTAAACAAAAGCACAGTAATTATTATTTTTTTTCTCCTCACGCTGATAGCCGATCACCGGCTCATCTGCAAGGGACATCCATCCCGAAGAGGAAGAGGCAATTATGCCTCGTCTGTGCCACCTGCCATTGCCACCTGACAGTGCCACCTATCAATGCCCACAAGTGGTGTATCAGTGTAACTGATCAGTGCCCATTATTGCCACCCATCAGTGCCCATCACTGCCCCTCATCAGCGTACATTAATGAAGAAGAAAAATTACCTGCTTTAAATTTTTATAACAAAATATTAAAAAAAACATATTTTTTTTTAATTCTGTCTTTTTACATTTTTTTTTTTTACAAAAAATAAAAACCGCAGATGTGATCAAATGCCACCAAAAGAAAGCTCTATTTGTGGGGGAAAATAAATAAATATGTAATTTAGGTACAGTATTGTATGACCGCGCAATTGTCATTCAAAGTGCATCAGCGCTGAAAATTGGTCTGGTCAGGAGGGGGGTTTAAGTGCCCAGTAAGCAAGTGGTTAAAAAAAAAAAAATTGTCCTGCAATTCTGCAAAAAGCATGGAAAAAATTCATGGGTGTGAATGGAGCCTTTTACTCGAGTCCCACAATAAAAAGATGAAATGTGCTGCAGGGCTCCATTTGGGAGCCGAAGTCCTGCGACACATCTGCGCATGCACGGGGGAGGGGCAAACACGCCAATTTTGTTTAAGGGCCGGTTCATCTTCGGAGACTTTTGGCGTCTCCTTGTCCTCCGTACTGCGCAAGCGCTGCGCCGGCACAGTACGGGGCGGACACTATCCGATGGGGCAGAACACCGGTAGAAGGCCTGCAGCAGACACGGACCATTCATGTGTCTCACCTTATTCTTTGGTCTGTTCGGTGGATGAGGGTGCAGGATGCACTTCCTTCCTGTAACAAGAATCTCCTTCTCTCCTAAATGAACAAAAGGAAAGTTTTTAGCATTTGAGGTCATGATTACTAAAGAAAGACAGAAGAAATCACTGAGAACAACGTGTTTTAGTTTGGATAGAGGGGGGCGGGGTTAGACCCGATTTTTGTGTTTGGAGATTTCCTCCTCACTTCCTGTCCAGTCACAGGAACAGGAAATGATAGAAAATCAGCAATCTTTTTTTTTTTTTTTTTTATTATTCTTTTTGGGGAGATTGTCACCATAATAGTAAATCAGAAAACATCCAGCGGAGGCCCAAATAA
>CM053030.1:16990809-17235809 GCA_028564925.1 Lithobates sylvaticus | reverse complement strand
GTGTCATTTACACAGGAATCAGTGCATTTGTATAGCACTGATTGCCGTATAAATGACAATGGTCCCAAAAATGTGTCAAAAATGTCCGATGTGTCCGCCATAATGTTGCAGTCACAATAAAAATCGCTGTTACTAGTAAAAAAAAAATATTTAATAAAAAATGCTATAAAATGATCCCCTATTTTGTAAACGCTATAACTTTTGCGCAAACCAATCAGTAATCACTTATTGCGATTTTTAGTTATTTTTATTTTTTTATTTTACCAAAAATATGTAGAAGAATACGTATTGGCCTAAACTGAGGGGAAAAAAATGTTTTTATATATATTTTTTGGGGGATATTTATTATAGCAAAAAGTAAAAAATGTGTTTAAAGTTTTTTTTTCAAAATTGTCGCTCTATTTTTGTTTCTAGCGCAAAAAATAAAAACCGCAGGGGCGATCAAATACCACCAAAAGAAAGCTCTATTTGTGGGGGGAAAAAAGGACGTAAATTTTGTTTGGGAGCCACGTTGCACGACCGCGCAATTGTCAGTTAAAGTGAAGCAGTGTCGAATCGCAAAAAGGGGCCTGGTCCTTTGGCTGCAAATTGGTCCGGGGCTGAAGTGGTTAAGATACCTTTAACCAGTAGCTGACCGCCGGCTGTCAATTGACGGCCAGGCGGCGCAGCTCTCAGGGCGGGAGGGCGTCATATGACGTCCTCCCCTTCCTGACCCTCCAGGGAGCGCGTGTCACTGGGCACTCGATGCGCGTGCCCAGTGGCCGCGATGTCCGCCGGCACCCGCGATTGCCCGGTAACACAGCGGGACCGTGGATCTGTGTATGTAAACACACAGATCCACGGTCCTATCAGAGGAGAGGAGACCGATGGTGTGTTCTTAGTACAGAGAAACACTGATCGGTCCCCTCCCCCCTACAGTTAGAATCACTTCCAGGGAACATACTAACCCCTTCAGCGCCCCCTAGTGGTTAACCCCTTCCCTGTCAGTCACATTTATACAGTAATCAGTGCATTTTTATAGCACAGATTGCTGTATAAATGTGAATGGTCCCAAAAATGTGTCAAGTGTCCGATATGTCGCAATATCGCAGTCCCGATAAAAATTGCAGATCGCCACTATTACTAGTTAAAAAAATAAAAATAATAAAAATGCTATAAATCTATCCCCTATTTTGTAGGCACTATAACTTTTGTGCAAACCAATCAATATACGCTTATTACCCGCAATCGTCTCACGGGAAGGCTGAATGGGGAGATGCGGAAGTAAACAGCATCTCCCCATTCTGCCTGGCAACAAGTGACACTGATCTCTGCTCCCTGTGATTGGAGCAGAGATCAGTGTTCACTAAAACACAGCCACGCCCACCCCACAGTTAGTAACACACCCCTAGGAACACTTAACCCCTACACTGCCAACCCCTGGTTAACCCCTTCACTGCCAGTGTCATTTACACAGGAATCAGTGCATTTAAATAGCACTGATTGCTGTATAAATGACAATGGTCCCAAAAATGTCCGATGTGTCCACCATAATGTCACAGTCACAATAAAAATTGCTGATCGCCGCCATAACTAGTAAAAAAAAAAAAAAAATTATTATCAAAAATGCTATAAAACTATCCCCTATTTTGTAAACGCTATAACTTTTGCACAAAGCAATCAATAATCGCTTATTGCGATTTTTTTTTTTTTCCCAAAAATATGTAGAAGAATACGTATCGGCCTAAACTGAGGAAAAAAATCGTTTTTTTTATATATTTCTGGGGGATATTTAGTATAGCAAAAAGTAAAAAATATATATATTTTTTTAACCTGTCACTCTTCTTTTGTTTATAGCACTAAAAATAAAAACCGCAGAGGTGATGAAATACCACCAAAAGAAAGCTCTATTTGTGGGGACAAAATGATATTTGGGTACAGTGTTGTATGACCGCACAATTGTCATTCAAAATGTGACAGCGCTGAAAGTTGAAAAATGGCCTGGGCAGGAAGGGGGTGAAAATGCCCTGTACTGAGGTGGGTAAATTACAATAAATACTTGCATACTGCACTTAGAGGGCGCTGTTCTCTTGTCCTTTCTACGAACCTGTCATCTGCCTGCTAAGAGGAGAGTGGGGGGGGGCAATTATAACTGAAAGTTAGCCACAGGAGGTGGAGAGGCGGCGGCGGCTTGGGGGTGGGAGGGTCACATTAAGGGTTAATAACGAGTTATAGAATTGTTCAGCAGAGTCTGAGATTCTGATATAAGCTTATAGGAGAGGGAGATACGAGGTCCGGATTGCATACAGACTTGACCTGCGGGCACTTTTTTTTAGGTCTGTACGGCGTACCTGGCCGTGAAAGGGTTAAAGCGGTTCTGCACCCATTTCATTTAGTAAATCTCTTTGCCTTCCAAATCAGGCAAAGAGTACTAAATGAAATGTGTTTTTTTTTTTTTTTTTTTTTTTACTTACCTTGTAATTGATGAGTTCCGGTCTTCTCTCTCTTCGGCGGCGGGCGGGGTCTCTGCGTCGATCGTCGTCACGCCGCACTGTCTCCTGGGATCTGGTGTCATTGAGGAGTCAGTGCGGGCATCTTCCGAAATCTCGCGAGATTTCGGAAGAAGATGAAGATGAAAACCGGGCCATCTACAGTGCCTGTGGGGTTTCACATGCCCACAGGCAAGATGGACCCCAGCAGACAAGAAGAAGACAAGAAGAAGATGAAGATGAAAACCGGCGGCGATCGAGATGGAAGATGGAACAGGTATGTCCCCCAATTGAGCTATATGCCCATGGCATATAGCCCAAAAAAAAAAGAGTGCAGAACCGCTTTAAAGAGGAACTGCAGTCTGCTCACATAATTTTGTAATCAAAACATCTTTGCCATTCTGAAGCTTCCCTCCAATCACTTTGCATATTATTTTATATATACTGTGATTCTGTACTTTGCCAAATATGCTGCAGAAATCTCCCTTCATTGAGTCTGGCTGCAGCCATTTTAACTGTGGGCAGCTGCCTGTTCACTTCCTGGATTTACACAGACACACAGAGGCACGCCTCCAGCTCTGCAGCTCTCATTGGCCCGCTTATGACTCATTCCCCCCCGCCCCTCCCGTCCTGGCAAACTCTCACAAGAGTGAGTGAGAGAGAGCTGTGTATGATGTGGTAAGCCTAGGATAATGACCAGACAAGAAACAGGAAGTGGGCTGTATAAGGGATTTACTGGCAGGAAAAAAAAATGTTTTACTGTCAAAGGTAAAACAACAAGAAGGGCAGAAGATTTACTAGATGGAAAGATGAAAAAATGACTGAAGTTCCACTTTAAAGTGGTGTCCCCCCCCCCCCCCCAAAAAAAAAGATGATTAAAATTCCTAAAAAAAAAAAACATTTGGAATTTTTTTTTTTAACTCGCCTCGAAATGCCTGTTGCTAGGGGGTCCCTCGTAGTCTGCCTCCTTCAGTACCGGGCTAAGTGACATCACTTCCCCTCACCGCAGGAAGGGCTCCCTCCCTCCTGTCAGTCATCTGGGACACGTGACAGGTTCCAGGTGACTGCGCGGCCAATCACGGCGTGCGACGCCGCTCGCGCATGCGCAGTGGGTGCCCGGCTGTGTGGCCGCAGTAAGAGGGGGGCTTCGATTTCCCCCCCCCCCATCGCGGGCGCCCAGGACAGGTAAGTGTCCGATTATTAAAAGTCAGCAGCTGCAGTTTTTTGTAGCTGCTGACTTTTAATTTTTTATTTTTTGTTGTTCAGGGGCACCCCACTTTAAGTGGTTAAACCGACCGAATTTACAGACTGAAGTTCATTCCTTTCAGCTAAAAGAACTAAATGTTGCAATGGGGTTTATTTACTAAAGGCAAATCCAGTTTGCACTGCGAGTTCACTGCAGAGGCACTTGGAAGTGCAGTTGTTGTAGATCCGAGGGGGACATGAAGGAAAATACAAAACGGCATTTTAGCTTGTACATGATTGGATGATAAAATCAGCAGAGCTTCCCCTCATTTTAGATCTTCCCCCCCTCAGATCTAAAGCGACTGCACTTCTAAGTGCTCTTGTAGGTCACAGTGGATTTGTCTTTTGTACATCAATTCCCCAATGTTTCCCTTTATCTGCACCAAAGCAGCGTTGTCATAAACTTGGCCGGCTGCCTGTTTTTTTTTTTTTGTTTTTTTTTTGACAGCTGTCAGCAGTGAGCAGAGAACTCTCTGCACTGAATGGGGAAATGCTGTGTTAAGACGCGAGGGGAGGATAGAATCTCGATCCTTTAACAATTAATCGTGCAGCTCTAGCATACACATGTCCGTATTTAATGTAAAGAAAAAAAAAAGAGGAGGAAAAATTCACTGGACTGCATCAAAAATACACTGGAACGCATGAAAAACGCGCATGCAGAAAAGCGCGTGGAACGTATCCGGACTGCATTTTTATTCTGTGAAAACAATGGATTTCTATGTGCTCTGTTCACACCATAACGCCGTGCCGAGGAGCCGTGCGCATTCCTCAGACAACATTATATATCTTTACCACTTTAAGACCAGCCTCGTTTTGGATTTTAGGTGTTTACACATTTTGCTAGAAAAAAACTTAGAACCCCCAAACATTATATATTGTTTTTTTTTACTTTTTTTTTTTTCTACACACCCTAGAGAATAAAATAAAAATGGCGTTTAAAAAATTCTACAGTTGCATGTTTTGCGTTACAGAGGAGGTCTATGACTATAATTATTTTTTTCACACACTTTTTTTCACACCGTATTTGCGCAGCGGTCTTACAAGCTCACTTTTTTTGGAAAAAATTCACTTTTTTGAATAAAAAAATAAGACAACAGTAAAGTTAGTCCAATTTTTTTATATATTGTGAAAGATAATGTTACGCCGAGTAAATTGATACCCAACATGACACGCTTCAAAATTGCGCCCGCTCGTGGAATGGCATCAAACTTTTACCCTCAAAAATCTCCATAGGCGACGTTTAAAAAATTCTACAGGTTGCATTTTTTGCGTTACAGAGGAGGTCTATGACTATAATTATTGCTCTCGCTCTACCGATCGCGGCGATACCTCACATGTGTGGTTTGACCACCGTTTTCATATGCGGGCGCTACTCACGTATGCGTTCGCTTCTGCACACAAGCTCGTCGGGGCGGGGCGCTTTAAAAAAAATTTTATTTTTTTTTCTTTTTATTTTTTTTGATTTTATTTATTTTTTACACTGTTTAAAAAAAAAAAAAAAATTGGATCACTTTTATTCCTATTACAAGGAATGTAAACATCCCTTGTAATAGAAAAAAACATGACAGGTCCTCTTAAATATGAGATCTGGGGGTCAAAAAGTCGTCACATCTCATATTTGGACTTAAATGCAAAAAAAAAAAAATATGTCATTTAGAAAAATGACATTTGGAAAATGTTCCTTTAAGAGGTATGGGCGGAAGTGGCGTTCTGACGTGGCTTCCGCCCTGCTATGGTATAGAGACGGGTGGCGGCCATCTTAGCCTCACTCGCCTCTATACCAAGCACGGAGGAGGACCCAAACGCTTCCGCCGCTGCCGACGGCTCCGGTAAGCGGCGGAAGGCACGGGAGAGCGGCGGGATGGGGGGGCACATCTCCCGCCGCCGATTAAACGGTGATCTCACGGCCAATCCGCCGCGATGACCACCATTATCGGAATGCCGACCGGCGCCTGAAGAGATGGATATCTTGGTTGTGGCAGCTGCTGCCGCCGTTACCGAGATTTCCCTCTTCAAAAAAGGGACGTACATCGTCGTGCGCCGGTCGGAAAGTGGTTAAAGAGAAGTATCCACACAAACGTACTCCAGATCCGCTCCGCGTGCGTTTTTTGCATTTTGCGGTGTGTTTTTGATGTTTTTTTTATTTTCACTGTTCTGGGATCCAATGCATTTTTGATGCGTTTTACCGTGTGCCAGTGCAGCATGTTCTACTTTTTTCTGGAACTGAAAAGCACTGGTGAGAACTATGCCATTGGAAACCACATAACCTACTTTCCATGCGTTTTTGATGCAGAAAAAAAAAGATGTGGTGTGAACTGGCCCTACATGTCTGTGTGTATTTGTTACTATTAATCCTGGGCCCCCCCCCCCCCCCCCCATTCCTGTACCTTTAGAACTTGGTTGTAATCGCTCAGATCGCTGTTACCTCAGAGGCATTTGACAGGCGGTAAAGAGCCAATATGTCCCCTCCCCCGTAAATGCAGCATCTCCACACCACAACCACTGGTTGCAGTTACAGCCCCGTTCACCCTGCGTACACCCCCCAGCTAAAGTGGGAGCACTTGGCTGTGGTAAAAAGCGCTCAACCATGTGGTTTTACCCCCCACCCCTTGTGTACATTCATTTCAATGGGCTGTCCTACCCACAGTAATGGCGGGAAAGAAGTCCCTGGCCTTTTTTTATTTATTGTACCACCCTAAAAACACTGTGCGTTGCCAAGGTGTGGGGTAAAATTAAGAATGAATGGCACCTTTTTAAAGGGCACAGCATTTGTCTGTGTGTCAGGAAGAAACCTTGGACTGAGGGTGGGGGGGGGCTGACTGGAAAATGGTTGAGAGACGCTGAGCTCCAGTATGAGGGGGGCGATGGATACAGACGGGGGAGGGGGTCCCTCATACAGTCCCCTCAGATCGTCCCCTCAGATCACTTACCGACACTTTTGGCGGGAACCTTCTGTTTATCCTCCATTTTGTAGGGTTGCCGTTTTCTCTCTGTGTGAGGAAAATGAGGGCGGGGCTTAGAGAGACAAGTGGATAACAGGCAGGGCCGTCTTTAATATGGTTTGGGCCCTGGGCAAACATTTTTTTGCTCTTTACCCTTCATCTCAGAAAACAGACACACACATAGAATTATCTAAAAAAAAATGCAGACCCCCTTCACAGCAGTTCCATCCACAGTGTCCTCAGTTCCCTTTCATGTCACAGCACTCCATTACATTGCAGACATTTCCACATTATAGTGCCCCTTTACACATCACAGCACCCCCATTACATTAGAGTCCCCTTCATGTCATAGTGCCCCTTTACACATCACAGTACCCCCATTACATTAGAGTCCCCTTCATGTCATAGTGCCCCTTTACACATCACAGCACCCCATTACATTAGAGTCCCCTTCATGTCATAGTGCCCCTTTACACATCACAGTACCCCCATTACATTAGAGTCCCCTTCATGTCATAGTGCCCCTTTACACATCACAGCACCCCCATTACATTAGAGTCCCCTTCATGTCATAGTGCCCCTTTACACATCACAGCACCCCCATTACATTAGAGTCCCCTTCATGTCATAGTGCCCCTTTACACATCACAGTACCCCCATTACATTAGAGTCCCCTTCATGTCATAGTGCCCCTTTACACATCACAGCACCCCCATTACATTAGAGTCCCCTTCATGTCATAGTGCCCCTTTACACATCACAGCACCCCATTACATTAGAGTCCCCTTCATGTCATAGTGCCCCTTTACACATCACAGCACCCCATTACATTAGAGTCCCCTTCATGTCATAGTGCCCCTTTACACATCACAGCACCCCCATTACATTAGAGTCCCCTTCATGTCATAGTGCCCCTTTACACATCACAGCACCCCCATTACATTAGAGTCCCCTTCATGTCATAGTGCCCCTTTACACATCACAGCACCCCCATTACATTAGAGTCCCCTTCATGTCATAGTGCCCCTTTACACATCACAGCACCCCATTACATTAGAGTCCCCTTCATGTCATAGTGCCCCTTTACACATCACAGCGCCCCATTACATTAGAGTCACCTTCATGTCATAGTGCCCCTTTACACATCACAGCACCCCATTACATTAGAGTCCCCTTCATGTCATAGTGCCCCTTTACACATCACAGGCCCCCATTACATTAGAGTCCCCTTCATGTCATAGTGCCCCTTTACACATCCCAGCACCCCCATTACATTAGAGTCCCCTTCATGTCATAGTGCCCCTTTACACATCACAGTACCCCCATTACATTAGAGTCCCCTTCATGTCATAGTGCCCCTTTACACATCACAGCACCCCCATTACATTAGAGTCCCCTTCATGTCATAGTGCCCCTTTACACATCACAGCACCCCCATTACATTAGAGTCCCCTTCATGTCATAGTGCCCCTTTACACATCACAGCGCCCCATTACATTAGAGTCCCCTTCATGTCATAGTGCCCCTTTACACATCACAGCACCCCATTACATTAGAGTCCCCTTCATGTCATAGTGCCCCTTTACACATCACAGTGCCCCCATTACATTAGAGTCCCCTTCATGTCATAGTGCCCCTTTACACATCACAGTGCACCCCCATTACATTAGAGTCCCCTTCATGTCATAGTGCCCCTTTACACATCACAGCACCCCATTACATTAGAGTCCCCTTCATGTCATAGTGCCCCTTTACACATCACAGTGCCCCCATTACATTAGAGTCACCTTCATGTCATAGTGCCCCTTTACACATCACAGTGCCCCCATTACATTAGAGTCCCCTTCATGTCATAGTGCCCCTTTACACATCACAGCACCCCATTACATTAGAGTCCCCTTCATGTCATAGTGCCCCTTTACACATCACAGCGCCCCCATTACATTAGAGTCCCCTTCATGTCATAGTGCCCCTTTACACATCACAGCACCCCCATTACATTAGAGTCCCCTTCATGTCATAGTGCCCCTTTACACATCACAGCGCCCCATTACATTAGAGTCCCCTTCATGTCATAGTGCCCCTTTACACATCACAGCGCCCCATTACATTAGAGTCCCCTTCATGTCAGAGTCCCCTTCATGTCATAGTGCCCCTTTACACATCACAGCGCCCCATTACATTAGAGTCCCCTTCATGTCATAGTGCCCCTTTACACATCACAGCGCCCCATTACATTAGAGTCCCCTTCATGTCATAGTGCCCCTTTACACATCACAGCACCCCATTACATTAGAGTCCCCTTCATGTCATAGTGCCCCTTTACACATCACAGCGCCCCATTACATTGCAGCCGCTGTCACATTACACATTCACATGGATGTGTTATGGCGGCCCACATTTGCGCAGACACAGCGCCCCTTTCATTTGAATGGGCTGCCATGCCTGCATTTCCTGCAGAAAAAAAAGTGCAGGAAGCATTTTAAAAATGCAGTGGCTTTGAAATCCATTCTGCTTTTGCACCATGTGACTTAACTCCACACACAAACGCACTGTGTTTTTAGAAGAGTGGCCTAAACATCTAAAAAAACGCAGCAAGTTTGCCGGTGCAGGTAAGTCGCATGGTGCGAAAGCAGAATGGACAGACAGCGCTGTATTTCACTGCTTGGTGGGCATAGGTGTGCGCAGCCTATTACAGGAAATGCAGACATGGCAGCCCATTCAAATGAATGGGGCGCTGTGCCTGTGCAAATATGGGCCGCCATAACACCATAACACCATAACACCATAACACCATAACACCATAACACCATAACGCCATAACACCATAACACCATAACACCATAACACCATAACACATACATGTGAACCAGCCAGGCCCAAAATTAGCCTATCAAGCAGTTAAATACACTAATGCTATCCATGTGCTGTAATGCTGTCTGCTCTGTAATAAAAAATACAGCCACAGCCTCACTCAGCCTCAATGGCAGCTGGGGCGCAACATTTTTTTGAAAAGAAATCATCAATTGCAGCCGCTGTGCCATCAAACGCATGCCACTGTGCCCATCAAACGCTGCCACTGTGCCCATCAAACGCTGCCACTGTGCCCATCAAACGCTGCCACTGTGCCCATCAAATGCAGCCACTGTGCCCATCAAATGCAGCCACTGTGCCCATCAAACGCAGCCCCTGTGCCAAACGCTGCCAGTGTGCCAAACGCTGCCACTGTGCCCAAACGCTGCCACTGTGCCCATCAAACGCAGCCACTGGGCCAAATGCTGTCACTGAGCCCATCAAACGCTGCCACTGTGCCAAACGCTGCCACTGTGCCCATCAAACGCAGCCACTGTGCCAAATGCTGTCACTGTGCCTATCAAACGCTGCCACAAGGCCCAAACGCAGCCACTGTGCCCAATGCTGCCACTGTGCCCATCAAAATGCTGCCACTGTGCCCATCAAAATGCTGCCACTGTGCCATAAAAATGCTGCCACTGTGCCATAAAAATGCTGCCACTGTGCCATAAAAACGCTGCCACTGTGCCATAAAAATGCTGCCAGTGTGCCCATCATATGCTGCCAGTGTGCCCATTACATTTTAAAACTTTGTACTATTTCTACACATGGAGACAGGGGAGAAGAAAAAAGACCTACCTTGTCCTCCTGGCCAGCTCAGCTCCGAATCCGCGCCGCGTCTGACGACTCCTACCGAGGTCCCAACACACACACACACACTTGCTTGCAGGGAGCACAGCAAGGGGCGGGCCAGATCATCAAATGAGCTCAAGTCCCGCCCACCCACGGCCCACTCCTTGACACTGACACTGCTGCACTGTGTGTGCTGCACTGCTGATGCCGGCTGATGTCTGTCTGTGACAGGCAGAGATCAGTGTGGGATTTTCAGGGATTTTGCGGGCAGCGCATGGGCTTAAGGGGCAGCTCTGCTTTGGGCCCCAAACAGTGAAAAGGCCCTGGGCAGCTGCCCCGTTTGCCCTGCGGTAAAGACGGCCCTGATAACAGGCAGCAGGCTCAGCCAATAAGCAGGCGGAATGAAGGCACTTTTAGGCTGCATTCATACCTGAGCGTTTATAAAAGCTCATAAAACGCCCTAAAAAAATAAAACGCCTGAAAAGCGCCCAACAAGCAAAATCCCATTCATTTTAATGGCACCTGTTCACATCTGAGCGTTTTGTCACCTGAAGCAAAACACCAGCAAAACGCCTTTAAAGGATAAGTAAGATATTTGGAAAAAATAATAAATTAACATTTTTTTTGCAGGTAAAAATATGTGTAGTTATTTATTATTATTATTATATATATATATTTTTTTTTTTGAGCCTGTAAAGCATTTCTCCAGTGATCAGCAGATCATGGGTGCCATCAGTGTTGGTGCATCTATAAGGGCGCACGGGCGCCACCCCCTCTCTCCAGCCACCCCTCTATCACTAATAGATGCAGTGGATTCATGCATTGCATGCATCTATCTATGGCCGCCCGTGCCACCCCCTATTCAGCCGCCCGGCCCCTTTTCGGGCACCCGAATTACAGTGGCAGATTTGATTTTTTTTTGAAGCACCTAAATGCAGCCATAGGCTCTAATAGGCATCAAAAAAGGTGACCTTCGAGCGCCATGCTGGGCACTCGCAGGCAGTGATGTAACTAACGCGATGAAAGTAAACGGCGTTACGTAACACCATTACTTTAGAGGGTAACAATAATCTAACTGATTACTCTTCCCCTCGCGGTAACGCCGTTCCCATTACTGGGGCGGCGTTACCGCAATTACCCGGCACGATCCGCAGAGCCGTCCGCGGCCTCGGCCTTAGGAAATGCCGCGGCTTCAGCCTAGCTCCGGAGCGGCGGCCATCTTGGTGCACCCGTAATATTACAATCAAAGAAAACACGGCAATAAGCGCGTTTTCGAAAAATTGTAGCAGCGCTAAAAATGTGAACCTCAAAGTTCAGTATTTGAAACCACAATATATTGATAAATACGTGATTATTTTTTGCACAATATTATGTACATATATGAATCCATCTAGATGAGTAAATCAACAACCCATAGTGAATAAATATATAAAAAGCAATAATGAATAAATAAATTAATGAAAAAAATCTCTCAGTCCGTGATTAAATTAATTAAATAAATAAACAAATAAAATCCATGTGAGCGTGTGCAGATGAGTAAACAGTTCTTCAGCTGTGACAAATGTATACGGTCAGATAGTTCTATAGAATAAATCCGTAGCCAATCAGAACCATCCACCAAAGATTTCACTCTGTGCGATGGTCGTCCCCTTTTGGGGGTACACTCACCAGATACAAATAATATATAGGCCTGTAGTCATCCACAGTATATTCGCCTCCTCTCCACCATCACCATAGCAATTTCTCCAAACAGCTCAGGTATTTGATTATATGTGGAAAGAATAATGGGCCGAATAGTGTAATACTGCATACGATTTTATTAATAAAAAACACCCCCCTTACAAACAGATTCCCCTAGTAATTTAAGCGTACCAGAGAAATGAAAATAATGGACAAATGTAAAAATTGTGCTTTGCCTGGGCTTCTTACTCTATCCGGATATGGTAGGGAGAGTTCCGCCGCGTACATCAGCGCCGTTCTCCTAGTTCCGGCCGTTGGAGCGCAAGCCTGGACCGCACACTGTGTCACTTCCGGCTGACCTACGATTGACGCGTTTCGTCACTTCCGACTTCGTCTCGAGGGTGTAGGTCAACAGGCGGAAGTGCGCTATTTATATTGAGAGATGCCTGACCAATCACAGGCACCGCATGTTACCAATGAGGAAGGCGGATAAACATCCGCCCGGACTCCACATAGAGGTACATTGCGGACACTTCTAGGTCACGGGCACTTGTTTCTATAGCACAAATATACAGCGGTATACAGTAAAACGATAAATATGATTCTATATACTTTAAAATAAGCACAATAAATGCATTCACGATTTCTCTCCATGCAAGTATAATCTGTGCATTAAATATATCTATTATGTAAACACAAATAATCAATATATAAACGTGTGTCAGCAGCCATGGAATGTCATTGATGCATTGTGCGGGTATACATACAATGCATGGTATCACCCGTGTGTATGTAGAACCATTATTAAATGTAAATATCAGATTGGGGCATAAGTTTGTAACCCCCGGTTCAAAAAACCTGGTATAATCGTTTATCTTTATTATTATGTTCTGAAACCGCACGCATGATAGATGACATTCCATGATTTATTTTATAACCTCAAAATCCAATGGAGGAATATAAAAATAAATAATAAAATATATATATATATACATAATATATTTCTAAATGGCAACATCACCTATATTAATTAAATTTAGAATTATGTGTAGATATATCTATAAAATCATTTGATGAATAAAAAGATTTATATATAAAAAATGATTTATATATAAAAAAATTTAATATATATTAACCACTTCAGCCCCGGACCAATTGGCAGCCAAAAGACCAGGCCCCTTTTTGCGATTCGGCACTGCGTCGCTTTAACTGACAATTGCGCGGTCGTGCGACGTGGCTCCCAAACAAAATTGGCGTCCTTTTTTTCCCACAAATAGAGCTTTCTTTTGGTGGTATTTGATCGCCCCTGCGGTTTTTATTTTTTGCGCTATAAACAAAAATAGAGTGACAATTTTGAAAACAATGCAATATTTTTTGCTTTTTGCTATAATAAATATATCCCCAAAAAATATATAAAAAAACGATTTTTTTCCTCAGTTTAGGCCGATACGTATTCTTCTACATATTTTTGGTAAAAAAAAAATCGCAATTAGCGATTATTGATTGGTTTGCGCAAAAGTTATAGTGTTTACAAAATAGGGGATAGTTTTATAGCATTTTTATTAATTTTTTTATTTTTTTTTTTTACTAGTAATGGTGGCGATTAGCAATTTTTATTGTGACTGCGACATTATGGCGGACACATCGGACATTTTTAAAACATTTTTGGGACCATTGTCATTTATACAGCAATCAATGCTATTTAAATGCATTGATTCCTGTATAAATGACAGTTGTAGTGAAAGAGTTAACCACTAGGGGGAGGGGAGGGGTTATGGGCTCTGACGTGTGTGTTTTTTTTACATTAGGGGGCGGGGCTGACGTCTGACGTCATTGATCGGCTTTCCCGATGACCGGGAACACCCAATCAGTGACAGTCAGTGTAGGAAGCGCGGGGAGAGGTTTGTTTACACAGACCTCTCTCCGTTCTTCAGCTCCGTAACCCGATCGCGGGACACCAGCGGCAATCGGGTCCGCTGGTCCCGCGGCCGGGGTCACGGAGCTCCCGACCAGGTCGCGAGCGTGCTGCTGGCGGCACGCACGCGACCCACGGGCAGGCAATTAAAGGATCACGTATATATACGTGATTTTGCCTGCCCGTGCCATTCTGCTCACGTATATCTGCGTGAGGCGGTCGGGAAGCGGTTAAGAGCCCAGCCGTGGGTGGCGCGCGCTCGCGACCCGGTCCTGAGCTCCGTCACCGTGGCCAGGGCCGGACTGGGAATAAAATTCAGCCCTGGAAAAAATTTCATACCAGCCTCACCCCATTATTATACCAGCGCAACAGCATAATGTCATTATTTTCTGGTTCATGAAAGGGAAAACCAGACATTTTAAAGCACATTTGAAGACTGTATTATATATAAAAAAGACAGATATGAAATCACATAGGGATAGATATATATAAGCAAATTCCAGTTAAAAGTGGTCAATCATCAAGGGGGACCCCAGGAACTCAGAACGTGGGGGGGGGGGGGGGGGGGACCACATTCCGCAGAAAGAATACACTAAGGTAAGGGGGGGTTACTGATATAAGGTGGAAACCCTTTATATCAGTGGCCCCCTTACATTATTGTACTCTCTCCCCCCTTACATCAGTGACCCCCTTCAGATTGGCCTGGCGGTGCTGTCACTGACCTCCTCTCAGGTGCACCAAGCAGGGCTCAGTCAGACGGCTCCAGATTGGTGGCTCTGGTTTTATCCTATAGTCTCTTCTCCACAGTCCACACACATCTGACTTCTCCCATGACCCCCACCCTGGCAGCGCTGCCACTCTTGACTCCTCCTTAGACTCCCTCACTGAAGACATGATACAGGAGATGGTCAGACACTGCAGACATGATACAAGAGCTCAATGCAGCCTCACCAGTGCTCATTAAATGCAGCCTCACTGTGCCCATCAAATGCAGCCTCGCCAGTGCCCATCAAATGCAGCCTCACTGTGCCCATCAAATGCAGCCTCACTGTGCCCATCAAATGCAGCATCACTGTGCCCATCAAATGCAACCTCACTGTGCCCATCAAATGCTGCCTCACTGTGCCCATTAAAATGCTGCCTCACTGTGCCCATCAAATGCAGCCTCACTGTGCCCATCAAATGCAGCCTCACTGTGCCCATCAAATGAAGCTTTACTCTGCCCGTGAATGCGGCCTCACCGTGCCCACCATTGCGGCCTCACCGTGCCCACCATTGCGGCCTCACCGTGCCCACCATTGCGGCCTCACCGTGCCCATCAAATGCAGCTTTACTGTGCCGTGAAAGCAGTCTCACTGTGCCCATGAATGCAGCCTCACTGTGCCCATCATTGCAGCCCCTCCTGTGCCCCATATTCCAGTCTGCAGTCCCTGTCTGTGGGAAGGTGTGTTGTTGATGCTCGGTACAGTACCTTGCATGCCAGCAGGATATCCATAATGGCCAGCAGCAGGCAGGGGCTGTTCTCGTTTTGGATGGGGACAGTGCTCCTTCTGTTTGCTGTGAGATGGAGTGGTCCCTGGCCACCTGCACCTTCAGCCATCCTCACTTTCCGGCCCCAGTCAGCCTGTCCCCTGGTCCTGGGGAAGTGGAGAGCACTGGGTGGGAGCTGGAGAGAAGGGGGAGCAGAGAGTACTGGCGGGGTTGGAGAGCACATGGGTGGGGGAAAAGAGCAGGGGGGAGTGGAGATCACAGGGGTGGGGAGTGCAGAGCACTGGAGGGGGCAAAAATAACAGGGGTGGAGAGCACGGGAGGCTGAGAGCACTGGGGGGGGGGTAAGAGTGTGGGGTGGCGAAGAGCACTGGACGGGAGCTTGAGAGCACTGGGGAGGGCAGAAAAACAGGGCTGGAGAGCACTGGGGTGTACAAAGAGCAAGGGGGGAGTGGAGAGCAATGGGGGGGGGGGGCTTGAGAGCACCCATGGGGGCCAGAAAGTACAGGGGTGGAAAGCACGGGGGACTGGAGAGCACTGGTGGGGTTGGAGAGGTGGGGGCAAAATGCAGGGGGGAGTGGAGAGTGCTGGGGGGAGCTTGTGAGAGCACTGGTGGGGGAGAAAAAAAAACAGGGGTGGAGAGCACGGGGGCTGGAGAGCACTGTGGGGGGTAGAGAGCACTGTGGGGGGTGGGGAGCACGGTGGGGGGTGGAGAGCACTGTGGGGGGGGAGAGCACTGTGGGGGGTGGGGGGTGGAGAGCACTGGGGTGGGGGCTGGAGAGCACGGTGGGGGGTGGAGAGCACGGGGGGTGGGGTGGGGGCGGTGGGGGGGGAGAGCACTGGGGTGGGGGCTGGAGAGCACTGGGGGGCTGGAGAGCACTGTGGGGGGTGGAGAGCACTGGGGTGGGGTCTACAGAAGGATGGGGAGAGCTGGAGAGCAGGGGGGCAGAAAGAACAGGGGTGGGGAGCATGGGGGGGCTGGACAGCACTGTGGGGGGTGGGGAGCACGGGGGGCTGGAGAGTACTGTGGGGGGTGGGGAGCACTGCGGGGGGTGGAGAGCACTGTGGGGGGGAGCACGGCTGGCTGGAGAGTACTGTGGGGGGTGGGGAGCACTGCAGGGGGTGGAGAGCACTGTGGGGGGAGCACGGGGGGGGCTGGGGGGTACTGTGGGGGGTGTGTGGGGGGTGGGGAGCACTGTGGGGGGGTGGAGAGCACTGTGGGGGGGTGGAGAGCACTGGGGGGGAGCACGGGGGGCTGGAGAGTACTGTGGGGGGTGGGGAGCACTGCGGGGGTGGAGAGCACTGTGGGGGGAGCACTGGGGGGCTGGAGAGGACTGTGGGGGGTGGGGAGCACTGTGGGGGGTGAAGAGCACTGTGGGGGGTGGGGAGCACTGTGGGGGGGGGGGAGCACTGCGGGGGTGGAGAGCACTGTGGGGGGGGAGCACGGGGGGGAGCGGGGGGGGGCTGGAGAGTACTGTGGGGGGGTGGGGAGCACTGCGGGGGTGGAGAGCACTGTGGGGGGGAGCACGGGGGGCTGGAGAGTACTGTGGGGGGGGGGAGCACTGCGGGGGGTGGAGAGCACTGTGGGGGGGGGAGCACAGGGGGGTGGAGAGCACTGTGGGGGGGAGGGGGGTGGAGAGCACTGTGGGGGGGGGGAGTGGGGGGACTGTGGGGGGGGGGGCACTGGGGGGGCTGGAGAGTACTGTGGGGGGTGGGGAGCACTGCGGGGGGGGGTGGAGAGTACTGGAGAGTACTGTGGGGGGGGGGGGAGCACTGCGGGGGGCTGGAGAGCACTGTGGGGGGGGCTAGAGAAGATTGGGGAGAGCAGGGGGGGGCAGAAAGAACAGGGGTTGAGGGAACTGTGGGGGCTGGAGAGTCTGGTGGGGGATGAGAGCACGGGGGGGAGCACAAGGAGAACTGGGGGGGGGGGGGGGGGGCAGTAAAAGAAGTTGGATAGGGGGATCAGCAGGGGGCGGCATATAGAGGAAATGAGCTTTCTATATTCCTCCATGCAGCTGCTGAATGCTTGATTCTCCTCCTCTCCCTCCTCCAAGCATTCAGCGGCTGCATGGAGGAATATAGAAAGCTAATCTCCTCTATATGCGGCCCCTCTGCCGATCCCCCTATCCAGGCACACAGGGCGGCGGTACTCACAGGCATCTCTCTTGTGTTTCACGGAGCTGGCCGGGTCTGTGTTCGGCGGCCGCTCCGTAACACGGTCCCGCCCCCCTAGTCCGGCTGTGTGATAGGTGGATTCTATCTACTATCACATGAGCCGGTCTAGGGGGGCGGGACCGTGTTACGGAGCGGCCGCTAAACACAGACCCGGCCACCTCCGTGTTCATAGGGTAGCACTGCAGCCTCAAAGCGGCCCCAGGGCAGGCAGCCTACCGGGAAATATCCCGGTATCCCGGCAGGCCAGTCCGGCCCTGACCGCGGCCGCGGGACCGGCGGACCCGATCGCCGCTGGTGTCCCGCGTTCGGGTCACAGAGCTGAAGAACGGGGAGAGGTTTGTGTAAACAAACCTCTCCCTGCGCTTCCTACACTGCCTGTCATTGATCGGCTGTTCCTTGTCATCGGGAAAGCCGATCAGTGACGTCAGACGTAAAGCCACGTCCCCCTACTGTAAATAAACATGCACACACACTGACGTAACCCCTCCCCGCCCCCTAGTGGTTAACTCCTTCACTGCCAGTGTCATTTACACAGGAATCAGTGCATTTAAATATATAAATAGGGGGGTATGTGGCGCTAACCACTATAAAGATAACCTCTGGGAACTCTTCAGGCGTGTAAATTCCAAAAGATGGGTGACCTTAATTATAATTTGATCAATTTTACATAAAATGGATAAACAATGTATCAACAAATGACAATATCTTCAATAGCAATAAATAAATATATAAAATGTGAATAAAGGAATAAGTGCAGAAGTGTGATCAATAAATATGACCAATAAAAGTGCACTGGGATAAAAAATCTCTTAAAATTGATAGCAATGTGATAATATGGTAAATGAATGACTATTAAAAACGTGCCGAGATAAAATCTTCAATGATGATGTTAAAATATTTGTGATGTACAATCCCAGGCAATGTGATGAATGAACTAAAATAGGAAGGAAATGCCTTCTGTGAATATATAACGTAAAAATCTAAAGTGCAAAAAATAGTGAGAGATCAAAATGCTGGTCTAGGAAGTGCAAGAAGAAATAAGGAAATAAACGTGCAAATACATCTGCGATATCAGCAAAGTGACTGCAATAAGTGATTCACACTAAATCACTGAGAAAGTAATTCATAAAATAAGGGGAATCCTCAGAAGAAGGAGGATCAACTCAGTGGTGCTCTGAGAAGGTAATTCGTTAAATATCGGAATCCTCAGAAGAAGGAGGATCAACTCAGTGGTGCTCTGAGAAGGTAATTCGTTAAATATCGGAATCCTCAGAAGAAGGAGGATCAACTCAGTGGTGCTCTGAGAAGGTAATGCATTAAATATGGGGAATCTTCAGAAGAAGGAGGATCAACTAATAAGGGGAATCCTCAGAAGAAGGAGGATCAACTCAGTGGTGCTCTGAGAAGGTAATGCATTAAATATGGGGAATCTTCAGAAGAAGGAGGATCAACTAATAAGGGGAATCCTCAGAAGAAGGAGGATCAACTCAGTGGTGCTCTGAGAAGGTAATTCGTTAAATATCGGAATCCTCAGAAGAAAGAGGATCAACTCAGTGGTGCTCTGAGAAGGTAATTCATTAAATATGGGGAATCCTTAGAAGAAGGAGGATCAACTCAGTGGTGCGCTGAGAAGGTAATTGTCACGTACCTTACAGCGGAGTCCGAATGCTGGGGGTGGCCTCGTGCACGGTTCCGGTCCCAACTCCCCTGGTGGTGGGGACAGGGAGTGCTGGGGCACGAAAGGGTGCAGGTGCCTGTGGCTAGGAGACTGGTGCTTGGAGATACCGGTTCTTCTGGAAGGCAGGTGTGGAGGTTGGTAACCAAGACTGCACCCAGTGGTGGCCGGGCAGGTGGGTATAGGCACTGCGACGTCAAGACAGGCAAGGGTCAGCAACTGGCTGGCAAACAGGGTACAAGGCAGAAGGCAAGTTCGTAGTCAAGGGTAGGCAGAGGTTGGCAACGGGCAGGCGGTGAGGTACAGAATCAAGGAGCAGAGCCGTAGTCAAAAGTCCAAGCCGAGGTCAGTATTGTAGTGGGCAACCAACAAGTAGGGGTGATCCAGAAGAGTAGTCAAGGGAAGCCGGGTTTGTCAGGAGCAAGGTAACAACAAGCAGGTACTCAGGGAACAGACTGAAGATGATCCAGCACTGGCATCATGTGAAGGCGGTCGATAATCGGTCGATCTTTATTTCCGGTACCTTTTTGATGCGTTTTACAGCGTTTCGGTGCAGGAAATATGCAGCATGGTCTACTTTTTTTGTTTTCTGGAACGCACTGATGTGAACGATGCCACTGAAAACCAGATAACCTACTTTCCATGCAGAATAAAAACGCACTGGACTGCATGTGGTGTGAATTGGCCCAAAGTGAGAGAAAAAACTAAAATATTTCTATCCAGATGTGAGAGGGGGAGGAGTCAGAGCAACACCACATAAGGGTCAAAGTCTGCTTTATATAAATGATTTGTGATTTAGGAGGGAAGGTCACTGAGGAGTCTAACCTCATATACAGTTCTGTCATGATGGGGTGCAGTGGGAGCAATAAGGTGGGGTTGGGGGGGGGTACTTTTGAGGAGAGGATTTGGGAAGGGGGAGGGGCAGTCACCACTTTGAGGTTTTCTTCTAGCCCAAGGAGCCGGTAGAAGGCCCGCAGCAGACACGGACCATTCATGTGTCTCACCTTATATACTGTATTGGTGGCCGAGGATGGAGGATACTCTTTTTTACTGAAAGAAAAGGAATCTCCTTCTCTCCTAAATGAACAAAAGGAAAGTTTTTAGCATTTGAGGTCATGATTACTAAAGAAAGACAGAAGAAATCACTGAGAACAACGTGTTTTAGTTTGGATAGAGGGGGGCGGGGTTAGACACGCTTTTTGTCTTTGGAGATTTCCTCCTCACTTCCTGTCCAGTCACAGGAACAGGAAATGATCGAAAATCGTCAATCTTTTTTTTTTTTCTTTATTCTTTTTGGGGAGATTTTCACCATAATAGTAAATCAGAGAAAACATCCAGCGGAGGCCCGAATAACAATAAAAACATGGCTGGGTTCTAGGGGTGCAACGGATCAAAAAACTCGGATCGATCCTCGGATCAGAGTCACGGGTCGGATCATTTTTCGGATCAGCAAATAATAATTGAATTTGCAAAAACCTGTGAAAATTCCGCCACCATATAGTCCCCACTGTAATATCCACGTCATCTCCCCCACTGTAATATCCACGTCATCTCCCCCACTGTAATATCCACGTCATCTCCCCCACTGTAATATCCACGTCATCTCCCCACTGTAATATCCACGTCATCTCCCCACTGTAATATCCACGTCATCTCCCCCACTGTAATATCCACGTCATCTCACCCTGGGTAATGCAGAGTATATGTGGGTAATGCAGAGTATATGCTGGGTAATGCTGGGTATAGCAGGGTATATGCTGGATAATGCAGGGTATATGCTGGGTAATGCAGGGTATATGCTGGGTAATGCAGGGTTTATGCTGGGTAATGCAGGGTATATGCAGGGTATATGCAGAGTATATGCTGGGTAATGTAGGGTATATGCTGGATAATGCAGGGTATATGCTGGATAATGCAGGGTATATGCTGGGTAATGCAGGGTATATGCTGGGTAATGCAGGGTATATGCTGGGTAATGCAGGGTATATGCTGGGTAATGCAGGGTATATGCTGGGTAATGCAGAGTATATGCTGGGTAATGCAGAGTATATGCTGGTAATGGTAATGTTGGGTATATGCTGGATAATGCAGGGTATATGCTGGGTAATGCAGGGTATATGCTGGGTAATGCAGGGTATATGCTGGGTAATGCAGGGTATATGCAGGGTATATGCAGAGTATATGCTGGGTAATGTAGGGTATATGCTGGATAATGCAGGGTATATGCTGGGTAATGCAGGAGTATATGCTGGGTAATGCAGGGTATATGCTGGGTAATGCAGGGTATATGCTGGGTAATGCAGGGTATATGCTGGGTAATGCAGGGTATATGCTGGGTAATGCAGGGTATATGCTGGGTAATGCAGGAGTATATGCTGGGTAATGCAGGGTATATGCAGAGTATATGCTGGGTAATGCAGGGTATATGCTGGGTAATGCAGGGTATATGCTGGGTAATGCAGGGTATATGCTGGGTATATGCAGGGTATATGCTGGGTAATGAAGGGTATATGCTGGGTAATGCAGGGTATATGCAGAGTATATGCTGGATAATGCAGGGTATATGCTGGATAATGCAGAGTATATGCTGGGTAATGCAGGTAATGCAGGGTATTGCAGAGGGGTATATGCTGGGTAATGCAGGGTATATGCTGGGTAATGCAGGGTATATGCTGGGTAATGCAGGGTATATGCTGGGTAATGCAGGGTATATGCTGGGTAATGCAGGGTATATGCTGGGTAATGCAGGGTATATGCTGGGTAATGCAGGTTATATGCTGGGTATGCAGGAGTATATGCTGGGTAATGCAGGGTATATGCTGGGTAATGCAGGGTATATGCTGGGTAATGCAGGGTATATGCTGGGTAATGCAGGGTATATGCTGGATAATGCAGAGTATATGCTGGATAATGCAGGGTATATGCTGGGTAATGCAGGGTATATGCTGGATAATGCAGGGTATATGCTGGGTAATGCAGGGTATATGCTGGGTAATGCAGGGTATATGCTGGGTAATGCAGGGTATATGCTGGGTAATGCAGGGTATATGCTGGGTAATGCAGGGTATATGCTGGGTAATGCGGGGTATATGCTGGGTAATGCAGGGTATATGCTGGGTATATGCAGGGTATATGCTGGATAATGCAGAGTATATGCTGGGTATATGCAGGGTATATGCTGGGTAATGCAGGGTATATGCTGGGTAATGCTGGGTATATGCTGGGTAATGCAGAGTATATGCTGGGTAATGCAGAGTATATGCAGAGTATATGCTGGGTATATGCAGGGTATATGCTGGGTAATGCAGGGTATATGCAGAGTATATGCTGGATAATGCAGGGTATATGCTGGGTAATGCAGGGTATATGCTGGGTAATGCAGGGTATATGCTGGGTAATGCAGGGTATATGCTGGGTAATGCAGAGTATATGCTGGGTAATGCTGGGTATATGCTGGGTAATGCAGGGTATATGCTGGGTAATGCAGGGTATATGCTGGGTAATGCAGGGTATATGCTGGGTAATGCAGGGTATATGCTGGGTAATGCAGGGTATATGCTGGGTAATGCAGAGTATATGCTGGGTAATGCAGGGTATATGCTGGGTAATGCAGGGTATATGCTGGGTAATGCAGGGTATATGCTGGGTAATGCAGGGTATATGCTGGGTAATGCAGGGTATATGCTGGGTAATGCAGGGTATATGCTGGGTAATGCAGGGTATATGCAGGGTATGCTGGGTAATGCAGGGTATATGCTGGGTAATGCAGGGTATATGCTGGGTAATGCAGGGTATATGCTGGGTAATGCAGGGTATATGCTGGGTAATGCAGGGTATATGCTGGGTAATGCTGGGTATATGCAGGGTATATGCTGGGTAATGCAGGGTATATGCTGGGTATATGCTGGGTAATGCAGGGTATATGCTGGGTAATGCAGGGTATATGCTGGGTAATGCAGGGTATATGCTGGGTAATGCAGGGTATATGCTGGGTAATGCAGGGTATATGCTGGGTAATGCAGGGTATATGCTGGGTAATGCAGGGTATATGCTGGGTAATGCAGGGTATATGCTGGGTAATGCAGGGTATATGCTGGGTAATGCAGGGTATATGCTGGGTAATGCAGGGTATATGCTGGGTAATGCAGGGTATATGCTGGGTAATGCAGGGTATATGCTGGGTAATGCAGGGTATATGCTGGGTAATGCAGGGTATATGCTGGGTAATGCAGGGTATATGCTGGGTAATGCAGGGTATATGCTGGGTAATGCAGGGTATATGCTGGGTAATGCAGGGTATATGCTGGGTAATGCAGGGTATATGCTGGGTAATGCAGGGTATATGCTGGGTAATGCAGGGTATATGCTGGGTAATGCGGGGTATATGCTGGGTAATGCGGGGTATATGCTGGGTAATGCAGGGTATATGCTGGGTAATGCAGGGTATATGCTGGGTAATGCGGGGTATATGCTGGGTAATGCAGGGTAATGCAGGGTATAGCTGGGTAATGCAGGGTATATGCTGGGTAATGCAGGGTATATGCTGGGTATATGCAGGGTATATGCTGGGTAATGCAGGGTATATGCTGGGTAATGCAGGGTATATGCTGGGTAATGCAGGGTATATGCTGGGTAATGCAGGGTATATGCTGGGTAATGCAGGGTATATGCTGGGTAATGCGGGGTATATGCTGGGTAATGCTGGGTAATGCAGGGGTATATGCTGGGTAATGCAGGGTATATGCTGGGTAATGCAGGGTATATGCTGGGTAATGCAGGGTATATGCTGGGTAATGCAGGGTATATGCTGGGTAATGCAGGGTATATGCTGGGTAATGCAGGGTATATGCTGGGTAATGCAGGGTATATGCTGGGTAATGCAGGGTATATGCTGGGTAATGCAGGGTATATGCTGGGTAATGCAGGGTATATGCTGGGTAATGCAGGGTATATGCTGGGTAATGCAGGGTATATGCTGGGTAATGCAGAGTATATGCTGGGTAATGCAGGGTATATGCTGGGTAATGCAGGGTATATGTGGGTAATGCAGGGTATATGTGGGTAATGCAGGGTATATGCTGGGTAATGCAGGGTATATGCTGGGTAATGCAGGGTATATGTGGGTAATGCAGGGTATATGTGGGTAATGCAGGGTATATGCTGGGTAATGCAGGGTATATGTGGGTAATGCAGGGTATATGCTGGGTAATGCAGGGTATATGCTGGATAATGCAGGGTATATGCTGGGTAATGCAGGGTATATGCTGGGTAATGCAGGGTATATGCTGGGTAATGCAGGGTATATGCTGGGTAATGCAGGGTATATGCTGGGTAATGCAGAGTATATGTGGGTAATGCAGGGTATATGCTGGGTAATGCAGGGAGGCCGACCGATATATCGGCCGATATTTGGTGTTTTTTAATTAATCGGCATCGGCTGATTGCGCTGATAAAAAAGGCCGGTTTTAAAACTTCAGCGGGACTTGCAAATGACTTGTGATAGAAGGTAATAGAAGTTGCCTGAAGTTGTCCCTGAAGGTCTTGTGACTTGTCTGGACTGCCAGGTGTCAGAAAATGATACAAATGTTTCTTATCAATGAACTGGAGGCCGTGTGCAGAAGTTCTCAGTTTAACCATTTAAAGCCTAAATCTTTTCTGACACTTGTTGCTGTAAAAAGTAAAAATCCTGTAATTTCTTCTAGAAAATCACTTAGAACCCCCAAAAATTATATATATTTTTTTAGCAGAGACCCTAGGGAATAAAGTAGCGGTTGTTGCAATATTTTATGTCACACGGTATTTGCGCAGCGGTCATTCAAACGCAATTTTTTGGGAAAAAATACACTAATGATTAAAAAAAAAAACTAAAAAACAGCAAAGTTAGCCCATTTTTTTTGTCAAAGTTTTGATTACCTGTTTTTGTGTATTTAATATATTAATATATATATATATTTTTTGTTATCTAAATTATACATATAAGTGAACTGATTGGAGGTTTTGTTTTGTTTATGCAGGGTATATGCTGGGTAATGCAGAGTATATGCTGGGTATATGCAGGGTATATGCTGGGTAATGCAGGGTATATGCTGGGTAATGCAGGGTATATGCTGGGTAATGCAGGGTATATGCTGGGTATATGCAGGGTATATGCTGGGTAATGCAGGGTATATGCAGAGTATATGCTGGGTAATGCAGGGTATATGCAGAGTATATGCTGGGTATATGCAGGGTATATGCAGAGTATATGCTGGGTATATGCAGGGTATATGCTGGGTAATGCAGGGTATATGCATATATGTGGGTAATGCAGGGTATATGCAGAGTATATGCTGGGTAATGCAGGGTATATGCTGGATAATGCAGAGTATATGCTGGGTAATGCAGGGTATATGCTGGGTAATGCAGGGTATATGCAGAGTATATGCTGGGTAATGTAGGGTATATGCTGGATAATGCAGAGTATATGCTGGGTAATGTAGGGTATATGCTGGGTAATGCAGGGTATATGCTGGGTAATGTAGGGTATATGCTGGGTAATGCAGGGTATATGCTGGATAATGCAGGGTATATGCTGGGTAATGCAGGGTATATGCTGGATAATGCAGGGTATATGCTGGGTAATGCAGGGTATATGCTGGGTAATGCAGGGTATATGCTGGGTAATGCAGGGTATATGCTGGGTAATGCAGGGTATATGCTGGGTAATGCAGGGTATATGCAGAGTATATGCTGGGTAATGCAGGGTATATGCTGGGTAATGCAGGGTATATGCTGGGTAATGCGGGGTATATGCTGGGTAATGCAGGGTATATGCTGGGTAATGCAGGGTATATGCTGGGTAATGCAGGGTATATGCTGGGTAATGCAGGGTATATGCTGGGTAATGCGGGGTATATGCTGGGTAATGCGGGGTATATGCTGGGTAATGCAGGGTATATGCTGGGTAATGCAGGGTATATGCTGGGTAATGCAGGGTATATGCTGGGTAATGCAGGGTATATGCTGGGTAATGCAGGGTATATGCTGGGTAATGCAGGGTATATGCTGGGTAATGCAGGGTATATGCTGGGTAATGCAGGGTATATGTGGGTAATGCAGGGTATATGCTGGGTAATGCAGGGTATATGCTGGGTATATGCTGGGTAATGCAGAGTATATGCTGGGTAATGCTGGGTAATGCAGCGTAATGCAGGGTATATGCTGGGTAATGCAGAGTTTGTTTACAAGTGATTGCTCCGTCATTTGACGGAGCGATCACATTGTAAACAGTGGCCGGGTGTACCAAGATGGCCGGAGCTAGGCCGAAGCCGCGGCCTTTCCTAAGGCCGCCGGGTGTATCAAGATGGCCGCCGCCGCTCCGGAGCTAGGCCAAAGCCGCGGCCTTTCCTAAGGCCGAGGCCGCGAAGCGCTCCACGGATCGCGGGGTGTGCCGATCCGAACGGGGTGACCCGTTCGGATCACGGATCGGCGACGATCCGTTGCACCCCTACTGGGTTCTAATCCTATTCCATTCCATCCAGAAAAAAAGTTTTGGTTGGAGATTCATTTTGACCACTTACCTACCACCTCTCTCCTACATGAAAAATCATCATTTATTTTTTGCTAGGAAAAAAATTGAATAGAACCCCCAAACATTATATATGTTTTTTTAGCAGAGACCCTAGAGAATAAAATGCCTAACTTTTTATCTCACACGGTATTTGCGCAGCAATTTTTCACACGTGTTTTTTTTTTTTTTTTTTTTTTGGTGAAAAAACTTTTCCAACAAAAAGCAAAACAGTAAAGTTAGCCCAATTTTTTGTATAATGTGAAAGATGTTACTTCGAGTAAATAGATACCGAACATGTAATGCTTCAAAATTGCACGCGCTCGTGGAATGGCGCCAAACTTTGCTACTTAAAAATCCCCACAGGCGACACTTTAACATTTTTTTTATAGGTTACATGTTTTGAGTTACAGAGGAGGTCTAGGGCTGGAATTATTGCTCACCTCACGCCTAAATGAAAAAAAAAATTGTGTGGCGTCCTCTCAATCGGAACATGCAGCCTGGCAGGCCAGGACAGGGGGGGAGACGAGCGAGCTGCCCCCTCCTCCTGGACTATACCAAGCCACATGCCCATAACATGGGGTAGGGGGGTTTGCTTTGGGACAGGGGGACTCTATCCACCCTAAAGCACCTCATCCCCATGTTGATAGGGACAAGGACCTCTTCCCCACAACCCTGGCCGGGGGTTGGTGGGGGTCTGAGGGCACCCAGATCCCTTCCTCCCCCACCTACTCATTCACCAAAAAGTGTCAGCAATAAGAACACAGTTTTTGGCAATTTCTTTTAGTTAAAAAAAAGAAAACAATATTCCCCCGTAGTAGATCCACCGTCAGTTACGAAACCCGCCGCCGTCCGAAAAATGAAACAAAAGAAAGCTCCGCTCGCGCTGAAGGCTCCCTCTGTTTGCCTGCTCCGCCATCTGACATTTCTTAAATAGCTAAGGGGCGGGGCCACCCGGCGACATCATCTGGCACCGCACCGCATCATTGGCCGGTGCATGCGGAAGCGACTTCATCATAACAACATGTAGAGCTCCAATTTTTAGAATTTGGAGCCCCCATTTCTTGAGGAATTTAAGAGTACTAACCATATTGTGACAAGTAGTTGTATGATCAGACTGGTTGTTTTTTTTGGGGGGGTGGGGATTCACTTTATCCAAATATGTAGGGTGCCAAGTGGCTTGCAATGGGGGCACTCGGTGGGGGAGGGGGAAGCGAGGAGCACTGGCAGGGGACCCGAGAAGAGGAGGAAACCATTACACAGAGCAGGTAAGTGTTACACCAAGCAAGGCTTTACAATCCCTATACATTGGCCCAGAGAAGCAGAACAGAAGGGAACTTACCTGGTGGTGGTTCTGTGGAACGTGGGGGTTTTATTTTTGGCGCATCTGGGGGTGGGTCTTGGAGGGGTGGTGGACGTTGCCATTGGTAGGGCAGACTCCTCATTCGACAGGGCCTGTCAAAGAAAGCAAAAGCATTAAACCCAGGGCCGTCTTTAATTTTGATTGGGCCCTGGGCAAACATTTTCTTGCCCCCCCCCCCTCCATTCTGAGATATACAAAAAAAAAAAGCGGATAGACTCAAAATCAGTTTACTACAGCAGATCACGCAGCGATTGCAATCGTTTGCCAGATGTTACAGCCTATCTTTACTGCTCACTGGCTGGTTGCTAGAGGTTACAACACATAATTTCTGCTTGCCGATTGGTTGCTAGAGGTTACTGTACATTATTAGCGCTCACCGATTGGTTGCTATAGGTTAATGCACATCATTACCACTCAGTGAGCTGTGGAGCAATCCCAAATAATTGAGCAAGTAAAGCGGCACATTAATACACATACTACAGGAGAGGGTCAGAGAGTGCAGACATACGGCAGGAGATTACCAGACTGCGGGCATACTGCATGAGACTACCAGACTGCGGGCATACTGCATGAGACTACCAGACTGCGGGCATACTGCATGAGACTACCAGACTTCGGGCATATTGCATGAGACTACCAGACTGTGGGCATACTGCATGAGACTACCAGACTGTGGGCATACTGCATGAGATTACCAGACTGCGGGCATACTGCATGAGACTACCAGACTGCGGACATACTGCATGAGATTACCAGACTGCGGGCATACTGCATGAGACTACCAGACTTCGGGCATACTGCATGAGACTACCAGACTGCGGGCATATTGCATGAGACTACCAGACTTCGGGCATATTGCATGAGACTACCAGACTGCGGGCATACTGCATGAGACTACCAGACTGCGGGCAGACTGCGGGCATACTGCATGAGATTACCAGACTGCGGGCATACTGCATGAGATTACCAGACTGCGGGCATACTGCATGAGATTACCAGACTGCGGGCATGCTGCATGAGATTACCAGACTGCGGGCATACTACAAGAGACTACCAGACTGCGGGCATACTGCATGAGACTACCAGACTGCGGGCATACTGCATGAGACTACCAGACTGCGGGCATACTGCATGAGACTACCAGACTGCGGGCATACTGCATGAGACTACCAGACTGCGGGCATACTGCAGGAGATTACCAGACTGCGGGCATACTGCATGAGACTACAAGACTGCGGGCATACTGCATGAGATTACCAGACTGCGGGCATACTGCATGAGATTACCAGACTGCGGGCATACTGCATGAGATTACCAGACTGCGGGCATACTGCATGAGACTACCAGACTGCGGGCATACTGCATGAGACTACCAGACTGCGGGCATACTGCATGAGACTACCAGACTGCGGACATACTGCATGAGACTACCAGACTGCGGACATACTGCATGAGACTACCAGACTGCGGGCATACTGCATGAGACTACCAGACTGCGGGCATACTGCATGAGACTACCAGACTGCGGGCATACTGCATGAGACTACCAGACTGCGGGCATACTGCATGAGACTACCAGACTGCGGGCATACTGCATGAGACTACCAGACTGCGGGCATACTGCATGAGACTACAAGACTGCGGGCATACTGCATGAGACTACCAGACTGCGGGCATACTGCATGAGACTACCAGACTGCGGGCATACTGCATGAGACTACCAGACTGCGGGCATACTGCATGAGATTACCAGACTGCGGGCATACTGCATGAGACTACCAGACTGCGGGCATACTGCATGAGACTACCAGACTGCGGACATACTGCATGAGACTACCAGACTGCGGGCATACTGCATGAGACTACCAGACTGCGGGCGTACTGCATGAGACTACCAGACTGCGGGCGTACTGCATGAGACTACCAGACTGCGGGCGTACTGCATGAGACTACCAGACTGCGGGCGTACTGCATGAGACTACCAGACTGCGGGCGTACTGCATGAGACTACCAGACTGCGGGCATACTGCATGAGACTACCAGACTGCGGGCATACTGCATGAGACTACCAGACTGCGGGCATACTGCATGAGACTACCAGACTGCGGGCGTACTGCATGAGACTACCAGACTGCGGGCGTACTGCATGAGACTACCAGACTGCGGGCGTACTGCATGAGACTACCAGACTGCGGGCGTACTGCATGAGACTACCAGACTGCGGGCGTACTGCATGAGACTACCAGACTGCGGGCGTACTGCATGAGACTACCAGACTGCGGGCGTACTGCATGAGACTACCAGACTGCGGGCGTACTGCATGAGACTACCAGACTGCGGGCGTACTGCATGAGACTACCAGACTGCGGGCGTACTGCATGAGACTACCAGACTGCGGGCGTACTACACAGAGGACACAGGAGGCTGTATTTGCACGCTAGCCAGCAGAGAGGGGGCAGGGCCAGGAGCTCCGCTGACACTCTGACCCCGCCCCATGTAGACTGTATGCTCGGAACAGAGTGGCTGTAGTTAGAGCAGTGATCGGAGTGGGCGCGTCCCGGCCCCGCCCCCTCTCTGCTGGCTAGAATGGGAATACAGCCTCCCATGTCCTCTATGTCCTCTGCAAAGCCATCATCGTGGCTCCAATTCACGGGTAGCGTGGGCCCCCCTACTAAGATTGGGCCCAGGGCAGATGCCCCGTTTGCTCTGCGCTAAAGACGGCCCTTATTAAACATAAAGTAAACAGAACATTTCATATTCCTGATATGTCTGCTGTACCATGTACTTGTATGAGAGTCTCCTGTTCTCTCTGTATGGCTTCCTTTGTGTGAAATCCCTGCTCTTCCTCCCAGTCCCTCTGCTTTCCTATTAATAACTGAAAACAATTAAACCTGAAAAGGGTATCCGTGTGTAATACTCCCCTTTGGCTTGGCATGTTTTGATGCCGCACCTTGTGCTTTCATCAATCATGCTTTGGGGGTCCTCTCTGTACCAACACCCCCACTGGTTGGGTAGACAATAGGAAGGGTTCAAAGCTTTCAGAATTTTTTTTTCTTTTCTGTTGGGTTTCCCATTGTGGAGATTTCCCTTTTACTTCCTGCCCTGCAGAGCCAACAGAAAGCCAGAGGAAATCTCCCCACACTGAAGTAAATCCTTTCCTAGACAGCTGTCAGCAGAAGCGGGTATCCTCCATTAGAAGATTTTCCCTCACTTCCTGTTTGGGTGACAACTATTTTTGATTTCCTATCATGTTGACTTGCAGCGGTCACCAGGATAAATAGATGGTTAGACTGCCTCAGGATCTATTCACATTAAGGCCCCTTTCACACTGGGGCGGGGAGCCGCGGTGACGGTAAAGCAGCGCTATATTTAGCGCTGCTTTACCGTCGTTTTAACCGCGGTATTGGGCCGCTCGCGGTGCGGTTTTACCCCCAGCGAGCGGCCGAAAAAGGGTTAAAGACCACCGCAGAGCGCCGCCGTATCGGCGCTTTACGGCGGTATTGCCGCGGTTTTACCGCGGTTTCCCATTCAAATCAATGGGAAGGAGCGGTGAACGCACCGCTCCTATACCGCTCCAAAGATGCTGCTAGCAGGACTTTTTTTGCCGTCCTGCTAGCGCACCGCTCCAGTGTGAAAGCCCGCCGGCTTTCACACTGGAGTTAAAGGGGCCGGATTTTTTCAGGCGGTGAACAGGCGCTATTTTTAGCGCTGTACTGCCTGAAAAACGCCCCAGTGTGAAAGGGGCCTAATAGATTTTTTAATGCATTTTGCAGAAATGCAGGGAATTTTTTAACATGGGTTCCTATGGAACATGTTCACATCAATGCATTTTTGTTGTCGGGAAGAGGCCCATGTCCCCCATCAACATGGGGGCAATGTGCATTGGGGTGGGAGGCGCAGAGCCCCCCCTATCCCACAGCACCCATCCCCCCATGTTGCGGGCCTGTGGCCTGGTATGGTTCAGAAGGAGGGAGGCGCTCGCTTATCCCCTCCCTTTCCTGACCTGCTGGGTGCCATATTACATACGCCATACCAAAATTGGCATGGAGGGGGGTCCCCTCCCAATCCATACTAGACCCAAGTATACTATTATATATACTATTTATTTATTTTATTTTTTTATTGTGACTGCGACATTATGGCGGACACATCGGACATTTTTGGGACCATTGTCATTTATACAGAAATGAGTGCTATTTAAATGCACTAGATAAAAATGGGGGGTAACTAGTGCGCTCAACCAATAATGAATAAATATATGAGGAAAGCCGCCAACATATAAGTGATCTCACGCTGCAAATAGATATATAAATAGGGGGGTATGTGGCGCTAACCACTATAAAGATAACCTCTGGGAACTCTTCAGGCGTGTAAATTCCAAAAGATGGGTGACCTTAACCGCTTCCCGACCGCCTCATGTATATATACGTGAGCAGAACCTGCCCGTGGGTCGCGTGCGCGCCGCCAGCAGCGCGCTTGCGACCCGGTCGGGAGCTCCGTGACCCCGGCCGGGGGACCAGTGGACCCGATAGCCGCTGGTGTCCCGCGATCGGGTCACGGAGCTGAAGAACGGGGAGAGGTCTGTGTAAACAAACCTCTCCCCGCGCTTCCTACTCTTCCTGTCATTGATTGGCTGTTCCCGGTCATCGGGAAAGCCGATCAATGACATCAGATGTCAGCCCCACCCCCTAATGTTAAAAAAAACACACACCCCTCCCCTCCCCCTAGTGGTTAACCCCTTCACTACAACTGTCATTTATACAGGAATCAATGCATTTAAATAGCATTGATTGCTGTATAAATGACAATGGTCCCAAAAATGTGTCAAAAATGGCCGATGTGTCCGCCATAATGTCGCAGTCACAATTAAAATCGCTGATCGCCGACATTACTAGTAAAAAAAAAAATATAACTTTTGCGCAAACCAATCAATAATCGCTATTTGCGTTTTTTTTTTTTTTAACAAAAATATGTAGAATACGAATCGGCCTAAACTGAGGAAAAAAAAATTTTTTTATATATTTTTTGGGGATATTTATTATAGCAAAAAGCAAAAAATATTGCAGTTTTTTTCAAAATTTTCGCTCTATTTTCGTTTATAGCGCAAAAAATAAAAACCGCAGGGGCGATCAAATACCACCAAAAGAAAGCTCTATTTGTGGGAAAAAAAGGACGTCAATTTTGTTTTGGAGCCACGTTGCACGACCGCGCAATTGTCAGTTAAATCGACGCAGTGCCGAATCGCAAAAAGGGGCCTGGTCCTTTGGCTGCCAATTGGTCCGGGGCTGAAGTGGTTAAATATAATTTGATCAATTTTACATAAAATGGATAAACAATGTATCAAGAAATGACAATATCTTCAATAGCAATAAATAAATATATAAAATGTGAATAAAGGAATAAGTGCAGAAGTGCGATCAATAAATATGACCAATAAAATTGCGCTGGGATAAAAAATCTCTTAAAATTGATAGAAATGTGATAATATGGTAAATGAATGACTATTAAAAACGTGCCGAGATAAAATCTTCAATGATGATGTTAAAATATTTGTGATGTACAATCCCAGGCAATGTGATGAATGAACTAAAATAGGAAGGAAATGCCTTCTGTGAATATATAACGTAAAAATCTAAAGTGCAAAAAATAGTGAGAGATCAAAATGCTGGTCTAGGAAGTGCAAGAAGAAATAAGGAAATAAACGTGCAAATACATCTGCGATATCAGCAAAGTGACTGCAATAAGTGATTCACACTAAATCACTGAGCAGGTAATTCATAAAATAAGGGGAATCCTCAGAAGAAGGAGGATCAACTCAGTGGTGCACTACAAATCCAAGTTTGATAGAAAAAATAAATAAAAAATTGCACAGGAATGGCAACAGGGCAAAGATGCCAACACAGTCCGTTTTAAGAATGGAAATTCTTGAATGAATGACTTGTATAGCGCTACCTATGCGAACTGAATCGCCTCTGGGCGTTTTTCTCCACTGGTGTCCATCTGTGGTATAGTGCGGTCCTTGCCCTGTGGGGTCCTGACACGATTACATACACATACAACATACACATATTTTGGCCAATTTTATCGACAGTATCTAATTAACCTACAAGCATGTCTTTGGAGTGTGGGAGGAAACCGGAGAGCCCGGAGGAAACCCACGCAGGCACAGGGAGAACATGCAAGCTCCAGGCAGAGGGTTTCGTGGTCGGGATTTGAACCAGTGACCCTTTTGCTGCTAGGTGGAAGTGCTAACCACTACACCACTGTGCTGCCCCAATTCTTGATAAGAGTAAAACAAATATAGAGTTCCAATGTGATATATAAATCAGAGTTCAGTGATATTCTGTGCAGAAGTGCTCCGTGGTGTTTTCAGGGGTGCCCCCCACTGTCTCCCCCCAGCCTCTCACCTCTAATAGCGCCCTCTACAGGCCTAGTAAAGCAGGTAACTTTGTAGAGGGCGCTATTAGAGGTGAGAGGCTGGGGGGAGACAGTGGGGGGCACCCCTGAAAACACCACGGAGCACTTCTGCACAGAATATCACTGAACTCTGATTTATATATCACATTGGAACTCTCTATTTGTTTTACTCTTATCAAGAATTTCCATTCTTAAAACGGACTGTGCTGGCATCTTTGCCCTGTTGCCATTCCTGTGCAATTTTTTTTTTTTTTGGATTTGTAGTGCACCACTGAGTTGATCCTCCTTCTTCTGAGGATTCCCCTTATTAGTTGATCCTCTTTCTTCTGAAGATTCCAATATTTAGCGAATTTCCTTCTCAGCGCACCACTGAGTTGATCCTCCTTCTTCTGAAGATTCCAATATTTAACGAATTTCCTTCTCAGCGCACCACTGAGTTGATCCTCCTTCTTCTGAAGATTCCCTTGTTTAATGAATTACCTTCTCAGTGATTTAGTGTGAATCACTTATCGCAGTCACTTTGCTGATATCGCAGATGTATTTGCACGTTTATTTCCTTATTTCTTCTTGCACTTCCTAGACCAGCATTTTGATCTCTCACTATTTTTTGCACTTTAGATTTTTACCTTATATATTCACAGAAGGCATTTCCTTCCTATTTTAGTTCATTCATCACATTGCCTGGGATTGTACATCACAAATATTTTAACATCATCATTGAAGATTTTATCTCAGCACGTTTTTAATAGTCATTCATTTACCATATTATCACATTGCTATCAATTTTAAGAGATTTTTTATCCCAGCGCAATTTTATTGGTCATATTTATTGATCGCACTTCTGCACTTATTCCTTTATTCACATTTTATATATTAATTTATTGCTATTGAAGATATTGCCATTTGTTGATACATTGTTTATCCATTTTATGTAAAATTGATCAAATTATAATTAAGGTCACCCATCTTTTGGAATTTACACGCCTGAAGAGTTCCCAGAGGTTATCTTTATAGTGGTTAGCGCCACATACCCCCCTATTTATATATTTAAATGCACTGATTCCTGTGTAATGACACTGGCAGTGAAGGAGTTAACCACTAGGGGGCGGGGAGGGGTTACGTCAGTGTGTGTGCGTGTTTATTTACAGTAGGGGGGTGTGGCTTTACGTCTGACGTCACTGATCAGCTTTCCCGATGAGTGGGAACAGCCGATCAGTGACAGGCAGTGTAGGAAGCACGGAGAGAGGTTTGT
The DNA here is from genome assembly GCA_028564925.1 of Lithobates sylvaticus. NCBI lineage: Eukaryota > Metazoa > Chordata > Amphibia > Anura > Ranidae > Lithobates > Lithobates sylvaticus. The sequence goes on along the minus strand of CM053030.1, from coordinate 17,199,998 downwards.
TTACACAGACCTCTCCCCCCCGTTCTTCAGCTCTGTGACCCGAACGCGGGACACCAGCGGCGATCGGGCCCGCTGGTCCCGCGGCCGCGTTGACGGAGCTCAGGACCGGGTCGCGAGCGCACGCCACCCACGGCTCTTAAAGGACCACGTACAGGGACGTGGTTTTGCCCAGCCGCGTCATTCTGTTTTTGTAAATCTACAGGAGGCGGTCCTTAACCACTTCAGCCCCGGACCAACTGGCAGCCAAAGGACCAGGCCCCTTTTTGCGATTCGGCACTGCGTCGCTTTAACTGATAATTGCACGGTCGTGCGACGTGGCTTCAAAACAAAATTGGCGTCCTTTTTTTCCCACAAATAGAGCTTTCTTTTGGTGGTATTTGATCGCCCGTGCGGTTTTTATTTTTTGCGCTATAAACAAAAATAGAGCGACAATTTTGAAAAAAATTCAATATTTTTTGCTTTTTGCTATAATAAATATCCCCAAAAAATATATAAAAAATGTTTTTTTTCCTCAGTTTAGGCCGATACGTAGTCTTCTACATATTTTTGGTAACAAAAAAATCGCAATTGACGATTATTGATTGGTTTGCGCAAAAGTTATAGCGTTTACAAAATAGGGGATAGTTTTATAGCATTTTTATAAATTTTTTTTTTTTTACTAGTAATGGCGGCGATCAGCGATTTTATTGTGACTGCGACATTATGGCGGACACATCGGCCATTTTTGACACATTTTTGGGACCATTGTCATTTATACAGCAATCAATGCTATTTAAATGCATTGATTCCTGTATAAATGACAGTTGTAGTGAAAGAGTTAACCACTAGGGGGAGGGAGGGGTTATGGGCTGTGACGTGTGTGTGTTTTTTTACATTAGGGGGCGGGGCTGACGTCTGACGTCATTGATCGGCTTTCCCGATGAACGGGAACAGCCAATCAATGACAGGCAGAGTAGGAAGCGCGGGGAGAGGTTTGTTTACACAGACCTCTCCCCGTTCTTCAGCTCCATAACCCGATCGCGGGACACCAGCGGCGATCGGGCCCGCTGATCCCACGGCCGGGGTCACGGAGCTTCCGACCGGGTCGCGCGCGTGCGACCCACGGGCAGGCATTTAAAGGGCCACGTACAGGTACCCTGTAGACGTATATCTACATGAGGCGGTCGGGAAGCAGTTTTTCATGAATTATGGGAATTTTCCCATGATTCCTTGTTTTTGGGGTCATAGGTTATTTGTAATGTATGCATATAAAACTACGTATTTTGATGAAAAACGGATGTCAGCGGATCGGATGTGAACGGATCATCCGCTGACATCCGTTTTCGCCCGTTCCGTTTTTTTTTTCCGGAAGTAAAAAAAAAGGGATTTTCTTCCGTCCAGAGAAACGGAGCTTAACGGAGACGGATGTTAACGGATGTTAACGGATGTTAGCGGATGAAACGTCCGCAGTTCCATAGAGAAGCATTGATGTCCGTTTTGATCCGTAAACGGATGTATGAAAAAGACGGACGAACGTTCCGCATGTGTGAAAGGGACCTTACAGAGCACAGCCCCGCCCAGCCCAGCCCCTCCCTCCTCCACACGAATGGCTGACAGAGGCTGGACCTGCTCTCTCTTTCCCCGCCCACACTCTGCTGTCTATGAAGAGGATGTGTGGGGGAGGGGCAGGAAAGTTAAATCTGAGCAGTCGGCTTGAATACAGCGAGGCTCCTGGGGGGCTGGGAAAGACCAAGTAAGTGAACTTCTCCTCCCCCACCCCCCTGCAGCTAAAGAGTTTTTTTCTTAGCAGCCTGTGACACTAGCATGCTTGCCCTCCTAGGTGGTAAGATGTGGGGCACACACTGGCATGCTGCGGTTTGTCTGGCAGTCTTCCTGCATGTTGCCCCCGGTCCCATAGAGATTGCACATTTTGCTGCATGTTCTGAAAGTGCACAAGACGTCCTGCATGCTGCATCTTGGGTGCATTTCCAGAAGATGCAGCAAAAATGTGCCACCTAAAAGAAGTCTGAGGGACTGCGGCTATAGAAATACTGCCAGTACACCAGTGTGAGCCCACAGGGTGGTATTCACTTGCAGCAGGCACTGCCACTCCTCTGAAAAGTGACAGACAGAGGAGGTGATATCACATTTCCTCCCTGCCTGTTTTAACCCCCTAAATGCCAGTCCCTGCAGGTAATGGCGCGGTGGTTCCCTCTGAGCTCCGCCTTATTTCCATCACTCCCTGTAGGTATTCCATGTTCTCTCACCTTATTGGTTGCACATCGAATACCTAAAGAGTTCTGGAAATAAGGTGGAGCTCAAAGGGAATTTCTACACCTAAGTGGAGCCCCTTTCAGAAGATTTGAGGATATTATTAAACCCAGAGACTGGTGATCTTAAGCCGCCATAGACAGACAGATTTAATTGTCTGCTGAACCAGCAGAATTTCGATCTATCTATGTGCAGATTGGTTGTACAGAATTCGATCTATCAACTGACTTCAGTACAGCCAGCGGGTCTATCTTCTTCTTTTTTTTTTTGGCAATCACTGCTGGCTGATATAGCTGGGAAACGTTCACCTCCACAGAGAGAGACTGCAGGCAATGTAGAGCGGTCTCTCTCTGTGCAGGCAATGTAGAGCGGTCTCTCTCTGTGCAGGCAATGTAGAGCGCTCTCTCTCTGTGCAGGCAATGTAGAGCGCTCTCTCTCTGTGCAGGCAATGTAGAGCGCTCTCTCTCTGTGCAGGCAATGTAGATCGCTCTCTCTCTCTGTGCAGGCAATGTAGAGCGGTCTCTCTCTGTGCAGGCAATGTAGAGCGGTCTCTCTCTGTGCAGGCAATGTAGAGCGCTCTCTCTCTGTGCAGGCAATGTAGAGCGCTCTCTCTCTCTGTGCAGGCAATGTAGATCGCTCTCTCTCTGTGCAGGCAATGTAGAGCGGTCTCTCTCTGTGCAGGCAATGTAGAGCGGTCTCTCTCTGTGCAAGCAATGTAGAGCGGTCTCTCTCTGTGCAGGCAATGTAGAGCGGTCTCTCTCTGTGCAGGCAATGATGTAGAGCGGTCTCTCTCTGTGCAGGCAATGTAGAGCGCTCTCTCTCTGTGCAGGCAATGTAGATCGCTCTCTCTCTCTGTGCAGGCAATGTAGAGCGGTCTCTCTCTGTGCAGGCAATGATGTAGAGCGGTCTCTCTCTGTGCAAGCAATGTAGAGCGGTCTCTCTCTGTGCAGGCAATGTAGAGCGGTCTCTCTCTGTGCAGGCAATGTAGAGCGGTCTCTCTCTGTGCAGGCAATGTAGAGCGGTCTCTCTCTGTGCAAGCAATGTAGAGCGATCTCTCTCTGTGCAGGCAATGTAGAGCGGTCTCTCTCTGTGCAGGCAATGTAGAGCGCTCTCTCTCTGTGCAGGCAATGTAGATCGCTCTCTCTCTGTGCAGGCAATGTAGAGCGGTCTCTCTCTGTGCAGGCAATGTAGAGCGCTCTCTCTCTGTGCAGGCAATGTAGAGCGCTCTCTCTCTGTGCAGGCAATGTAGAGCGGTCTCTCTCTGTGCAGGCAATGTAGAGCGGTCTCTCTCTGTGCAGGCAATGTAGAGCGGTCTCTCTCTGTGCAAGCAATGTAGAGCGGTCTCTCTCTGTGCAGGCAATGTAGAGCGCTCTCTCTCTGTGCAGGCAATGTAGAGCGCTCTCTCTCTGTGCAGGCAATGTAGAGCGCTCTCTCTCTGTGCAGGCAATGTAGATCGCTCTCTCTCTGTGCAGGCAATGTAGAGCGCTCTCTCTCTGTGCAGGCAATGTAGAGCGCTCTCTCTCTGTGCAGGCAATGTAGAGCGCTCTCTCTCTGTGCAGGCAATGTAGAGCGGTCTCTCTCTGTGCAGGCAATGTAGAGCGGTCTCTCTCTCTCTCTCTCTCTCTGTGCAGGCAGTGTCGAGCGGTCTCTCTCTCTCTCTCTGTGCAGGCAGTGTCGAGCGGTCTCCCTCTGTGCAGGCAGTGTCAAGCGCTCTCTCTCTCTCTCTGTGCAGGCAGTGTCAAGCACTCTCTCTCTCTCTCTCTCTCTCTGTGCAGGCAGTGTCAAGCGGTCTCTCTCTCTCTGTGCAGGCAGTGTCAAGCTGTCTCTCTCTCTCTGTGCAGGCAGTGTCAAGCTGTCTCTCTCTCTATGTGCAGGCAGTGTCAAGCGGTCTCTCTCTCTCTCTGTGCAGGCAGTGTCAAGCGGTCTCTCTCTCTCTCTCTGTGCAGGCAGTGTCAAGCGGTCTCTCTCTCTCTCTGTGCAGGCAGTGTCAAGCGGTCTCTCTCTCTCTCTGTGCAGGCAGTGTCAAGCGGTCTCTCTCTCTCTCTCTCTCTCTCTCTGCATGCAGTGTCAAGCGGTCTCTCTCTCTCTCTCTCTCTCTCTCTCTAAGCCTAAGGCTCGATTCACATATCTATGGATGTTGCTTTTGAGCATTTCTGTAGTGCTTTTTGCTGTGCTTTCTGTTTCTTTTACTTTATTTTATTTTTTTTGTTGTTGGACAGATTTAAAAATGCAAAACTGTGGTGAATCACTCTCTGTAGGTAGAGAACAGGACTGGGAGGATGTCTGGGACTCCCCCTTTAGACATTTGGTCTCCTCTAGAGATCGGTTGATCCAGTTTAAAGTACTACACAAATTTTATTATACTCCATACAGGCTTCATAAAATGTACCCAGACTGCACGTCGCAGTGTTGGCGCTGTCAAGCTGACTCTGCGGGGTTCATCCACATGATCTGGTTGCGCCCCGACATCCAGCATTACTGGTCATTGGTTACAACCTTCATCACTACACTGACAACAATTCCTATACCCCAAACTATGGAGATTTGCCTGCTTGGCTGGGTGGATGCTCTTGCCCCCTCAGGGGCAGTTCGCACATTACTGGGATTGCTTCTCTTTTTGCAACAATAGTTTTTTATTGAATTTTTTTTAGAAACAATTAAACAATGTAGACATTGTTAGCGTTATACAAGTTAGTGTACCATTCCATTTGTAAGGAAGTTTCTTATATACGTTGTGTTAACATTAAACATAGCAAATATTTAACTAGTAATGGTAGTTATTGAATCTTATAAAACAGGTGTGAATCAATGGTTACTATGAGATGTTGTTACTTGTCACTCCTCCAAGGGACCCCTAATGGGATCTATTTTGTCCCCTGGAGGTGTGAAAATCTTATCCCGTGGAGATGATGTAACCTCTGTATTTTATTTAACAAAGTACTGATATATTTAATACTGATATCTGAACAGATTTTCTTTACTGACTTAGTGCTATATCATGACTGAACTAGAAATAGACAATTTTATTTCAGAAATTTTTCGGCACCTTTCCATTGTTTCCATGGTAACCAAAGTTTGTTTTCTTTCGTTAGTCGGTCTCTACTTGAGGCCATAGTTATTTCGTAGCTATAATGTGTGTTAACCAGTTCAAGCGTGTTTTCTATTGATGGTGTTTTGTCTGATTTCCATAGCCTTGTGATACTCAGTCTTGCAGCTAGTAGGATATGTGTTATTACATGTGTGTAGGGCTGTGGTATGGAATCTATATTCAGATTAAGGATTGCTAAATCAGGAGACATATTTACGTGTTGATTTGTGATATCTGATATGACTTTAAAAATATTTTCCCAGTAGTTATTAATATTTTTACACTGCCAAAATATGTGTAGGATGTCACCCTTGGCTGAATTGCATCTCCAACATAGATTCGGGGTGTTTTTACTGAATAGTGCTATTTTTGATGGGGTCAAGTACCATCTTAGGGATAGTTTTTGGGCGAGTTCCCATAAAGCGGAACATTTAGTTGCTTTATAGATTGATTGTAGAGCTTGTTGCCACTGTTGGTCAGTATATTTTTTCCCCAAGTCACCTTCCCATTGTATATGAGGAGGTGCCTTAGTGAAACTTTTTTTTTGGTGAAGCAGATTGTAGATCAGAGAAATTCCTTTTACGTGTGGGGATTGGTTTGTTAGGAATTGCCATGCTTTTGGATGTATTGTATATAGAGGGGTGTGTATTTTATGGAGGCTGTGCTTTACTCTGATATACGTGAAGATTTCTGTATTCGGTAGATTAAATTCACGTTGTAGGAGAGGGAAGGACTTGAGTTTGGAGTATTGGAATAATTCTTGAATAGAGTTGATTCCATGGCTAGACCATTTAGATAGTGATAGGTCTGGTGATATGTGATGTAGTGTTTCGATTGGAATTGGAATTGGCGGGGTGTTAGGGTAGGCGTGACTGGATTGGGCCAATTTTTTCCATGCTATGGCTGATGTTTTCATAGAAGGTGGGATTATCGGTGGTAGATGTGAACCCAATGGAGTGCTCATTATCCACCATTGTAGGTTTGGGCGGTTTAAGTATGAGTGTTCTATTTTGCTCCATAATTTGTCTGGGCATGGGTGAAACCAATCTTTAAGTTGGTCTAGAACTGATGCTATATAGTAGTCTTCAAAATCTATGGTACCAGATCCTCCCGCTGATTTGTGTTTCCTAAGTGTCGCATGCGCGCATCTGGGTTTGGTGTTTTTCCATATGCATTTGTTGAGTAAAGTTTGGAGAGATTTGAAGTAATATTTTGGTATGGGTATGGGTAGAGTTCTAAATAGATAGAGAATTTGGGGCAGGTGAAGCATTTTAAAAGCTGCGAGTCTACCAGACCATGATATTTCTTGTTTTGTTATGGATTGGCTTTCTATTTTTAATTTGGAAAGTAATGGTTTAAAATTGGCTGAAAAAAGATGTTTGACCGAACGCGTTAGATGGATCCCCAGATAGGGTATGTTATTGTCTGCCCATGTGAAGGGGTATTGCATTTGAAGTAAATTTTTGGTTATGGCGTCTATTTTAAGATCTAAGATTTGTGATTTGTTTTTATTTAATTTGTAATATGATACCTGACTGAACCATTCTAGTAGTTTATGTGCTTCTAATAGAGAGGATGACGGATTAGTGATGATTAAGATCACGTCGTCTGCGAAGAGGCTGATTTTATGTGAGGTTTTGCCTATAGTTAATCCAGTAATTAAGGGGTTGGAACGTACATGTTGCGCCAAAGGTTCCATCAACATGTTAAAGATAATCGGTGACAGGGGACACCCTTGGCGTGTACCATTGGTGATATCAAATGGTTGTGATAACATGTCTGCTGAGTATACTTGTGCTGTTGGGATGGTGTATAATGCCATAATGGCTTTGAATATATGATCTCTGAAGCCAAATTTCAAAAGTACTTTTTGGAGATAGGACCAATGAACCCTATCGAACGCCTTCTCTGCGTCTAGCGAAAGCAACAGAGAAGGCGTACCGCTGGATTCTACGTGATGGATCAAGTTTACCATGCGTCTTGTTGCGTCGGGAGCTTGTCGTCCTCTGGTGAACCCTGATTGGTCCTTATGAATGAGGTCAGGCATAATTTCTATTAGTCGTCTGGCTATGGTTTTGGCATAGATTTTTGTGTCTAGATTAAGTAAAGATATGGGACGGAAATTTTCAGGGCGAGATGGTTCTTTTCCTGGTTTCGGTAATGTAATGATAATAGCATTCAATGATTCCTTAGCAAATGATGAAGAGGAGGCAGCGTTATTGAACATTTGTGTTAGGTGTGGGGTTAACTGATTGGAGAATTTCTTATAGTATTCTCCGGTTAGACCGTCCGGTCCAGGAGCTTTCCCTGGGGGTAGTGAATTTATTGTGGAAGAAATCTCTTGTTCAGTGAAAGGTTCATTTAATGAAGCTAGTTGTGTTTCAGTTAGTGAGGGAAGAGTAATTTGTTGTAGAAATGTATTAATATCCTCTTCTGTGGGTTGGTATGTGGATGGATCTTGTTTAATGTTATAGAGTTCACTATAGTAAGTGCTGAATGCGTTTGCAATATCCTGAGGGTTAGTTAGTTTTTCTTTAGTATGTGGGTGGAATAAGTGAGTGATTTTATCTTTGGTTGTTCTCCCTTTAAGGCGTTGTGCTAGTCTTTTCCCTGCTTTGTTAGATGTAGAGTAAGAGGTGGCCTTTAATTTACGTTGAATGTGCTCGAATGAATGGAGGAGAAGTTTCCTTAGTTCCTGTCTTAAAGACAAGAGCTGGGCCGAGTATGTAGGGCGTGGGTCTGCTTTGTGTAATGTTTCTATGTTGGCAATTTGTGCGGTGAGATTATCTAAACGCTGCGTCCTCTTCTTTTTATTTATAGCACATAATTTGATTATAGTACCTCTAATTACCGCTTTGTGCGCGTTCCACACCATGGCAGGGTCGGATACTGAGCCCGCATTAATATTGAAGTATTCTGTTATGTTTTCCTGAATTGTTTGCGAGTAATTTGGGTGTTGTAGTATGTAGTTGTTGGCTCGCCATAGGAATGTGTTCCGTTTTTGGTTAGAATCACTTATGGTAATTGTGATAGGGGTATGATCCGACCATGTCATGGCGTGGATTACAGATGCGCTAATATTCTGAAGTAACCATTTGTCTGTAAGGAACATGTCTATTCTTGAGTATGATTTGTGGCGTGGAGAGTAGTAAGTATAATTTTTTTCTGATCCATGGTAACATCTCCATACGTCATATAAATCTTGTGCTGGGAGAAAATGCTTCAAGGGGGATTCTCTTCTTTTTGCTGAGGATGATGTGTCCATGTGGATGTCTGAGACTAGGTTAAAGTCTCCGCATAAGAGTAGGTGGCCTTGACGTAATTTTTGTGCTTTGCGGAGTACTGACTTGATAAATTTCAATTGTTGAGTGTTGGGGGCATACAAGTTGATTACTGTGTATGTAGTTTTGTTTATGGTACAAGTTAGTATTATGTACCTCCCATTTGGATCTGATGTTGCTTGGATTAGATGGAAGTCCATATCCTTTTTCACTGCTATTAGTACTCCTCTTTTTTTTGTGGTGTACGTGGCATGGAATATATGGGGATACTTGCTATTAGAGCAAAGTGTTGCTGATGAGTCCAGTAGGTGTGTTTCTTGAATACATATAATATCACTTTGTAGTTTTTCGGCAGTAAGCCATAAGGAGTGTCTCTTAGCTGGGTGATTTAGTCCTTTGGCATTAAGGGACATTATAGTGAATGACATGGTTGGTTGTTGGGGTGTGTTTGGCAGTGAAGTGTTTTGTATTCACTTACTATTAGATGTTTAGAGGCTCGTTGTGGGGTGTTGCAGTAGTTTTCTGTAGACTTGGGTCCGCTGGTGGTTGTAGAATTCGTTGATATATTGGTGCTAAAGCTACGGTAGGGAGCAGTAAGTCAGTTAGTATGATATATGCTATACTTTACATGAGGAAGCATAAATCAGACCAAAAAGAAAAATAACGGTTAAAAAAAAAAGAATAAAACCGTAAAATAAAAATATAACAGAAAATTTCCTGTAGTGCGGCGTGAGTAGTAGCTGAATCAGCTATGCCGCTGTGGGGGGAAAACAGTTAGTAACTGAGATGGACAAATCAGATAATTGTGTTCATAGTTCCGTGAAGGAGAATTATTATTGAAGTTGAGGGTGGTGTAGGCCCCTTGTAGTTAGCTCAGCCAGTGTTTGGAAGATCTTTTGGTCCTTGGTTGCGACGTGAATGAGAGGGTTGCCGTTGTTGCATAGGGTGGGATGCATCTTTGGGTGGTTCTATTATGATGCCCCAATCATGTAGGAGGTGTAATCCTTTCTGTAATGTGCTTACAGTATGGGTGGTACCATTTTTGGTGATAAGAAGGGTTGCTGGGTAGCGCCATTTGTATAGTATTTTGTGGTTATGTAGGCCTTTAGTAACCGGGTTTAGGTTCCTTCTGAGTTGGAGCGTGTATTTAGAGAGATCTGGGAATAGTTGGAATCCCTCATGAGGTCTTGGTAGAGGGGCTTTGATCCTTGCTTCTGTCATCAATCTTTCCTTGATGTGAAAAAAATGTACACGCATGAGTACATCTCTTGGTATTGATGCTGCTAGATGCGACGGTTTTGCTATTCTATGGATTCTGTCTATTATGATGTCTCTTAGTGATGCATCCGGTAATATGGTGTGTATGAGGTCTTTAGCATATTTAGGTAGATGTGCTGGTAAGATTGTTTCTGGGACTCCGCGTAATTTTACATTGTTGCGCCTTGAGCGGTCTTCTAAATCGGACAGCTTGGCCCGGACCCATTCTTGCTCATCTTTAATCTCGTCATGTGCATCAATTAGTTCATTAATAGTATTTGTGCATTCATGCCTGTTTCAATATTAGCTACTCTGTTCCCCAGTGAGCCTATGTCAGTAGAGATTTTGCGGAACATTGATGATAAATCTGTCATTAGTGAGGTTTGTAAAGACATGAGCATGTCCTTTAAGGTTGTATCTATCACTGGTTGTCCTGAAGTGGGGAAAGATGCCATGGATGTGTGAAGGGCCTGGCCAGATGTTAGTGGGTTAAAGGCCTGGGGCTCTGTTAGGGCTGCGGGCGTTCTTGAGTGCGGTATATCCATCCGCATCCTTGTTTTGGCAGGGCTGCTAGTGAGGGGATCAGTGCCTGCCTCTAGTGCAGGGAAAGGTGGTTTCGCTGGGAGGTTTATTTCTCCCTGGATGGCGTCAGGGAGGTCTGTGTATGCCTCGTTTTATGCTGCTACTAGGCCGCGGTGGCCATCTTGGAAGTCACTGACCTCTTGTGGAGACATAAAAGTTGTCAGTTTCTTGAACCTGTGATCCCCCATCCGCTTGCGGGACATCGTCGACCGTGCTGCGATCCGTCACTGGGGTGAGTTATGTGAGGAATGTGAGGAATGCCGGTCTCAGTCGGGCCTGATTCGCTCCGGTGTCCTCCTTCACTCTGGAGCTATGTAGTTAAGGGTCCATCTACAGCGCCGTTCGGCCACGCCCCCTACGAATCACCTCATGAAGACAGTTTTTTTAGAATTCAATGAGATCGCATTGTTTATCATATATGTGTATTGGAGGGTTTTCGGCCTCAACTTACACATGGGAATGTAGGCTGTACAAAATTAAACTGATAAATTAACTATATAAAGAAATAATTCAAAAAACACACACATTTATTTATTCAATAAATATTTTATTTATATATTATTACATTTTTTTTTTGGTGATAAAACTTTATTGGTATATAAACATAAGAATTTATTAATCTTTCTTTATTAAATTCATATAAACTTCAAAAACTTTAAAATATCCATTAATATCTCGCTCATAGGTCATAGAACTCGAGTGAGTACCATAAATAAAACATTCAGCAATCCAAGGGTGACAAACCACATAACAGGGGCTGCGACAGGGTGGGAGGGAAGGGGAGCTCGCCAAATCACTCCGGGTCTAACTGTGACAGGAGCCAAGATGCGGGGGTCTTATATAGCCCTCACTAACGTGTATTTCTTTCAAAAACACGTTTTTTCCCGCCCGAAGTCACGTTGTTCCCACCTGGAATCCTCATGACCTGCCATGTTTATATTTAAAGAGACAGTCAATTTTTTTTTTTAATTTGACAGCCACAATCCCATGTTGTGGGCATTAATAGATGCCCACTTCTCTCATTTGTGTACCAAGGTATTTTTATAATCGTCATCAGGGCTGGTGCAAGGATTTTTGACACCCTAGGCGAAACCTAATTTTGCCGCCCCCCTTGACTCCACCCCTGCCCTGCCTTTTCCCTGCCCATGTAAACCCCACCTTTTTAATGAAGCACCCATAAAATGCAGCCCACCAGCGCCCATCAATGCAACCTACCAGCACCCATCAAATGCAGCCTATCAGCGCCCATCAATGCAGCCTACCTGCGCCCATCAATGCAACCTACCAGCACCCATCAAATGCAGCCTATCAGCGCCCATCAATGCAGCCTACCTGCGCCCATCAATGCAGCCTACCAGCACCCATCAATGCAGCCCACCAGCGCCCATCAATGCAGCCTCACCAGCGCACATCAATGCAGCCTCACCAGCGCACATCAATGCAGCCTCACCAGCGCCCATCACATTTAGCCTCACCAGGACCCATCAAATGCAGCCTACTAGTGCCCATCAATGAATGTGTGCTTGCTTCTATTCGTTCAGGAGTCGGGACACAGACACAGTCCTTCACCGCCGCTGCGCCTCTGACACTATCTGTGAACAGAGGGGTGGCTGCCTGCTGATGCTGAGACTTAGTTGCTTGCTGCAGAGAGAAGAGAGTAGGAAAACCAGTATCCAGCGCCCCCTTGGCAGCATGGCGCCCTAGACGGCTGCCTAGTTTGCCTAGTGGTAGCACCGGCCCTGATCGTCATACCACATAGACAAGTGGTTAAATCAGTCAGCAAAGGGCTTTCTGATAAAAACTGATCCATCAGCTCTGGAGTCACCAAAACACTTTTATGGGGTTCTAAACTTTAAAAAATGTGTTCAAAATAAATAAAAATAATAATAATAATTATAAAAAAAAAATGAAACCCCCATCACCACACACACATCCCGTATAAGAAATTGCAGGGTAGGGCGAACATGTGTAAGTAACATCAATTGTATTATTTATATTATATGCATTATATACTATATATGTATAATTACATGCTCATGCCTTATATACTATGTATGTACAACTACATGCCTTTTCCCTCATCCCAATGTCTACAAGCCATACAAACTATAATGTTGTTATATGCAATGCTTTTTCCCGTGCCTATCAGCCACTCGCATGTTCCCCGCTGCTCATTGTTCACCATCTGTTTCATACGCATTTGTATTTCTATACATTGCCTGCCCCCCCCTCTCTACACAATACCCGGCGCGGGTAAGACCTAGTGGGCATGCGCGTTTGTTCCTTTGCGCATGCGCCACCTTACCGCCCTCCATCTAGACCAGACATCTGGTCTACTTCCTGTTTGTGCTCCAGCTTGGAGCGCACCGCGAGGTCCGGCGGCTGTCTTTCCCGCGTCGGTGACGTCACGACGCCGGACGCGACCGCGCCGCGATGACGCGGCCGCGCCGGGCACCGCCCCGTCAGAGGTTCACACTGGGAGGCTGATCCTAGCGCCTCCTGGCGCCCGCCTCCCAAAGACACATTAGCCAACCAGTGCAATGTCCCAGGATGAGGATACACACCTCTCCGCAGCTGTTGTTCATTACCTGACCCTTTATAACCTCTCCACACTCTGGCTTCAGTACATGCTGCTGACTGACCAGAGATGACCTCTTATTTGCTGCCCACGCTGTATACTCAGGTAAATACATGGCCTATCCTTTTTAGCCATATACTGCAACTCTAAATACCCCCCTCTCATTACTCTTTTTCTTACTCTGCTTTACAGTGATACACCGGTTGACCTACTGTGCCTGATACAGGATTCGGGCTCCCCGCCCCAACCCTGTACCTTGGACCTTGTATTCTGAGAGGGTTTTCAGCAGGCTTTCCATACTTAATTGGCTAAGCACGCTTTGTATGTTTTGCTCCTCTGACATGCTATAAACTGTATCAATTGATTCTATTTCTTTGTAAACATACTATGCCTTTTGAGCATTCCCTTGTTCACCTTGTATATTTTGAATAAATATTTACTTCATTACATGCATACATTTCCTAAGTGTCTATCTTCACTTCAAGCATCCCTCAGGGGTACTGGCCTTTGTATTATGCACATCATGGCCTACTGTTAAAAATTATTCTATATCTATCTGGGATGCGATAGACCAATTGTTGTTCCACCTACTTGCCCAACTAAATTTTCTTCTTTCATATATTGATGGTTACCCCATCCAAATCCCCAACCGGGCAAGTTTAGGTGACACCTTACCTGATACCTTACCTATTCTGTAACTTACATATTAGGCACTTCCTGCCCTACACAACATATATTGTTTAAAAATACTTATCCCTTTCTTATATACCATATATCTGTACCGTGACCTATTGTTGCTAAACCTTACCATATATACCATACTCTGTTTCAATCATGGCTTTATACCTTGGAGATGAATGGGACACACGCATGTCTAACACCATGCATCATTTTGAGTCCAATGAATACGTCCAGTCACAACTCAAGTATACTTTTCTAAACCTCACACACACCGTTCAAAAAAAAGCTTCTCTTTTTTGGCACATCAAATCCTTTAAAGAATATATTGCTCATGGTATTAACCCCTTTGGCCTCCGGGTACAAATATTTCCTACCTTCCAGGACATTCGCCCAGACTTTAAAGCCTCCTGGGAAAATGTCCTAAAAAACTGTTCTAATGAACTTATGAAACTACTAATCACTGAATATGAGTCTCAAATGGCCGCTTTAGATACTAAACTCGAACTGATTAACACACAGCTCGAGCAATTTCAGACACATCCTCTATACATCTCACTGGATGAACAGTTAAAAACTCGTTTTTATAAATTTAATCATGAGATTCTTGCGCAAAAGGATAAAAAATTCTTTCGCGACAAGAAAGCTTTCCATGAAGAGCGTGCATACAAATGGAGCGATACTAACCGCACAAATCGCTCCGATACTTCCACTCGCCCTGGCTCTCGGGCATCCAACTCTCGTTCTACCACTGACAAGACTCACATTTCTACCCATGTACCTCACAAACCCAATCTCCCCTTGGGCTCACGTAAGCCTAAACGTGGACGCACACCAAATTTTTCGAGTGACGATGTGTCTGACGTGGAGGGGACCCCCGGCGCCTCCCCCCTCGGGGACTCGCCGGCTGCCCCCTCTAATGTCAAGACACACAGATCGCACTCACTCCCATCTGCATCACAGCATGCAGATTTTTTAGACAAAATGCGAACTTCACTGCACACACATCAACAACAAACTTCCCTAAATCCAAAATCCAAACGACCAACACGTTAGAAATTTCTTCCAACAATATTATCAACCTTTCTTCTCACATACTTACTTGTCACGAAATTTCAGTTCTTGAAAAAGGACTCACTTTTTGCCCAATTTCACAGCTTGACAAATTTACAGCTATTAAAGATGTACATCTCTTTATCCGTAAGCTACTTTTGCACAGCATGTACACTCCCAACCCTTTCCCTGACAATGCTTTGCACACTGCCACTGAAACTACCGCTCTCCAGCAGCTCATTGAACTTCTGGAGGAGAACAATCCACCAGACTTGATCGACACTATTGATCTTGAAAATTTCCTCAACAACTTTGAGGATGATATTCCTCCCTACAACTCACTTTCTGCACACCCCACCACGCTTAAGAAAAAATCAAGCTTTTTTCCTTCACCTAGCACCAACCCACGTGCTGCACTATTCCTACAGTCAGTGACCAACGAAATTCGACACTTGAAAACTCCCCCTACCCATCCCAAACAAAAAAACTTTACATATAATCAACATCTAGCCCTACAAAACTTAAAAACTAACCCCTCGATAGTGATCAAACCGGCGGACAAGGGTGGAAACATTGTTGTCCTGAATAAACTTGATTACCTTGAAATGTGTCTTAATATACTACGTAATCGTGACTGGTATGCCATAATTCCCAGTACATCAATCAGGTCGTTCCAACAGGAGCTTTACACTCTCGTTGATGATGCCTTTAGACAACATATTATTGATAAACCTACTGCAGACTATGTTAGGACCAAATTTCCGAGAGAAGCAACCTTTTATGCCTTACCCAAGGTACATAAAAACCTTCCCAGACCACCAGGCAGACCCATCGTCTCAGGACGAGGATGTCTCACTGACAACCTAAGTCGCTACGTAGACAAACTACTCCAGCCTTTAGTACAGGCATTACCTTCATATATACGTGATACCACACACTTACTTCAAGACCTCTCGGACCTCCACGTCGATGCCGAAACTGTCTTGGTCGCCATCGACGTTGAGGCCCTCTACAGTTCTATCCCCCATTCTCTAGGACTTTCAGCAATCCAACACACCTTGTCCAATGCCAATTTATACTCTCAAGAGCTATCTCTATTTATTACTAAAGCACTCAAATTCATACTTACCCATAATTTCTTTTCTTTTAATGGTTCCCACTACCTCCAGGTACAGGGCGTCGCCATGGGCACTTGTTGCGCACCGGCGTAAGCCAATCTGTACCTGGGGGAGTGGGAACGAGACCTTTTTAGTACTGATGCTGCCAGCACCTTTACCAAACACATAGCGACTTTTCGTCGCTACATAGATGATATTTTGATTCTTTGGCAGGGCCCCATCGATACCTTACAACTTTTTCTTGTATACCTCAATACTTCGAACTCTCTCAATCTCAAATTTACAATGACATATAGTTATAGTTCTATTTCTTTTCTTGACCTTACCCTCAGCAAGGACACACATGGCCATTTACAAAGCCAACTCTTTCGTAAACCGACTGCAGGTAACACCATCCTGGCGGCTTCCAGCTTCCATCCCCAACCCCTACTCAAATCCATTCCTTTTGCCCAATACTTACGTGCCCGACGAAACTGCTCCACGGATACCTCCTTTGAACACGAGGCCTCCGTATTGAGGGACAGACTTCGCGCACGTGGATACAAGAACAGCATTCTAAAAAATGCATATAAAAAAGCGAAATCTAAACAACGCTCTGCTTTACTTACCCCCAAAGCCAGTGGGCCCCCCACACAACCACCTCTAAGAATCATAACAAACTATTGCCAACAACACAATGAAATTACTCAAATACTCTCCAAACATTGGCACATCATCTCTACAGATAGGGCACTCTCCCCCTTTGTCCCGCCAAAACCTTTGATCACTTATCGACGTGCTCCGTCTCTTCGTGACAAACTTATCACAAGTGAATACAAAAGTAGTAATAAATCCCAGAGACAACTGAAGGGCACCTTCCCATGTGGCAATTGCAATTATTGCAAGTACTTACCAAAATCCAACTTACACAATGTCTTACCCAATGGTCAACGCCTTTTCCCTAAACAATATGTGAATTGTCGTTCTATTGGCATTGTTTATCTTTTGGAGTGTGAATGTGGGTGCTTCTCCGTGGGCAAGACCAAACTACCATTCTGGAAACGAATTTACGGCCACATTACCAGTATTAACCAAAGAGATCCCGACTTACCATTGGGACGACACACCTCTTTGGTTCACCCTGACACTATCCCCAAAATCTCATTTAGAGCTTTGGACCACATCCCACCTCCAAATCGAGGGGGTGATTACAATAAAGCGCTCCTCCAGAGCGAACTTCGATGGATTTTCCATCTTAATGCCACCCTACCCCCCGGCCTCAATGAAGCCTTCAACTTTAAACCTTTTCTTGAAGGCTTTGAGACTGGAGTCTGTGAATTAGATCTCTAACCTGGTCCCCCACGTCCAAGCACCCACATCGAATTCTATAATCTGTATTATTTATATTATATGCATTATATACTATATATGTATAATTACATGCTCATGCCTTATATACTATGTATGTACAACTACATGCCTTTTCCCTCATCCCAATGTCTACAAGCCATACAAACTATAATGTTGTTATATGCAATGCTTTTTCCCGTGCCTATCAGCCACTCGCATGTTCCCCGCTGCTCATTGTTCACCATCTGTTTCATACGCATTTGTATTTCTATACATTGCCTGCCCCCCCCTCTCTACACAATACCCGGCGCGGGTAAGACCTAGTGGGCATGCGCGTTTGTTCCTTTGCGCATGCGCCACCTTACCGCCCTCCATCTAGACCAGACATCTGGTCTACTTCCTGTTTGTGCTCCAGCTTGGAGCGCACCGCGAGGTCCGGCGGCTGTCTTTCCCGCGTCGGTGACGTCACGACGCCGGACGCGACCGCGCCGCGATGACGCGGCCGCGCCGGGCACCGCCCCGTCAGAGGTTCACACTGGGAGGCTGATCCTAGCGCCTCCTGGCGCCCGCCTCTCAAAGACACATTAGCCAACCAGTGCAATGTCCCAGGATGAGGATACACACCTCTCCGCAGCTGTTGTTCATTACCTGACCCTTTATAACCTCTCCACACTCTGGCTTCAGTACATGCTGCTGACTGACCAGAGATGACCTCTTATTTGCTGCCCACGCTGTATACTCAGGTAAATACATGGCCTATCCTTTTTAGCCATATACTGCAACTCTAAATACCCCCCTCTCATTACTCTTTTTCTTACTCTGCTTTACAGTGATACACCGGTTGACCTACTGTGCCTGATACAGGATTCGGGCTCCCCGCCCCAACCCTGTACCTTGGACCTTGTATTCTGAGAGGGTTTTCAGCAGGCTTTCCATACTTAATTGGCTAAGCACACTTTGTTTTTACCTCACATACTTTTGATACCCTGGACACCACGCTCAGTGGCTCCCCCATATGGCATACAATTGAGCATCGGCAGGACATGTGAGTATCCCACTGACTATCTACCTATGATATCAACTACACCTAGCAATATATATGTTAACAGTACAAATATGTTACACCTTATTGAGATTAACTCTATGATCCCTCATATATCTAGATGAGAATTTAGAGGATACCCAGTTGCCTTGACAAAGGACCAAAGTCCGAAACATGTTGGCATCTTCCTTACCATATGTACCAAGCAAGTTTATATTTTTGTCATAATGCTTTGTATGTTTTGCTCCTCTGACATGCTATAAACTGTATCAATTGATTCTATTTCTTTGTAAACATACTATGCCTTTTGAGCATTCCCTTGTTCACCTTGTATATTTTGAATAAATATTTACTTTATTACATGCATACATTTCCTAAGTGTCTATCTTCACTTCAAGCATCCCTCAGGGGTACTGGCCTTTGTATTATGCACATCATGGCCTACTGTTAAAAATTATTCTATATCTATCTGGGATGCGATAGACCAATTGTTGTTCCACCTACTTGCCCAACTAAATTTTCTTGTACCACACATGTGAGGTATCACCAGGAACGCCGAAGTGAGCGCAATAATTCTAGGGCCATAATTCATGATTACCTCTGAACTGATAACCTGTAAAAGCTTTTAAAGCGTTACATATATTTACCTAGAATTTAGGGTACCTTCGTTTTTTGCAATTTCATAATCTTTTTTACTCAAAGCAAACCAATCTATTATATTTTACGAAACAAAAAATGGGTATATTTTGGTTTTGTTTTTTTTTTTGCAATGAAATTAATTCTTCATTTTACTGAAATGATAATAATGAACCACTTACCGACCGCTCACTGTATATATACGTGTATATATATAGACTTTGAAGAGGGATATCTCGGTAACGGCAGCAGCTGCTGCCACAACCGAGGTATCCCTCTTTACAGTGAGCGGTTCGGTTTCCGATAATGGTGGTCTCTGCGGCGGGTTCGCCGCAAGATCTCCGTTTTCGGAGGTGGGAGAGGTGCCCCCCCTACCGCCGCTCTCCCGCGCCTTCCGCCGCTTACCGGAGCCGTCGGCAGCGGCGGAGGCGGTCGAGTCCTTTCAGTGCCTGGGTATAGAGACGAGTGAGGCTAAGATGGCCGCCACCCGTCTCTATACCATAGCAGGGCGGAAGCGACGTCAAAACGTCACTTCCGCCCATACGTCTTAAAGGCACAATTTCCAAATGTCATTTTTTTAAATTAAATTTTTTTTTTTTTGCATTTAAGTCCAAATATGACATGTGAGGACTTTTTGACCCCAGAACTCATATTTAAGAGGACCTGTCATGCTTTTTTCTATTACAAGGGATGTTTACATTCCTTGTAATAGGAATAAAAGTGATCCATTTTTTTTTTTAAAAACAGTGTAAAAAATAATAAATTCAAGTAAAATAAATAAGAAAAACAACATTTTTTTTTTAAAACACCCCGTCCCGACGAGCTCGTGCGCAGAAGCGAACGCATATGTGAGCAGCGCCCGCATATGAAAACGGTAGTCAAACCACACATGTGATGTATTGCCGCGATCGGTAGAGCGAGAGAAATAATTCTAGCCATAGACCCCCTCTGTAACTCAAAAAATGCAACCTGTAGAATTTTTTAAGTGCCGCTTATGGAGATTTTTGAGGGTAAAAGTTTGACGCCATTCCACGAGCGGCCGCAATTTTGAAGCAGGACATGCTGGTTGGATATTTATTTGGCATAACATTATCTTTCACAATACAAAAAAAAATTGGGCTAATTTTGCTGTTGTCTTATTTTTTTATTCAAAAAAGCGCTTGTAAGACCGCTGCGCAAATACGGTGTGAAAAAAAGTATTGCAATGACCGCCATTTTATTCTCTAGGGTGTTAGAAAAAAAAACAATATATAATGTTTGGGGGTTCTAAGTCATTTTCTAGCAAAATAAAACTGTTTTAAACATGTAAACACCTAAAATCCAAAATGAGGCTGGTCTGGAAGTGGTTAAGTACGCAAAGATTGTGCAAAATAAAAACACCAACAACACCATTTTATTTTTCAGGGCCTTTACTTTCAGAAAATATATAATGTTTGGGGACCTAAATGAATTGTACCTAAGGTGAAAAGGTATAGTTTTGGTATATGGCATGATACTGGTATTTAAGGGTAGAGGGTAAGAGGGGCCTAATAAATAGAGGCCCCATACTTACCACGACATATAGCCGCGCCAATGGGTGTGAAGTCTCCAGACAGGCTTCACACCCTCTTACCCTCTCCCCCTAAATACCAGTATCATGCCATATACCAAAACTATACCTTTTCACCTTAGGTACAATTCATACACATCCACCCCTGAAGAGCGAGCGAGGACTCGCGAAACATGTCAGGTACACCTGATGTCTGTATGCTATGTGATTGTTCATACACAAATGTACCATTACTATTATTTTTACGAATTTTACTCTACCCGGTTATATGTACTTTGCATAAAGTGGCTTTCTCTGATGACAATAATGCATGTAATACTTTTACTGAATAATTAAAATAAAAAATATATACTGTATTTACTCCTGGTACTTTTATTGTCTCAGTGGTGCACACCTCAATTAAAGTCCCAGGGCGATATTCTTCTTTTCCCCATCTCAGATTTTATTATATATCTTTATATACATTGGCCTCCAACATTCTGTTATGTCTGAACATAAAAAATAATAAACTTTAGTACATAACTGAATATATATTTGCTAAAACGTGCCAAGTGCATGTAAGTGCGAAAATCTGATGAATATGTGTAAAAAGTCTATATAATAGAAGCCAAAGGTCTTCATTCGAATCGCTGTTAAGAGGAGCCACAAGTGTCCGCTTAAGAAGTCACCACGGTGTAAACATCCACCACCCAGGGGGGGTCAAACACGCTTCCCGGAATTGGTGGACCCAGACGCCAGAGGGACAGAGTCAAACAAGCTGTAAAAAGTGTAAATCTCCAAAGGGGAGGCTCCAGGGATCTTATGAGGGAAGGCCCACTCTCTCTGTTATATCATGTGGTCCAACCATCATAAAACACCTCCACATAGTGTAAAACCACCAATATAAAATGTTATTAAAAGTACAGACCACTTACCTCTCGTATGAATTTACAGCGCTCATCAAATCATCCCACCTAAATGGTCACAGAAGCAATATGGTACGCAATGGCATGGATAAGACTCAGCACCGAGGCCTTTCTTTAATAAGACATCATCTGGGGTAAGGGCCCAAACCGGTCATTGCGTATATATAAATAATTCATCCAACAAAGTCTGTACATTTATTTCCAAGCCTGTGGAAGTTATTAGCATATTTCATGTCTCCCGGGAATACCTCCAAGATGGCGCCTCACACCTCGATCTGCTCAAGGTGGCCGCGCATGCGTCACCTCAAACATCAATCTCGTACTGACTAGAGGGAGAGCACATGCGTCGTCTGGGTACTGACGTCCAGAGCGGAGAACATCATCGCATAATACCACTAAATAAATAAATTGTTATGATCACGACACTGTTGATCTTCATTAGAATTTCGATTTATCATAGGCTTCTATAATTTTTTATTCTCATTAATAATATGTTTGTCTTTTAATTCTGGCTTTGTCCGGTAGATGTCTATCTGGTGATTGGAGGCAGGGCTGGTGCAAGGATTTTTGACACCCTATGCGAAACCTATATTTGCCACCCCCCCATCGGCTCCACCCCTGACACCACCCCCTTTTCCCTGCCCATGTATACCCCCCTTTTTAATGAAGCGCCCCTCAAATACAGCCTACAAGCGCCCATCAATGCAGCCTACCAGTGCCCAACAATGCAGCCTACCAGCGCCCATCAATGCAGCCTACCAGCACCCATCAATGCAGCCTACCAGCACCCCATCAATGCAGCCTACCAGTGCCCATCAATGCAGCCTACCAGCGCCTATCAATGCAGCCTACCAGCGCCCATCAATGCAGCCTACCAGTGCCCATCAATGCAGCCTACCAGCGCCCATCAATGCAGCCTACCAGCGCCCATCAATGCAGCCTACCAGTGCCCATCAATGCAGCCTACCAGTGCCCATCAATGCAGCCTACCAGCGCCCATCAATGCAGCCTACCAGCGCCCATCAATGCAGCCTACCAGCGCCCATCAATGCAGCCTACCAGCGCCCATCAATGCAGCCTACCAGCGCCCATCAATGCAGCCTACCAGCGCCCATCAATGCAGCCTACCAGCGCCCATCAATGCAGCCTACCAGCACCCATCAATGAATGTTTGCTTGCTTCCATCAAGTCAGACCTTATCTGCCGCTGCTGCACCTCTGACACTATGTGCGAATGGAGCGGCGGCTAATGCAGTAGGAACACCAGTGACCGGGCACCCTAGGCAGCAGTGCACCCTAGGAATTCACGGGGAGACATGAAATATGCTAGTAACGTCCACAGGCTTGGTAATTGATTTATAAACTTTTATTGGATGAATTATTTATATATACGCAAGGACCGATTTGGACCCTTACTCCAGATGATGTCTTATTAGACGAAACGCATCGGACTGAGTCTTATCAATGCCAGTGTGTACCATATTCCTTCTGTGACCATATTTGTGGGATGATTTGATGAGCGCTATAACTTCATACCTGATGACCCTGCCCCCCTCTGACGCACAGGGAAAGCCATGGGGAAGTCCCCATGACATCCCCGTACGTCAGAGGGGGGCGGGGTCACCAGGTGGCCCCACCCTCCATTCTAAAAGAACTGTCAGACGGAGCGAAGCCTCACACAGCGGGAGCCTCCCATTGCGCGGAGCGGGCCGACACAGAAGAACAGACGCTGACGGCGTGGAAGAAGATGCCGGACGAGAAGGACGAGAAGACCAGCGCAAGAAGAAGCGGATCAGAGGAAGAAGAAGATGGAAGAAGAAGATGAAGAAACCGAAGGATGAAGAAAGGAAGAAGGAAGACCAGAAGAAAGAAGATGAAATAAGATTTTAATAAAGGAATTGTCAAAGACCGTCTCCTGTCATTTTTACAATTTTTGTCACTTTTTTGGTGAAATGGTAACCCCCTTACCATTTTACACAGGGGGGGCCGGGATCTTTTCCTGCGGCCTGCCAGGTTGCGTTCTCGGATAAGGGTCTGGGATGGATATTTAGGGGGACTCCCACGTCATTTTTTTTTAAATTTGAAGCGGGGTTCCTCTTAATATCCATAGCAGACCTGAAGGGCCTGGTAATGGAATTTGGGGGGACCCTCACGCTCTTTTTTATTTTTATTTTTTTTATTTTTTTTATCAATGACTTTTTTTTTTATCAATGACTTTCAATGAATGACTGTTCTCTGTATTACGGGAGCCGACAATTCATTAGCCGCGAGTGATTTTAAATAGCTTTTTTTCCTGCAAAAATGACACTTTGTGCAGGGACAGTTCTAAGCACGGGAAACATGCGCCCCTTCACAGGCATACTATACACACCCCCCCCAGGTACGAAATTTAAAGGAATATTACACTTTTATTGTTTCACATTAAGCATTATAAAAATCACTGCTCCTGAAAAAACGTCAGTTTTAAAAAAAAATGTTTGCATTGATACATGTCCCCTGGGGCAGGACCCAGGTCCCCAAACACTTTTTATGACAATAACTTGCATATAAGCCTTTAAAATTAGCACTTTTGATTTTGAACGTTCGAGTCCCATAGACTTTAATAGGGTTCTAAAGTTCACACGAGCTTCAGGTCTGTTCGCAGGTTCTGGTGCGAACCGAACAGGGGGGTGTTCGGCTCATCCCTAATAGCTATTAATATGAAGTTGGCCCTCTCTTCCCCCATGGTCATTAATATGGAGTTGGCTCCTTCTTCCCCCGTGGTCATTAATATGGAGTTGGCCCTCTCTTCCCCCATGGTCATTAATATGGAGTTGGCTCTCTCTTCCCCCATGGTCATTAATATGGAGTTGGCCCTCTCTTCCCCCATGGTCATTAATATAGAGTTGGCCCTCTCTTCCCCCATGGCCATTAATATGCAGTTGGCTCCTTCTTCCACCATGGTCATTAATATGGAGTTGACTCCTTCTTCCCCCACGGCCATTAATATAGAGTTGGCCCTCTCTTATCCCATGGTCATTAATATGGAGTTGGCTCTCTCTTCCCCCATGGCCATTCATTTGGAGTTGGCTCTCTCTTCCCCCATGGTCATTAATATGGAGTGGGCCCTCTCTTCCCCCATGGCCATTAATATAGAGTTGGCCCTCTCTTCCCCCATGGTCATTAATATAGAGTTGGCTCTCTCTTCCCCCATGGCCAATAATATGGATTTGGCTCTCTCTTTCCCCCACGGCTATTAATATGGAGTTGGCTCCTTCTTCCCCCATGGCCATTAATATAGAGTTGGCCCTCTCTTCCCCCATGGTCATTAATATGGAGTGAGCCCTCTCTTCCCCCATGGCCATTAATATAGAGTTGGCCCTCTCTTCCCCCGTGGTCATTAATATGGAGTTGGCCCTCTCTTCCCCCATGGCCATTAATATGGAGTTGGCTCTCTCTTCCCCCCACGGCTATTAATATGGAGTTGACTCCTTCCCCCACGGCCATTATTATAGAGTTGGCCCTCTCTTCCCCCGTGGCCATTAATATGGAGTTGGCTCCTTCTTCCCCCACGGCCATTAATATAGAGTTGGCCCTCTCTTCCCCCATGGCCATTAATATGCAGTTGGCTCCTTCTTCCACCATGGTCATTAATATGGAGTTGACTCCTTCTTCCCCCACGGCCATTAATATAGAGTTGGCCCTCTCTTCCCCCATGGTCATTAATATGGAGTTGGCTCTCTCTTCCCCCATGGCCATTCATTTGGAGTTGGCTCTCTCTTCCCCCATGGTTATTAATATGGAGTGGGCCCTCTCTTCCCCCATGGTCATTAATATAGAGTTGGCTCTCTCTTCCCCCATGGCCATTAATATGGATTTGGCTCTCTCTTCCCTCCATGGCTATTAATATGGAGTTGGCCCTCTCTTCCCCCATGGTCATTAATATGGAGTGGGCCCTCTCTTCCCCCATGGCCATTAATATAGAGTTGGCCCTCTCATCCCCCGTGGTCATTAATATGGAGTTGGCTCCTTCTTCCCCCACGGCCATTAATATAGAGTTGGCCCTCTCTTCCCCCGTGGTCATTAATATGGAGTTGGCTCTCTCTTCCCCCATGGCCATTAATATAGAGTTGGCCCCCTCTTCCCCCATGGTCATTAATATGGAGTTGGCCCTCTCTTCCCCCATGGTCATTAATATGGAGTTGGCTCTCTCTTCCCCCATGGTCATTAATATGGAGTTGGCTCTCTCTTCCCCCATGGTCATTAATATGGAGTTGGCTCCTTCTTCCCCCCACGGCTATTAATATGGAGTTGGCCCTCTCTTCCCCCATGGTCATTAATATGGAGTTGGCTCTCTCTTCCCCCCACGGCTATTAATATAGAGTTGGCCCTCTCTTCCCCCATGGTCATTAATATGGAGTTGGCCCTCTCTTCCCCCATGGCCATTAATATAGAGTTGACCCTCTCTTCCCCAATGGCCATTAATATGGAGTTGGCCTCTTCTTCCCCCATGGTCATTAACCACTTTACCCCTGGAATAATTGACCCCCTTCCTGACCATGCCATTTTTTGCGATATGGCACTGCATCGCTTTAACTGACAATTGCGCGGTCGTGCCATGCTGTACCCAAACAAAATTGATGTCCTTTTTTTTCCCACAAATAGAGTTTTCTTTTGGTAATATTTGATCACCTCTGCGTTTTTTATTTTTTGGGCTATAAACAAAAAAAGAGCAATAAGAGTATATTGATTGGTTTGCGCAAAAGTTATGGCGCCTACAAAATAGGTTATTGATTTATGGCATTTTTACTATAATTTTTTTTTAATGAGTAATGGCGACGATCTGCGATTTTTATCATGACTGCGACATTTTGGGACCATTGTCATTTATACAGCGATCATTACTATAAAAACGCACGCGCCTGCTAGCCGCCGATGACGCAGCGGCGTACGGTTTTTGCGCACCCGTGCCACTTTTCCGACATACATTGGCGTGAGCCGGTTGGCAAGTGGTTAATATGGGGCCCTCGCCCCCGTCCTCCACCATGGCCATTAATAAAGATTTGGTCCCCGTTTGTGGCTTTACCAGCTTCCATATTTTGGAGGAAAATTTTCTGCAAGATTTTGGAGAATGTTTGTGGGATTTTGTGCCCATTTGTGAGGTCGGGTACTTATGTTTGATAAGAAGGATTCCAGTTCAACCCAAATATGTTCAGGGCTCTGGTCACTTGGGTTCTTCCACACAAAACTCATCAAACCCCATCTTTGTAGAGCTGACTTTGTACACCGCGGACAGTCATGTAGAAACGGAAAAGGGCCGTCATCAAACTGTTACCACAATATTGGAAGAACACAATTATCCACAATGAATGAGTGATGTAGTAATTATCCTTCTCTAGAGGGACCTGAAATCCATCCATTCAATGTGCTTATTACCGTATAATGATGAAAAGCACCTTCAGAATTCAATGCAACTTATCTATAACTGTGCAAAGATCTCTCAAGGACTCTATAACTCTCCTCTCCTGAAATACTCTGCACTGCTGGAGGACTCTGCTCCTTCCTCTATAACTCTCCTCTCCTGAAATACTCTGCACTGCTGGAGGACTCTGCTCCCTCCTCTATAACTCTCCTCTCCTGAAATACTCTGCACTGCTGGATGACTCTGCTCCTTCCTCTATAACTCTCCTCTCCTGAAATACTCTGCACTGCTGGGGGACTCTGCTCCTTCCTCTATAACTCTCCTCTCCTGAAATACTCTGCACTGCTGGAGGACTCTGCTCCTTCCTCTATAACTCTCCTCTCCTGAAATACTCTGCACTGCTGGAGGACTCTGCTTCCTTCCTCTATAACTCTCCTCTCCTGAAATACTCTGCACTGCTGGAGACTCTGCTCCTTCCTCTATAACTCTCCTCTCCTGAAATACTCTGCACTGCTGGAGGACTCTGCTCCTTCCTCTATAGGACTCTCCTCTCCTGAAATACTCTGCACTGCTGGAGGACTCTGCTCCTTCCTCTATATACTCTCCTCTCCTGAAATACTCTGCACTGCTGGAGGACTCTGCTCCTTCCTCTACCTCTCCTCTCCTGAAATACTCTGCACTGCTGGAGGACTCTGCTCCTTCCTCTATAACTCTCCTCTCCTGAAATACTCTGCACTGCTGGAGGACTCTGCTCCTGCTCTCTCTATAACTCTCCTCTCCTGAAATACTCTGCACTGCTGGGAGGACTCTGCTCCTTCCTCTATACCTCTCCTCTCCTGAAATACTCTGCACTGCTGGAGGACTCTGCTCCTTCCTCTATAACTCTCCTCTCCTGAAATACTCTGCACTGCTGGAGGACTCTGCACCTTCCTCTACCTCTCCTCTCCTGAAATACTCTGCTGGAGGACTCTGCTCCTTCCTCTATAACTCTCCTCTCCTGAAATACTCTGCACTGCTGGAGGACTCTGCTCCTTCCTCTAAATACTCTGCTCCTTCCTCTATAACTCTCCTGAAATACTCTCCTGCTGGCTGGAGGACTCTGCTCCTCTGCACTTCCTCTCCTAAAACTCTCCTCTCCTGAAATACTCTGCCTCTCCTGAAATACTGCTGGAGGACTCTGCTCCTTCCTCTATAACTCTCCTCTCCTGAAATACTCTGCTCCTGAAATACTGCTGCTCTGCTGCTGGAGGGACTCTGCTCCTTCCTCTATAACTCTCCTCTCCTGAAATACTCTGCACTGCTGGAGGACTCTGCTCCTTCCTCTATAACTCTCCTCTCCTGACTGCTCTGCACTGAGGACTCTGCTCCTTCCTCTATAACTCTCCTCTCCTGAAATACTCTGCACTGCTGGAGGACTCTGCTCCTTCCTCTATAACTGCTGAAATACTCTGCACTGCTGGAGGACTCTGCTCCTTCCTCTACTAACTCTCCTACTCTGCACTGCTGGAGGACCTGCTCTCCTCTATAACTCTCCTCTCCTGAAATACTCTGCACTGCTGGAGGACTCTGCTCCTTCCTCTATAACTCTCCTCTCCTGGAATACTCTGCACTGCTGGAGGACTCTGCTCCTTCCTCTATACCTCTCCTCTCCTGAAATACTCTGCACTGCTGGAGGACTCTGCTCCTTCCTCTACCTCTCCTCTCCTGAAATACTCTGGGTTGCTCTCCTGTTGCCCAGGGGGGCAGCATTCTATTGATGATGATGAGTTTAGAGTCCCAGTGATGTGATTGGAGTAGAACGTGTCACTGTACTGCCTGTCGATAACAGAAATGTGGTGACTCAGCACTTCATGGCTGTTGTAGAGATGTGGAGGTGGCCAGACTCCTGGTGGAATGTGGAGCTCCTGTGGATGGCCAGAATGTAAGTACCTGGATCACCGCACTCCGTACATTACTAATCACACGAGAGAGAGAACAACCGCACGAGTCTCAGAACTTCTTCCGAGTCCACCCAAAACTGATATATTAGGTATAGGTGGTCAGATTCTTATATATCTTCTTTTATACTCCAAAAGAGTGTGACTAACATCATTCCTGACTCCAATCAGCCTTTGTGAGTTCCAAGTCCTTGTCTTACATCCTCCATAACATAGAATAATAAAATATCCAACAGGGATGGTGGGAACCCCTCATAATGGGCACAGCAGATGTGCAGACCTGGAACCCCGAGGTGGGATGGTGGGAACCCCTCATAATGGGCACAGCAGATGTGCAGACCTGGAACCCCGAGGTGGGATGGTGGGAACCCCTCATAATGGGCACAGCAGATGTGCAGACCTGGAACCCCGAGGTGGGATGGTGGGAACCCCTCATAATGGGCACAGCAGATGTGCAGACCTGGAACCCCGAGGTGGGATGGTGGAAACACCTCATAATGGGCACAGCAGATGTGCAGACCTGGAACCCCTCATAATGGGCACAGCAGATGTGCAGACCTGGAACCCCTCATAATGGGCACAGCAGATGTGCAGACCTGGAACCCCGAGGTGGGATGGTGGGAACCCCTCATAATGGGCACAGCAGATGTGCAGACCTGGAACCCCGAGGTGGGATGGTGGGAACCCCTCATAATGGGCACAGCAGATGTGCAGACCTGGAACCCCGAGGTGGGATGGTGGGAACCCCTCATAATGGGCACAGCAGATGTGCAGACCTGGAACCCCGAGGTGGGATGGTGGGAACCCCTCATAATGGGCACAGCAGATGTGCAGACCTGGAACCCCGAGGTGGAATGGTGGGAACCCCTCATAATGGGCACAGCAGATGTGCAGACCTGGAACTCAGAGGTGGGATGGTGGGAACCCCTCATAATGGGCACAGCAGATGTGCAGACCCAGAACCCCGAGGTGGGATGGTGGGAACCCCTCATAATGGGCACAGCAGATTTGCAGACCTGGAACCCGAGGTGGGATGGTGGGAACCCCTCATAATGGGCACAGCAGATGTGCAGACCTGGAACCCCGAGGTGGGATGGTGGGAACCCCTCATAATGGGCACAGCAGATGTGCAGACCTGGAACCCCGAGGTGGGATGGTGGGCACCCCTCATAATGGGCACAGCAGATGTGCAGACCTGGAACCCCGAGGTGGGATGGTGGGCACCCCTCATAATGGGCACAGCAGATGTGCAGACCTGGAACCCCGAGGTGGGATGGTGGGAACCCCTCATAATGGGCACAGCAGATGTGCAGACCTGGAACCCCGAGGTGGGATGGTGGGAACCCCTCATAATGGGCACAGCAGATGTGCAGACCTGGAACCCCGAGGTGGGATGGTGGGAACCCCTCATAATGGGCACAGCAGATGTGCAGACCTGGAACCCCGAGGTGGGATGGTGGGAACCCCTCATAATGGGCACAGCAGATGTGCAGACCTGGAACCCCGAGGTGGGATGGTGGGAACCCCTCATAATGGGCACAGCAGATGTGCAGACCTGGAACCCCGAGGTGGGATGGTGGGAACCCCTCATAATGGGCACAGCAGATGTGCAGACCTGGAACCCCGAGGTGGGATGGTGGAAACACCTCATAATGGGCACAGCAGATGTGCAGACCTGGAACCCCTCATAATGGGCACAGCAGGTGGAACCACTCATAATGGGCACAGCAGATGTGCAGACCTGGAACCCCGAGGTGGGATGGTGGGAACCCCTCATAATGGGCACAGCAGATGTGCAGACCTGGAACCCCTCATAATGGGCACAGCAGATGTGCAGACCTGGAACCCCTCATAATGGGCACAGCAGATGTGCAGACCTGGAACCCCCGAGGTGGGATGGTGGGAACCACTCATAATGGGCACAGCAGATGTGCAGACCTGGAACCCCCGAGGTGGGATGGTGGGAACCCCTCATAATGGGCACAGCAGATGTGCAGACCTGGAACCCCGAGGTGGGATGGTGGGAACCCCTCATAATGGGCACAGCAGATGTGCAGACCTGGAACCCCGAGGTGGGATGGTGGGAACCCCTCATAATGGGCACAGCAGATGTGCAGACCTGGAACCCCGAGGTGGGATGGTGGGAACCCCTCATAATGGGCACAGCAGATGTGCAGACCTGGAACCCCGAGGTGGGATGGTGGGAACCCCTCATAATGGGCACAGCAGATGTGCAGACCTGGAACCCCGAGGTGGGATGGTGGGAACCCCTCATAATGGGCACAGCAGATGTGCAGACCTGGAACCCCGAGGTGGGATGGTGGGAACCCCTCATAATGGGCACAGCAGATGTGCAGACCTGGAACCCCGAGGTGGGATGGTGGGAACCCCTCATAATGGGCACAGCAGATGTGCAGACCTGGAACCCCGAGGTGGGATGGTGGGAACCCCTCATAATGGGCACAGCAGATGTGCAGACCTGGAACCCCGAGGTGGGATGGTGGGAACCCCTCATAATGGGCACAGCAGATGTGCAGACCTGGAACCCCGAGGTGGGATGGTGGGAACCCCTCATAATGGGCACAGCAGATGTGCAGACCTGGAACCCCGAGGTGGGATGGTGGGAACCCCTCATAATGGGCACAGCAGATGTGCAGACCTGGAACCCAGAGGTGGGATGGTGGGAACCCCTCATAATGGGCACAGCAGATGTGCAGACCTGGAACCCCGAGGTGGGATGGTGGGAACCCCTCATAATGGGCACAGCAGATGTGCAGACCTGGAACTCAGAGGTGGGATGGTGGAAACACCTCATAATGGGCACAGCAGATGTGCAGACCTGGAACCCCGAGGTGGGATGGTGGGAACCCCTCATAATGGGCACAGCAGATGTGCAGACCTGGAACCCCGAGGTGGGATGGTGGGAACCCCTCATAATGGGCACAGCAGATGTGCAGACCTGGAACCCCGAGGTGGGATGGTGGGAACCCCTCATAATGGGCACAGCAGATGTGCAGACCTGGAACCCCGAGGTGGGATGGTGGGAACCCCTCATAATGGGCACAGCAGATGTGCAGACCTGGAACCCCGAGGTGGGATGGTGGGAACACCGCAGAATGGGCACAGCAGATGTGCAGACCTGGAACCCCGAGGTGGGATGGTGGGAACCCCTCATAATGGGCACAGCAGATGTGCAGACCTGGAACCCAGAGGTGGGATGGTGGGAACCCCTCATAATGGGCACAGCAGATGTGCAGACCTGGAACCCCGAGGTGGGATGGTGGAAACACCTCATAATGGGCACAGCAGATGTGCAGACCTGGAACCCAGAGGTGGGATGGTGGGAACCCCTCATAATGGGCACAGCAGATGTGCAGACCTGGAACCCCTGAGGTGGGATGGTGGGAACCCCACATAATGGGCACAGCAGATGTGCAGACCTGGAACCCAGAGGTGGGATGGTGGGAACCCCTCATAATGGGCACAGCAGATGTGCAGACCTGGAACCCCGAGGTGGGATGGTGGGAACCCCTCATAATGGGCACAGCAGATGTGCAGACCTGGAACCCCGAGGTGGGATGGTGGGAACCCCTCATAATGGGCACAGCAGATGTGCAGACCTGGAACCCAGAGGTGGGATGGTGGGAACCCCTCATAATGGGCACAGCAGATGTGCAGACCTGGAACCCCGAGGTGGGATGGTGGGAACCCCTCATAATGGGCACAGCAGATGTGCAGACCTGGAACCCCGAGGTGGGATGGTGGGAACCCCTCATAATGGGCACAGCAGATGTGCAGACCTGGAACCCCTCATAATGAGGTGGGATGGTGGGAACCCCTCATAATGGGCACAGCAGATGTGCAGACCTGGAACCCCGAGGTGGGATGGTGGGAACCCCTCATAATGGGCACAGCAGATGTGCAGACCTGGAACCCCGAGGTGGGATGGTGGGAACCCCTCATAATGGGCACAGCAGATGTGCAGACCTGGAACCCAGAGGTGGGATGGTGGGAACCCCTCATAATGGGCACAGCAGATGTGCAGACCTGGAACCCCCGAGGTGGGATGGTGGGAACCCCTCATAATGGGCACAGCAGATGTGCAGACCTGGAACCCAGAGGTGGGATGGTGGAAACACCTCATAATGGGCACAGCAGATGTGCAGACCTGGAACCCCGAGGTGGGATGGTGGGAACCCCTCATAATGGGCACAGCAGATGTGCAGACCTGGAACCCCCGAGGTGGGATGGTGGGAACACCTCATAATGGGCACAGCAGATGTGCAGACCTGGAACCCCGAGGTGGGATGGTGGGAACCCCTCATAATGGGCACAGCAGATGTGCAGACCTGGAACCCCGAGGTGGGATGGTGGGAACCCCTCATAATGGGCACAGCAGATGTGCAGACCTGGAACCCCGAGGTGGGATGGTGGGAACCCCTCATAATGGGCACAGCAGATGTGCAGACCTGGAACCCCGAGGTGGGATGGTGGGAACCCCTCATAATGGGCACAGCAGATGTGCAGACCCGGAACCCCTCATAATGGGCACAGCAGATGTGCAGACCTGGGCACAGCAGATGTGCAGACCTGGAACCCCGAGGTGGGATGGTGGGAACCCCTCATAATGGGCACAGCAGATGTGCAGACCTGGAACCCCGAGGTGGGATGGTGGGAACCCCTCATAATGGGCACAGCAGATGTGCAGACCTGGAACCCCGAGGTGGGATGGTGGGAACCCCTCATAATGGGCACAGCAGATGTGCAGACCTGGAACCCCGAGGTGGGATGGTGGGAACCCCTCATAATGGGCACAGCAGATGTGCAGACCTGGAACCCCGAGGTGGGATGGTGGGAACCCCTCATAATGGGCACAGCAGATGTGCAGACCTGGAACCCCGAGGTGGGATGGTGGGAACCCCTCATAATGGGCACAGCAGATGTGCAGACCTGGAACCCCTCATAAGGGGCACAGCAGATGTGCAGACCTGGAACCCCGAGGTGGGATGGTGGGAACCCCTCATAATGGGCACAGCAGATGTGCAGACCTGGAACCCCGAGGTGGGATGGTGGGAACCCCTCATAATGGGCACAGCAGATGTGCAGACCCGGAACCCCGAGGTGGGATGGTGGGAACCCCTCATAATGGGCACAGCAGATGTGCAGACCTGGAACCCCGAGGTGGGATGGTGGGAACCCCTCATAATGGGCACAGCAGATGTGCAGACCTGGAACCCCGAGGTGGGATGGTGGGAACCCCTCATAATGGGCACAGCAGATGTGCAGACCTGGAACCCCGAGGTGGGATGGTGGGAACCCCTCATAATGGGCACAGCAGATGTGCAGACCTGGAACCCCCGAGGTGGGATGGTGGGAACCCCTCATAATGGGCACAGCAGATGTGCAGACCTGGAACCCCGAGGTGGGATGGTGGGAACCCCTCATAATGGGCACAGCAGATGTGCAGACCTGGAACCCCGAGGTGGGATGGTGGGAACCCCTCATAATGGGCACAGCAGATGTGCAGACCTGGAACCCCGAGGTGGGATGGTGGGAACCCCTCATAATGGGCACAGCAGATGTGCAGACCTGGAACCCCGAGGTGGGATGGTGGGAACCCCTCATAATGGGCACAGCAGATGTGCAGACCTGGAACCCCGAGGTGGGATGGTGGGAACCCCTCATAATGGGCACAGCAGATGTGCAGACCTGGAACCCCGAGGTGGGATGGTGGGAACCCCTCATAATGGGCACAGCAGATGTGCAGACCCCCGAGGTGGAACCCCGACAGCAGATGGGAACCCCGGTGGGGGAACCCCTCATAATGGGCACAGCAGAGTGGGGGAGATGACGTGGATATTACAGTGGGGGAGATGACGTGGATATTACAGTGGGGGATGATGACGTGGATATTACAGTGGGGGAGAGATGACGTGGATATTACAGTGGGGGAGAGGACGTGGATATTACAGTGGGGGAGATGACGTGGATATTACAGTGGGGGAGATGACGTGGATATTACAGTGGGGGAGATGACGTGGATATTACAGTGGGGGAGATGACGTGGATATTACAGTGGGGGAGATGACGTGGATATTACAGTGGGGGAGATGACGTGGATATTACAGTGGGGGAGATGACGTGGATATTACAGTGGGGGAGAGGACGTGGATATTACAGTGGGGGAGATGACGTGGATATTACAGTGGGGGAGATGACGTGGATATTACAGTGGGGGAGATGACGTGGATATTA
This sequence comes from Lithobates sylvaticus, assembly GCA_028564925.1. Taxonomy (NCBI): domain Eukaryota; kingdom Metazoa; phylum Chordata; class Amphibia; order Anura; family Ranidae; genus Lithobates; species Lithobates sylvaticus. The sequence goes on along the minus strand of CM053030.1, from coordinate 17,165,060 downwards.
CAGTGGGGGAGATGACGTGGATATTACAGTGGGGGAGAGGACGTGGATATTACAGTGGGGGAGAGGACGTGGATATTACAGTGGGGGAGATGACGTGGATATTACAGTGGGGGAGATGACGTGGATATTACAGTGGGGGAGATGACGTGGATATTACAGTTGGGGGAGATGACATGTATATTACAGTGGGGACTATATGGTGGCGGAATTTTCACAGGTTTTTGCAAATTCAATTATTATTTGCTGATCCGAAAAATGATCCGACCCGTGACTCTGATCCGAGGATCGATCCGAGTTTTTTGATCCGTTGCACCCCTAGAACCCAGCCATGTTTTTATTGTTATTCGGGCCTCCGCTGGATGTTTTCTCTGATTTACTATTATGGTGAAAATCTCCCCAAAAAGAATAAAGAAAAAAAAAAAAGATTGCCGATTTTCGATCATTTCCTGTTCCTGTGACTGGACAGGAAGTGAGGAGGAAATCTCCAAAGACAAAAAGCGTGTCTAACCCCGCCCCCCTCTATCCAAACTAAAACACGTTGTTCTCAGTGATTTCTTCTGTCTTTCTTTAGTAATCATGACCTCAAATGCTAAAAACTTTCCTTTTGTTCATTTAGGAGAGAAGGAGATTCCTTTTCTTTCAGTAAAAAAGAGTATCCTCCATCCTCCATCCTCGGCCACCAATACAGTATATAAGGTGAGACACATGAATGGTCCGTGTCTGCTGCGGGCCTTCTACCGGCTCCTTGGGCTAGAAGAAAACCTCAAAGTGGTGACTGCCCCTCCCCCTTCCCAAATCCTCTCCTCAAAAGTATCCCCCCCCCCCCCAACCCCACCTTATTGCTCCCACTGCACCCCATCATGACAGAACTGTATATGAGGTTAGACTCCTCAGTCACCTTCCCTCCTAAATCACAAATCATTTATATAAAGCAGACTTTGACCCTTATGTGGTGTTGCTCTGACTCCTCCCCCTCCCTCTCACATCTGGATAGAAATATTTTAGTTTTTTCTCTCACTTTGGGCCAATTCACACCACATGCAGTCCAGTGCGTTTTTATTCTGCATGGAAAGTAGGTTATCTGGTTTTCAGTGTCATCGTTCACATCAGTGCGTTCCGGAAAACAAAAAAAGTAGACCATGCTGCATATTTCCTGCACCGAAACGCTGTAAAACGCATCAAAAAGGTACCGGAAATAAAGATCGACCGATTATCGACCGCCTTCACATGATGCCAGTGCTGGATCATCTTCAGTCTGTTCCCTGAGTACCTGCTTGTTGTTACCTTGCTCCTGACAAACCCGGCTTCCCTTGACTACTCTTCTGGATCACCCCTACTTGTTGGTTGCCCACTACAATACTGACCTCGGCTTGGACTTTTGACTACGGCTCTGCTCCTTGATTCTGTACCTCACCGCCTGCCCGTTGCCAACCTCTGCCTGCCCTTGACTACGAACTTGCCTTCTGCCTTGTACCCTGTTTGCCAGCCAGTTGCTGACCCTTGCCTGTCTTGACGTCGCAGTGCCTATACCCACCTGCCCGGCCACCACTGGGTGCAGTCTTGGTTACCAACCTCCACACCTGCCTTCCAGAAGAACCGGTATCTCCAAGCACCAGTCTCCTAGCCACAGGCACCTGCACCCTTTCGTGCCCCAGCACTCCCTGTCCCCACCACCAGGGGAGTTGGGACCGGAACCGTGCACGAGGCCACCCCCAGCATTCGGACTCCGCTGTAAGGTACGTGACAATTACCTTCTCAGCGCACCACTGAGTTGATCCTCCTTCTTCTAAGGATTCCCCATATTTAATGAATTACCTTCTCAGAGCACCACTGAGTTGATCCTCTTTCTTCTGAGGATTCCGATATTTAACGAATTACCTTCTCAGAGCACCACTGAGTTGATCCTCCTTCTTCTGAGGATTCCCCTTATTAGTTGATCCTCCTTCTTCTGAAGATTCCCCATATTTAATGCATTACCTTCTCAGAGCACCACTGAGTTGATCCTCCTTCTTCTGAGGATTCCGATATTTAACGAATTACCTTCTCAGCGCACCACTGAGTTGATCCTCCTTCTTCTGAGGATTCCCCTTATTTTATGAATTACCTTCTCAGTGATTTAGTCTGAATCACTTATTGCAGTCACTTTGCTGATATCGCAGATGTATTTGCACGTTTATTTCCTTATTTCTTCTTGCACTTCCTAGACCAGCATTTTGATCTCTCACTATTTTTTGCACTTTAGATTTTTACGTTATATATTCACAGAAGGCATTTCCTTCCTATTTTAGTTCATTCATCACATTGCCTGGGATTGTACATCACAAATATTTTAACATCATCATTGAAGATTTTATCTCGGCACGTTTTTAATAGTCATTCATTTACCATATTATCACATTGCTATCAATTTTAAGAGATTTTTTATCCCAGTGCACTTTTATTGGTCATATTTATTGATCACACTTCTGCACTTATTCCTTTATTCACATTTTATATATTTATTTATTGCTATTGAAGATATTGTCATTTGTTGATACATTGTTTATCCATTTTATGTAAAATTGATCAAATTATAATTAAGGTCACCCATCTTTTGGAATTTACACGCCTGAAGAGTTCCCAGAGGTTATCTTTATAGTGGTTAGCGCCACATACCCCCCTATTTATATATTTAAATGCACTGATTCCTGTGTAAATGACACTGGCAGTGAAGGAGTTAACCACTAGGGGGCGGGGAGGGGTTACGTCAGTGTGTGTGCATGTTTATTTACAGTAGGGGGACGTGGCTTTACGTCTGACGTCACTGATCGGCTTTCCCGATGACAAGGAACAGCCGATCAATGACAGGCAGTGTAGGAAGCGCAGGGAGAGGTTTGTTTACACAAACCTCTCCCCGTTCTTCAGCTCTGTGACCCGAACGCGGGACACCAGCGGCGATCGGGTCCGCCGGTCCCGCGGCCGCGGTCAGGGCCGGACTGGCCTACCGGGATACCGGGATATTTCCCGGTAGGCTGCCTGCCCTGGGGCCGCTTTGAGGCTGCAGTGCTACCCTATGAACACGGAGGTGGCCGGGTCTGTGTTTAGCGGCCACTCCGTAACACGGTCCCGCCCCCCTAGACCGGCTCATGTGATAGTAGATAGAATCCACCTATCACACAGCCGGACTAGGGGGGCGGGACCGTGTTACGGAGCGGCCGCCGAACACAGACCCGGCCAGCTCCGTGAAACACAAGAGAGATGCCTGTGAGTACCGCCGCCCTGTGTGCCTGGATAGGGGGATCGGCAGAGGGGCCGCATATAGAGGAGATTAGCTTTCTATATTCCTCCATGCAGCCGCTGAATGCTTGGAGGAGGGAGAGGAGGAGAATCAAGCATTCAGCAGCTGCATGGAGGAATATAGAAAGCTCATTTCCTCTATATGCCGCCCCCTGCTGATCCCCCTATCCAACTTCTTTTACTGCCCCCCCCCAGTTCTCCTTGTGCTCCCCCCCCAGTGCTCTCATCCCCCACCAGACTCTCCAGCCCCCACAGTTCCCTCAACCCCTGTTCTTTCTGCCCCCCCCTTGCTCTCCCCAATCTTCTCTAGCCCCCCCCACAGTGCTCTCCAGCCCCCCGCAGTGCTCCCCACCCCCCACAGTACTCTCCAGCCCCCTGCAGTGCTCCCCACCCCCCACAGTACTCTCCAGCCCCCCATGCTCCCCCCCACAGTGCTCTCCACCCCTGCAGTGCTCCCTACCCCCCACAGTGCTCTCCACCCCCGCAGTGCTCCCCACCCCCCACAGTACTCTCCAGCCCCCCGTGCTCCCCCCCACAGTGCTCTCCACCCCCGCAGTGCTCCCCACCCACCACAGTACTCTCCAGCCCCCCGCGCTCCCTCCCCACAGTGCTCTCCACCCCCGCAGTGCTCCCCACCCCCCACAGTGCTCTTCACCCCCCGCAGTGCTCCCCACCCCCCACAGTACTCTCCAGCCCCCCGTGCTCCCCCCACAGTGCTCTCCACCCCCGCAGTGCTCCCCACCCCCACAGTACTCTCCAGCCCCCCGTGCTCCCCTCACAGTGCTCTCCACCCCCACAGTGCTCCCCACCCCCCACAGTGCTCTCCACCCCCCCGCAGTGCTCCCCACCCCCCACAGTACTCTCCAGCCCCCCGTGCTCCCCCCACAGTGCTCTCCACCCCCTGCAGTGCTCCCCACCCCCCACAGTACTCTCCAGCCAGCCGTGCTCCCCCCACAGTGCTCTCCACCCCCCGCAGTGCTCCCCACCCCCCACAGTACTCTCCAGCCCCCCGTGCTCCCCACCCCCCACAGTGCTGTCCAGCCCCCCCATGCTCCCCACCCCTGTTCTTTCTGCCCCCCTGCTCTCCAGCTCTCCCCATCCTTCTGTAGACCCCACCCCAGTGCTCTCCACCCCCCACAGTGCTCTCCAGCCCCCCACCGTGCTCTCCAGCCCCCACCCCAGTGCTCTCCACCCCCCACCGTGCTCTCCAGCCCCCACCCCGGTGCTCTCCACCCCCCACCGTGCTCTCCAGCCCCCACCCCAGTGCTCTCAACCCCCCACAGTGCTCTCTAGCCCCCACAGTGCTCTCCCACCCCCCCCACAGTGCTCTCTACCCCCCACAGTGCTCTCTACCCCCCACAGTGCTCTCCAGCCCCCGTGCTCTCCACCCCTGTTCTTTTTGTCTCCCCCACCAGTGCTCTCACAAGCTCCCCCCAGCACTCTCCACTCCCCCCTGCATTTTGCCCCCACCTCTCCAACCCCACCAGTGCTCTCCAGTCCCCCGTGCTTTCCACCCCTGTACTTTCTGGCCCCCATGGGTGCTCTCAAGCTCCCCCCCATTGCTCTCCACTCCCCCCTGCTCTTTGTACACCCCAGTGCTCTCCAGCCCTGTTTTTCTGCCCTCCCCAGTGCTCTCAAGCTCCCGTCCAGTGCTCTTCGCCACCCCACACTCTTACCCCCCCAGTGCTCTCAGCCTCCCGTGCTCTCCACCCCTGTTATTTTTGCCCCCTCCAGTGCTCTGCACTCCCCACCCCTGTGATCTCCACTCCCCCCTGCTCTTTTCCCCCACCCATGTGCTCTCCAACCCCGCCAGTACTCTCTGCTCCCCCTTCTCTCCAGCTCCCACCCAGTGCTCTCCACTTCCCCAGGACCAGGGGACAGGCTGACTGGGGCCAGGGGACAGGCTGACTGGGGCCGGAAAGTGAGGATGGCTGAAGGTGCAGGTGGCCAGGGACCACTCCATCTCACAGCAAACAGAAGGAGCACTGTCCCCATCCAAAACGAGAACAGCCCCTGCCTGCTGCTGGCCATTATGGATATCCTGCTGGCATGCAAGGTACTGTACCGAGCATCAACAACACACCTTCCCACAGACAGGGACTGCAGACTGGAATATGGGGCACAGGAGGGGCTGCAATGATGGGCACAGTGAGGCTGCATTCATGGGCACAGTGAGACTGCTTTCACGGCACAGTAAAGCTGCATTTGATGGGCACGGTGAGGCCGCAATGGTGGGCACGGTGAGGCCGCAATGGTGGGCACGGTGAGGCCGCAATGGTGGGCACGGTGAGGCCGCATTCACGGGCAGAGTAAAGCTTCATTTGATGGGCACAGTGAGGCTGCATTTGATGGGCACAGTGAGGCTGCATTTGATGGGCACAGTGAGGCAGCATTTGATGGGCACAGTGAGGCAGCATTTGATGGGCACAGTGAGGTTGCATTTGATGGGCACAGTGAGGCTGCATTTGATGGGCACAGTGAGGCTGCATTTGATGGGCACAGTGAGGCTGCATTTGATGGGCACTGGCGAGGCTGCATTTGATGGGCACAGTGAGGCTGCATTTAATGAGCACTGGTGAGGCTGCATTGAGCTCTTGTATCATGTCTGCAGTGTCTGACCATCTCCTGTATCATGTCTTCAGTGAGGGAGTCTAAGGAGGAGTCAAGAGTGGCAGCGCTGCCAGGGTGGGGGTCATGGGAGAAGTCAGATGTGTGTGGACTGTGGAGAAGAGACTATAGGATAAAACCAGAGCCACCAATCTGGAGCCGTCTGACTGAGCCCTGCTTGGTGCACCTGAGAGGAGGTCAGTGACAGCACCGCCAGGCCAATCTGAAGGGGGTCACTGATGTAAGGGGGGAGAGAGTACAATAATGTAAGGGGGCCACTGATATAAAGGGTTTCCACCTTATATCAGTAACCCCCCCTTACCTTAGTGTATTCTTTCTGCGGAATGTGGTCCCCCCCCCCACGTTCTGAGTTCCTGGGGTCCCCCTTGATGATTGACCACTTTTAACTGGAATTTGCTTATATATATCTATCCCTATGTGATTTCATATCTGTCTTTTTTATATATAATACACTCTTCAAATGTGCTTTAAAATGTCTGGTTTTCCCTTTCATGAACCAGAAAATAATGACATTATGCTGTTGCGCTGGTATAATAATGGGGTGAGGCTGGTATGAAATTTTTTCCAGGGCTGAATTTTATTCCCAGTCCGGCCCTGGCCACGGTGACGGAGCTCAGGACCGGGTCGCGAGCGCGCGCCACCCACGGCTGGGCTCTTAACCGCTTCCCGACCGCCTCACGCAGATATACGTGAGCAGAATGGCACGGGCAGGCAAAATCACGTATATATACGTGATCCTTTAATTGCCTGCCCGTGGGTCGCGTGCGTGCCGCCAGCAGCACGCTCGCGACCTGGTCGGGAGCTCCGTGACCCCGGCCGCGGGACCAGCGGACCCGATCGCCGCAGGTGTCCCGCGATCGGGTTACGGAGCTGAAGAACGGAGAGAGGTCTGTGTAAACAAACCTCTCCCCGCGCTTCCTACACTGACTGTCACTGATTGGGTGTTCCCGGTCATCGGGAAAGCCGATCAATGACGTCAGACGTCAGCCCCGCCCCCTAATGTAAAAAAAACACACACGTCAGAGCCCATAACCCCTCCCCCTAGTGGTTAACTCTTTCACTACAATGTCATTTATACAGGAATCAATGCATTTAAATAGCATTGATTGCTGTATAAATGACAATGGTCCCAAAAATGTTTTAAAAATGTCCGATGTGTCCGCCATAATGTCGCAGTCACAATAAAAATTGCTAATCGCCACCATTACTAGTAAAAAAAAAAATATTAATAAAAATGCTATAAAACTATCCCCTATTTTGTAAACGCTATAACTTTTGCGCAAACCAATCAATAATCGCTAATTGCGATTTTTTTTTTTTACCAAAAATATGTAGAAGAATACGTATCGGCCTAAACTGAGGAAAAAAAAATGTTTTTTTATATATTTTTTTGGGATATTTATTATAGCAAAAAGCAAAAAATATTGCATTGTTTTCAAAATTGTCACTCTATTTTTGTTTATAGCGCAAAAAATAAAAACCGCAGGGGCGATCAAATACCACCAAAAGAAAGCTCTATTTGTGGGAAAAAAAGGACGCCAATTTTGTTTGGGAGCCACGTCGCACGACCGCGCAATTGTCAGTTAAAGCGACGCAGTGCCGAATCGCAAAAAGGGGCCTGGTCTTTTGGCTGCCAATTGGTCCGGGGCTGAAGTGGTTAATATATATTAAATTTTTTTATATATAAATCATTTTTTATATATAAATCTTTTTATTCATCAAATGATTTTATAGATATATCTACACATAATTCTAAATTGAATTAATATAGGTGATGTTGCCATTTAGAAATATATTATGTATATATATATATTTTATTTTTATATTCCTCCATTGGATTTTGAGGTTATAAAATAAATCATGGAATGTCATCTATCATGCGTGCGGTTTCAGAACATAATAATAAACGATTATACCAGGTTTTTTGAACCGGGGGTTACAAACTTATGCCCCAATCTGATCTTTACATTTAATAATGGTTCTACATACACACGGGTGATACCATGCATTGTATGTATACCCGCACAATGCATCAATGACATTCCATGGCTGCTGACACACGTTTATATATTGATTATTTGTGTTTACATAATAGATATATTTAATGCACAGATTATACTTGCATGGAGAGAAATCGTGAATGCATTTATTGTGCTTATTTTAAAGTATATAGAATCATATTTATCGTTTTACTGTATACCGCTGTATATTTGTGCTATAGAAACAAGTGCCCGTGACCTAGAAGTGTCCGCAATGTACCTCTATGTGGAGTCCGGGCGGATGTTTATCCGCCTTCCTCATTGGTAACATGCGGTGCCTGTGATTGGTCAGGCATCTCTCAATATAAATAGCGCACTTCCGCCTGTTGACCTACACCCTCGAGACGAAGTCGGAAGTGACGAAACGCGTCAATCGTAGGTCAACCGGAAGTGACACAGTGTGCGGTCCAGGCTTGCGCTCCAACGGCCGGAACTAGGAGAACGGCGCTGATGTACGCGGCGGAACTCTCCCTACCATATCCGGCTAGAGTAAGAAGCCCAGGCAAAGCACAATTTTTACATTTGTCCATTATTTTCATTTCTCTGGTACGCTTAAATTACTAGGGGAATCTGTTTGTAAGGGGGGTGTTTTTTATTAATAAAATCGTATGCAGTATTACACTATTCGGCCCATTATTCTTTCCACATATAATCAAATACCTGAGCTGTTTGGAGAAATTGCTATGGTGATGGTGGAGAGGAGGCGAATATACTGTGGATGACTACAGGCCTATATATTATTTGTATCTGGTGAGTGTACCCCCAAAAGGCGACGACCATCGCACAGAGTAAAATCTTTGGTGGATGGTTCTGATTGGCTACGGATTTATTCTATAGAACTATCTGACCGTATACATTTGTCACAGCTGAAGAACTGTTTACTCATCTGCACACGCTCACATGGATTTTATTTGTTTATTTATTTAATTAATTTAATCACGGACTGAGAGATTTTTTTCATTAATTTATTTATTCATTATTGCTTTTTATATATTTATTCACTATGGGTTGTTGATTTACTCATCTAGATGGATTCATATATGTACATAATATTGTGCAAAAAATAATCACGTATTTATCAATATATTGTGGTTTCAAATACTGAACTTTGAGGTTCACATTTTTAGCGCTGCTACAATTTTTTGAAAACGCGCTTATTGGCGTGTTTTCTTTGATTGTAATATTACGGGTGCACCAAGATGGCCACCGCTCCGGAGCTAGGCTGAAGCCGCGGCATTTCCTAAGGCCGAGGCCGCGGACGGCTCTGCAGATCGTGCCGGGTAATTGCGGTAACGCCGCCCCAGTAATGGGAACGGCGTTACCGCGAGGGGAAGAGTAATCAGTTAGATTATTGTTACCCTCTAAAGTAATGGTGTTACGTAACGTTGTTTACTTTCATCGCGTTAGTTACATCACTGCCTGCGAGTGCCCAGCATGGCGCTCGAAGGTCACCTTTTTTGATGCCTATTAGAGCCTATGGCTGCATTTAGGTGCTTCAAAAAAAATCAAATCCGCCACTGTAATTCGGGTGCCCGAAAAGGGGCCGGGCGGCTGAATAGGGGGTGGCACTGGCGGCCATAGATAGATGCATGCAATGCATGAATCTACTGCATCTATTGGTGATAGAGGGGTGGCTGGAGAGAGGGGGTGGCGCCCGTGCGCCCTTATGGATGCACCAACACTGATGGCACCCATGATCTGCTGATCACTGGAGAAATGCTTTACAGGCTCAAAAAAAAATATATATATATATAATAATAATAATAAATAAAAATAAATACACATATTTTTACCTGCAAAAAAAATTTCATTTATTATTTTTTCCAAAAATCTGACTTATCCTTTAAAACCACTTGCCGACCACAATAAGAATATATAAGTTGCGGTTTGCATGTAGTTTACCGGAATTATGGCTGAAGAATATCGGTCATAACCCCGATACCATTTTTTTCCGCAGACGCCGCCGGCTTTCTAATGAGCCACTGGGCTGGTTTCCAAAGCGGCGTAAGAGGACGAACCAGCCCCCGCCCTGCCGCCGGATCTTTTTGGGCTTACGGTTAGCGCCGGTTTGCCCAAGAAACGATCCAACAGTGCGACCATCTGCCCCCCATAGGTAATCAAAGATTTAACACTCTTTGATCGTCTCCATGGCCTTGGAGGACAGGAACGATGTCACATCTGGTCCAGGCGATTTTCTGCATCAAAAACGCAAGGATAGTCGCTTACATGATTTTTCAATGGCATAGTTCACACCAGTGTGGTCAGTTCTAGTGCCTTCCAGTAAAAAAGTAGAACATTTTTTTTGCACTGGACTGTACCGGAACGCACCAAAACCGCACTGTCCTTATTTAAGATTAAGAAAAAAAGTGGGGCGAAAAATGCACTGGACTGCATCAAAAACTGCCCCACTAGCGGCCGAATACCGCTGCTAAAACAACGGTAAAGCAGCGCTACATATAGCGCTGCTTTACTGCCGACGCCCGCACCGCCCCAGTGTGAAAGGGGCCTATAGGAGTGTTTTGAGGTAAAAGTTGGAACTCCGATAAGCGGGCCGCTCATACCGGATCTCCCCGGATACACCGGCTCCAGTCCTCCCCACAACCCCTTCACATTCTCCCGCCACTTCCGCCTGTCCCTATTCAGGCTGCATTCACACCTGAGCGTTTCAAATTCGCACGTTTTTACCGTCTTTTTGCTGCGATTTTGTACAGGTCACCAATGTGTAAAAAACAGGAAAACGCCTGTAATCTGCCCCAAAGATGCTCATGTTATTTTTTTGAGCTAAAGGCGTTTTTCAGGTGTTTTGCTTCAGGTGACAAAACGCTCAGATGTGAACAGGTGCCATTAAAATGAATGGGATTTTGCTTGTTGGGCGCTTTTCAGGCGTTTTATTTTTTTAGGGCGTTTTATGAGCTTTTATAAACGCTCAGGTGTGAATGCAGCCCAATAGTGCCTTCATTCCGCCTGCTTATTGGCTGAGCCTGCTGCCTGTTATCAGGGCCGTCTTTACCGCAGGGCAAACGGGGCAGCTGCCCAGGGCCCTTTCACTGTTTGGGGCCCAAAGCAGAGCTGCCCCTTAAGCCCATGCGCTGCCCGCAAAATCCCTGAAAATCCCACACTGATCTCTGCCTGTCACAGACAGACATCAGCCGGCATCAGCTCAGCAGCACACACAGTGCAGCAGTGTCAGTGTCAAGGAGCGGGCCGTGGGTGGGCGGGGCTTGAGCTCATTTGACGATCTGGCCCGCCCCTTGCTGTGCTCCCTGCAAGAAAGTGTGTGTGTGTGTGTTGGGACTCAGAGGAACGCGGGGGCCTTGGTAGGAGGAGTCAGACGCGGCGCGGATTCGGAGCTGAGCTGGCCAGGAGGACAAGGTAGGTCTTTTTTCTTCTCCCCTGGCTCCATGTGTAGAAATAGTTTTAAAATGTAATGGGCACAGTGGCAGCATTTTTATGGCACAGTGGCAGCATTTTGATGGGCACAGTGGCAGCATTTTGATGGGCACAGTGGCAGCATTGGGCACAGTGGCAGCATTGGGCACAGTGGCTGCGTTTGATGGGCACAGTGGCTGTGTTTGGCACAGTGGCAGCGTTTGAGGACACAGTAGCAGCATTTGATAGGCACACTGGCAGGGTTTGATGGCACACTGGCAGGGTTTGATGGCACACTGGCAGCGTTTGATGGCACAGTGGCAGCGTTTGATGGCACAGTGGCTGCATTTGATGGGCACAGTGGCTGCATTTGATAGGCACACTGGCTGCATTTGATGGCACAGTGGCTGCATTTGATGGGCACAGTGGCTGCATTTGATAGGCACACTGGCAGGGTTTGATGGCACAGTGGCAGCGTTTGATGGCACAGTGGCAGCATTTGATGGCACAGTGGCTGCATTTGATAGGCACACTGGCAGGGTTTGATGGCCCAGTGGCAGCGTTTGATGGCACAGTGGCAGCGTTTGATGGCACAGTGGCTGCAATTGATGATTTCTTTTCAAAAAAAATGTTGCGCCCCAGCTGCCATTGAGCATTACAGCACATGGATAGCATTAGTGTATTTAACTGCTTGATAGGCTAATTTTGGGCCTGGCTGGTTCACATGTATGTGTTATGGCGGCCCACATTTGCACAGGCACAGTGATTTTACATAATTCTATGTGTGTGTCTGTTTTTTGAGATGAAGGGTAAAGAGCAAAATTGCATGGGGGGGGGGCCCAAATAAATGTTTGCCCAGCGCCCAAACCATATTAAAGACGGCCCTGCCTGTTATCCACTTGTCTCTCTAAGCCCCGCCCTCATTTTCCTCACACAGAGAGAAAACGGCAACCCTCCAAGATGGACGCTGAACGGAAAAAGGTTCCCGCCAAAAGTGTCGGTAAGTGATCTGAGGGGACGATCTGAGGGGACGATCTGAGGGGACTGTATGAGGGACCCCCTCCCCCGTCCATCGCCCCCTCATACTGGAGCTCAGCGTCTCTCAACCATTTTCCAGTCAGCCCCCCCCCACCCTCAGTCCAAGGCTTCTTCCTGACACACAGACAAATGCTGTGCCCTTTAAAAAGGTGCCATTCATTCTTAATGTCTCCCCACACCTTGGCAAACGCACAGTGTTTTTACGGGTGGTACAATAAATAAAAAAAGGCCAGGGACTTCTTTCCCGCCATTACTGCGGGTAGGACAGCCCATTGAAATTAATGTACACAAGGGGTGGGGGGTAAAACCACATGGTTGAGCGCTTTTTACCACAGCCAAGCGCTCCCACTTTAGCTGGGGGGTGTACGCAGGGTGAACGGGGCTGTAACTGCAACCAGTGGTTGTGGTGTGGAGATGCTGCATTTACGGGGGAGGGGACATATTGGCTCTTTACCGCCTGTCAAATGCCTCTGAGGTAACAGCGATCTGAGCGATTACAACCAAGTTCTAAAGGTACAGGAATGGGGGGGGGGGCAGGATAAATAGTAACAAATACACACAGACATGTAGGGCCAGTTCACACCACATCTTTTTTTTTCTGCATCAAAAACGCATGGAAAGTAGGTTATGTGGTTTCCAATGGCATAGTTCTCACCAGTGCTTTTCAGTTCCAGAAAAAAGTAGAACATGCTGCACTGGAACACAGTAAAACGCATCAAAAATGCATTGGATCCCAGAACAGTGAAAATAAAAAATAAACATCAAAAACACAACGCAAAATGCAAAAAACGCACGCGGAACGGATCTGGAGTACGTTTGTGTGGATACTCCTCTTTAACCACTTTCCGACCGGCGCACGACGATGTACGTCCCTTTTTTGAAGAGGGAAATCTCGGTAACGGCGGCAGCAGCTGCCACAACCAAGATATCCATCTCTTCAGGCGCCGGTCGGCATTCCGATAATGGTGGTCATCGTGGCAGATTGGCCGTGAGATCACCGTTTAATCGGCGGCGGGAGATGTGCCCCCCCCATCCCGCCGCTCTCCCGTGCCTTCCGCCGCTTACCGGAGCCGTCGGCAGCGGCGGAAGCGATTGGGTCCTCCTCCGTGCTTGGTATAGAGGCGAGTGAGGCTAAGATGGCCGCCACCCGTCTCTATACCATAGCAGGGCGGAAGCCACGTCAGAACGCCACTTCCGCCCATACCTCTTAAAGGAACATTTTCCAAATGTCATTTTTTTAAATGACATATTTTTTTTTTTTTTTTGCATTTAAGTCCAAATATGAGATGTGACGACTTTTTGACCCCCAGATCTCATATTTAAGAGGACCTGTCATGCTTTTTTCTATTACAAGGGATGTTTACATTCCTTGTAATAGGAATAAAAGTGAGCCAATTTTTTTTTTTTTTAAAAATAAAATCAAGAAAAAAAAATAACATTTTTTTTAAAGCGCCCCGCCCCGACGAGCTTGCGCGCAGAAGCGAACACATACGTGAGTAGCGTTAGCATATGAAAACGGTGGTCAAACCACACATGTGAGGTATCGCCGCGATCGTTAGTGCGAGAGCAATAATTATAGTCATAGACATCCTCTGTAACGCAAAACATGCAACCTGTAGAATTTTTTAAACGTCGCCTATGGAGATTTTTGAGGGTAAAAGTTTGATGCCATTCCACAAGCGGGCGCAATTTTGAAGCGTGACATGTTGGGTATCAATTTACTCGGCGTAACATTATCTTTCACAATATATAAAAAAATTGGACTAACTTTACTGTTGTCTTATTTTTTTATTCAAAAAAGTGAATTTTTTCCAAAAAAAGTGAGCTTGTAAGACCGCTGCGCAAATACGGTGTGAAAAAAAGTATTGCAACGACCGCCATTTTATTCTCTAGGGTGTTAGAAAAAAAACAATATATAATGTTTGGGGGTTCTAAGTTTTTTTCTAGCAAAATGTGTAAACACCTAAAATCCAAAACGAGGCTGGTCTTAAAGTGGTAAAGATATATAATGTTGTCTGAGGAATGCGCACGGCTCCTCGGCACGGCGTTATGGTGTGAACAGAGCACATAGAAATCCATTGTTTTCACAGAATAAAAATGCAGTCCGGATACGTTCCACGCGCTTTTCTGCATGCGCGTTTTTCATGCGTTCCAGTGTATTTTTGATGCAGTCCAGTGAATTTTTCCTCCTCTTTTTTTTTCTTTACATTAAATACGGACATGTGTATGCTAGAGCTGCACGATTAATTGTTAAAGGATCGAGATTCTATCCTCCCCTCGCGTCTTAACACAGCATTTCCCCATTCAGTGCAGAGAGTTCTCTGCTCACTGCTGACAGCTGTCAAAAAAATGTATAAAAAAAAAAACAGGCAGCCGGCCAAGTTCATGACAACGCTGCTTTGGTGCAGATAAAGGGAAACATTGGGGAATTGATGTACAAAAGACAAATCCACTGTGACCTACAAGAGCACTTAGAAGTGCAGTCGCTTTAGATCTGAGGGGGGGAAGATCTAAAATGAGGGGAAGCTCTGCTGATTTTATCATCCAATCATGTACAAGCTAAAATGCCGTTTTGTATTTTCCTTCATGTCCCCCTCGGATCTACAACAACTGCACTTCCAAGTGCCTCTGCAGTGAACTCGCAGTGCAAACTGGATTTGCCTTTAGTAAATAAACCCCATTGCAACATTTAGTTCTTTTAGCTGAAAGGAATGAACTTCAGTCTGTAAATTCGGTCGGTTTAACCACTTAAAGTGGGGTGCCCCTGAACAACAAAAAATAAAAAATTAAAAGTCAGCAGCTACAAATACTGCAGCTGCTGACTTTTAATAATCGGACACTTACCTGTCCTGGCGCCCGCGATGGGGGGGGGAATCGAAGCCCCCCTCTTACTGCGGCCACACAGCCGGGCACCCACTGCGCATGCGCGAGCGGCGTCGCACGCCGTGATTGGCCGCGCAGTCACCTGGAACCTGTCACGTGTCCCAGATGACTGACAGGAGGGAGGGAGCCCTTCCTGCGGTGAGGGGAAGTGATGTCACTTAGCCCGGTACTGAAGGAGGCAGACTACGAGGGACCCCCTAGCAACAGGCATTTCGAGGCGAGTTAAAAAAAAAAATTCCAAATGTTTTTTTTTTTTTAGGAATTTTAATCATCTTTTTTTTTTGGGGGGGGGGGGGGGACACCACTTTAAAGTGGAACTTCAGTCATTTTTTCATCTTTCCATCTAGTAAATCTTCTGCCCTTCTTGTTGTTTTACCTTTGACAGTAAAACATTTTTTTTTCTGCCAGTAAATCCCTTATACAGCCCACTTCCTGTTTCTTGTCTGGTCATTATCCTAGGCTTACCACATCATACACAGCTCTCTCTCTCTCACTCTTGTGAGAGTTTGCCAGGACGGGAGGGGCGGGGGGGAATGAGTCATAAGAGGGCCAATGAGAGCTGCAGAGCTGGAGGCGTGCCTCTGTGTGTCTGTGTAAATCCAGGAAGTGAACAGGCAGCTGCCCACAGTTAAAATGGCTGCAGCCAGACTCAATGGAGGGAGATTTCTGCAGCATATTTGGCAAAGTACAGAATCACAGTATATATAAAATAATAATATGCAAAGTGATTGGAGGGAAGCTTCAGAATGGCAAAGATGTTTTGATTACAAAATTATGTGAGCAGACTGCAGTTCCTCTTTAACCCTTTCACGGCCAGGTACGCCGTACGGACCTAAAAAAAGTGCCCGCAGGTGGCCAAGTCTGTATGCAATACGGACCTCGTATCTCCCTCTCCTATAAGCTTATATCAGAATCTCAGACGCTGCTGAACAATTCTATAACTCGTTATTAACCCCTAATGTGACCCTCCCACCCCCAAGCCGCCGCCGCCTCTCCACCTCCTGCGGCTAACTTTCAGTTATAATTGCCCCCCCCCCCCACTCTCCTCTTAGCGGGCAGATGACAGGTTCGTAGAAAGGACAAGAGAACAGCGCCCTCTAAGTGCAGTATGCAAGTATTTATTGTAATTTACCCACCTCAGTACAGGGCATTTTCACCCCCTCCTGCCCAGGCCATTTTTTTAGCTTTTAGCGCTGTCACATTTTGAATGACAATTGTGCGGTCATATAACACTGTACCCAAATATCATTTTGTCCCCACAAATAGAGCTTTCTTTTGGTGGTATTTGATCACCTCTGCGGTTTTTATTTTTTGCGCTATAAACAAGAGTGACAGGTTTAAAAAAAAAAAACTAAATATCCCCCAAAAATATATAAAAAAAAAAAAACTTTTTTTTCCCTCAGTTTAGGCCGATACGTATTCTTCTACATATTTTTGGTAAAAAAAAAAAATCGCAATAAGCGTATATTGATCGGTTTGTGCAAAAGTTATAGCGTTTACAAAATAGGGGATAGTTTTATAGCATTTTTGATAATATTTTTTTTTTTTTTACTAGTAATGGCGGCGATCAGCGATTTTTATTGTGACTGCGACATTATGGCGGACACATCGGACATTTTTGGGACCATTGTCATTTATACAGCAATCAGTGCTATTTAAATGCACTGATTCCTGTGTAAAATGACACTGGCAGTGAAGGGGTTAACCAGGGGTTGGCAGTGTAGGGGTTAAGTGTTCCTAGGGGCGTGTTACTAACTGTGGGGGGGGGGGTGTGGCTGTGTTTAAGTGAACACTGATCTCTGCTCCAATCACAGGGAGCAGAGATCAGTGTCACTTGTTGCTAGGCAGAACGGGGAGATGCTGTTTACTTCCGCATCTCCCCATTCAGCCTTCCCGTGAGACGATTGCGGGTAATAAGCGTATATTGATTGGTTTGCACAAAAGTTATAGTGCCTACAAAATAGGGGATAGATTTATAGCATTTTTATTATTATTTTTTTTAACTAGTAATGGTGGCGATCTGCAATTTTTATCGGGACTGCGATATTGCAGCGGACATATCGGACACATTTTTGGGACCATTCACATTTATACAGCGATCTGTGCTATAAAAAATGCATTGATTACTGTATAAATGTGACTGGCAGGGAAGGGGTTAACCACTAGGGGGCGCTGAAGGGGGTTAGTATGTTCCCTGGGAGTGATTCTAACTGTAGGGGGAGGGGACCGATCAGTGTTTCCCTGTACTAAGAACACACCATCGGTCTCCTCTCCTCTGATAGGACCGTGGATCTGTGTGTTTACATACACAGATCCACGGTCCCGCTGTGTTACTGGGCAATCGCGGGTGCCGGCGGAAATCGCGGCCACTGGGCACGCGCATCGAGTGCCCAGTGACACGCGCTCCCTGGAGGGTCGAGAAGGGGAGGACGTCATATGACGCCCTCCCGCCCTGAGAGCTGCGCCGCCTGGCCGTCAATTGACAGCCGGCGGTCAGCTACTGGATAAAGGTATCTTAACCACTTCAGCCCCGGACCAATTTGCAGCCAAAGGACCAGGCCCCTTTTTGCGATTCGGCACTGCGTCGCTTTAACTGACAATTGCGCGGTCGTGCTACGTGGCTCCCAAACAAAATTGACGTCCTTTTTTCCCCACAAATAGAGCTTTCTTTTGGTGGTATTTGATCACCTCTGCGGTTTTTATTCTTTGCGCTAGAAACAAAGATAGAGCGTCAATTTAAAAAAAAAAAATATTTTTTACTTTTTGCTATAATAAATATCCCCCCCAAAAATATATAAAATTTTTTTTTTCCCTCAGTTTAGGCCGATACGTATTCTTCTACATAATTTTGGTAAAAAAATAAATAAAAAATCGCAAAAAGTGATTATTGATTGGTTTGCGCAGAAGTTATAGCATTTACAAAATAGGGGGTCATTTTATAGCATTTTTATTAATATTTTTTTTTTTACTAGTAACAGCGATTTTTATTGTGACTGCAACATTATGCGGACACATCGGACATTTTTGACACCTTTTTTGGGACCATTGTCATTTATACAGCAATCAGTGCTATACAAATGCACTGATTCCTGTGTAAATGACACTGGCAGTGAAGGGGTTAACCACTAGGTGGTAGTGTAGGGGTTAAGTGTTCCTAGGGGCGTGTTACTAACTGGGGGGGGGGGTGTGGCTGTGTGTTAGTGAACACTGATCTCTGCTCCAATCACAGAGAGCAGAGATCAGTGTCACTTGTTGCTAGGCAGAACGGGGAGATGCTGTTTACTTCCGCATCTCCCCATTCAGCCTTCCCCTGAGACAATCGCGGGTATCCCCGCTGAGATCGAGTCAGCGGGACCCGCGACTAGACTCATTCTTAAAGGGTCGTACCTGTACGCCCTTATGCCTGTCCGTGCCATTCTGCCAACGTACATCGCCGTGAGCCGGTCGGGAACCGTTTTTTAAAGCTCTCTGAATGCCAGTCAAAGCTCCTGTCACGAAATAAAATGGTTCGCTTGTTTACACCTTTGCTTTTGCTTGGTGCTTCGGTGGGGCTTGGATGGGGCTTAAGGCGAGCTTTGCCAAAGGCTTCTATGGAGGCTTTGGAGACACTTTGAAGCACCACTGAAGCTACATGGGGAATCATTTTTGAAGCAAAGCTGAAGCAAAGCAAACAGCAAGGTGTAAACAGGACTGTAAGATAAACAATTTATAGTCTCTATGATCGTTCGGAGGCCGGGTGCGATGTTATCACGTCAGGCCTGGACTCTGCATTCGGAAAAATGGCGCTGCCTCGGCTGGGAATGCTTTTTTATGTTTTTATTTCAGGCTTCCCAGCCTAGAGGTGAGATTATTGACCCCCCCCCCCCCCATATCTCACTGTAAAGGGGATCTGTTATGCACTACTCCTATTACAAGGGATGTTTACATTCCTTGTAAAAGTTATCAAAAAAAAAAAGGGGCAAACTTGAAAAATAAAATTGACAATAAAAAAAAAAAAAATGTAAAGCGCCCCTGCCCCCGTGTGCTCGCACGCAGAAGAGAACACATCTGTAAGTCGCTGCCCACATATGTAAACAGTGTTCAAACCACACATGTGAGGTATCGGCGCAAACGTTCGCGCGAGAGCAATAATTCTAGCCCTAGACCTCCTCTGTAACTCAAAACATGGAAACATGGAGTACCGATTATTTGCTCTTTTTGTACTATAAAGGACTCATTTTTTTTTTTTTTAACCCCATTATGTTACTGGCCGATTAATCGATTATAAAAATAGTAATCGATTAATTTCATAATCGATTAGTTGTTTCAGCCCTAATTAGAACCCAGCCATGTTTTTATTGTTATTTGGGCCTCCGCTTGATGTTTTCTGATTTACTATTATGGTGACAATCTCCCCAAAAAGAATAATTAAAAAAAAAAAAAATTGCTGATTTTCTATCATTTCCTGTTCCTGTGACTGGACAGGAAGTGAGGAGGAAATCTCCAAACACAAAAATCGGGTCTAACCCCGCCCCCCTCTATCCAAACTAAAACACGTTGTTCTCAGTGATTTCTTCTGTCTTTCTTTAGTAATCATGACCTCAAATGCTAAAAACTTTCCTTTTGTTCATTTAGGAGAGAAGAGGATTAATTTTCTATCAATAAAGAAGAGTATGCTGCATCCTCGGCCACCGAGGAGACCTAAGTATAAGGTGAGACACATGAATGGTCCGTGTCTGCTGCAGGCCTTCTACCGGTGTTCTGCCCCATCGGATAGTGTCCGCCCCGTACTGTGCAGGCGCAGCTCTTGCGCAGTACGGAGGACAAGGAGACGCCGAAAGTCTCCGAAGATGAACGGCGCCCGCACACTTGATAGTACCTTCAAATGCACTGACTGGATCAAAAACGCATCAAGAATGCAGAAAAGCAACTGAAACTGCGTTTCTATGGTGTAAAGCGGCCCTTAGACAAGATTGGCGTGTTTGCCCCTCCCCCGTGCATGCGCAGATGTGTCGCAGGACTTCGGCTCCCAAATGGAGCCCTGCAGCACATTTCATCTTTTTATTGTGGGACTCGAGTAAAAGGCTCCATTCACACCAATGAATTTTTTCCATGCTTTTTGCAGAATTGCAGGACAATTTTTTTTTTAACCACTTGCTTACTGGGCACTTAAACCCCCTCCTGACCAGACCAATTTTCAGCGCTGATGCACTTTGAATGACAATTGCGCGGTCATACAATACTGTACCTAAATTACATTCCCCCCCCCCCACAAATAGAGCTTTCTTTTGGTGGCATTTGATCAAATCTGCGGTTTTTATTTTTTATTAAAAAAAAAATGTAAAAAGACAGAATTAAAAAAAAATATATGTTTTTTTTAATATTTTGTTATAAAAATTTAAAGCAGGTAATTTTTCTCCTTCATTAATGTGCGCTGATGAGGGGCAGTGATGGGCACTGATGGGTGGCAATAATGGGCACTGATCAGTTACACTGATACACCACTTGTGGGCATTGATAGGTGGCACTGTCAGGTGGCAATGGCAGGTGGCACAGACGAGGCATAATTGCCTCTTCCTCTTCGGGATGGATGTCCCTTGCAGATGAGCCGGTGATCGGCTATCAGCGTGAGGAGAAAAAAAAAAACAATTACTGTGCTTTTGTTTACATCATGTGATCAGCTGTCTCAGTGACTCAGTGATCACAGCACCCCGGGTAGCGTGCACAGGGGAGGACGTCATATGACGCTTTCCTGGAAATTCAGGTCCGCGCTGTGGCCGTCATTCGGCTATAGCGCAGATGCCAAGAAGTTAAACATAGGCAGGGGCGGCTCTCTAATTAGGCAAATTAGGCAGTCGCTTAAGGCCTCGCATTCACAGGGGCCTCGCGGCCTCCTAATTTGCCTGTGCTCAATCACTGATTCTCTTCCCCCCCCTCTTTATCTCACCCTCAATTTTTTTTAGCCGGCATTTTTTTTTCTACATTCAGCGGGGAAGCCCGCTGACAGCTGATAACTCATTGGTTATTAAGGACGCCGCGGCCGGCTTCCCGGCCCCCTCCTTAGCAACCAGCTATATACAGTCTAAACTTTTTTTTTTAAATCGCAAATCGTGGCAAAAATCGCAGTAAAAACCTGACACTTGTGCTTTGGATGCGGGTCCATTGAAGTCCATTACATGCAAAACGCTGCATTTTGCGGGAAAAAAGTCCCGACCCACAAAAATGCATTGATGTGAACATGTTCCATAGGAACCCATGTTAAAAAATGTCCCTGCATTTCTGCAAAATGCATTCAAAAATCTATTAGTGTGAATAGATCCTGAGGCAGTCTAACCATCTATTTGTCCTGGTGACCGCTGCAAGTCAACATGATAGGAAATCAAAAATAGTTGTCACCCAAACAGGAAGTGAGGGAAAATCTTCTAATGGAGGATACCCGCTTCTGCTGACAGCTGTCTAGGAAAGGATTTACTTCAGTGTGGGGAGATTTCCTCTGGCTTCCTGTTGGCTCTGCAGGGCAGGAAGTGAAGGGAAATCTCCACAATGGGAAACCCAACAGAAAAAAAAAAAATCTGAAAGCTTTGAACCCTTCCTATTGTCTACCCAACCAGTGGGGGTGTTGGTACAGAGAGGACCCCCAAAGCATGATTGATGAAAGCACAAGGTGCGGCATCAAAACATGCCAAGCCAAAGGGGAGTATTACACACGGATACCCTTTTCAGGTTTAATCGTTTTCAGTTATTAATAGTAAAGCAGAGGGACTGGGAGGAAGAGCAGGGATTTCACACAAAGGAAGCAATACAGAGAGAACAGGAGACTCTCATACAAGTACATGGTACAGCAGACATATCAGGAATATGAAATGTTCTGTTTACATTACGTTTAATGCTTTTGCTTTCTTTGACAGGCCCTCCTGAATGAGAAGTCTGAGGTGCCAACAGCAACGCCCCCCACCCCTCCAAGACCCCCCCAGATACTCCATCAACCCACCCTCATTCCTCAGAACCAGCACCAGGTAAGTTCCCTTTGTTTTTTCTTCTCTGGGCCAATGTATAGGGATTGTAAAGCCTTGCTTGGTGTTACACTTACCTGCTCTGTGTAATGGTTTTGCACAGACCAGCCTCTATCCTCCTCTTCTCGGGTCCCCCACCGGTGCCCCTCGCTCCCCCCTCCCCCACCGAGTGCCCACATAGCAAGTCACTTGGCACCCTACATATTTGGATAAAGTGAATCCCCCCCCCAAAAAAAAAAAGAACCAGTCCGATCATACAACCACTTGTCACAATATGGTTAGTACTCTTAAAATTCCTCAAGAAACGGGGGCTCCAAATTCTAAAAATTGCAGCTCTACATGTTTTTATGATGAAGTTGCTTCCGCATGCACTGGCCGATGGTGCGGTGCCAGATGATGTCGTCCGGTGGCCCCGCCCCTTAGCTATTTAAGAAATGTCAGATGACGGAGCAGGCAAACAGAGGGAGCCTTCAGTTGGTGGCGGCGGGTTTCTTGACTGACAGTGGATCTACACCGGGGGGACATTGTTTTCTTTTTTTTAAATAAAAGAAATTGTCATAAAAACTTATTTCTGAGACTTTTTGGTGAATGAGTAGGGATGAGGAAGGGATCGGGGTGCCCTCAGACCCCCACCAAACCCCGGCCAGGGTTGTGGGGAAGAGGCCCTTGTCCCTATTAACATGAGGGGGTGAGGTGCTTTAGGGTGGATAGAGTCCCCCTGTCCCAAAGCAAACCCCCTTACCCCATATTATGGGCATGTGGCCTGGTATAGTCCAGGAGGAGGGGGCAGCTCGCTCGTCTCCCCCCCTGTCCTGGCCTGCCAGGCTGCATGTTCCATATGAGAGGACGCCACACAATTTTTTTTAACCGATTATTCGAAACAATAATCGGCCAACTAATCGATTTATGAAAATAATAGTTAGTTATAGCCCTAACTGACCCATTTACTGCTCTACTGACACCGTCCACTGCTCCCCTACTGACGCCGTCCACTGCCCAACTGTCACCGTCCACTGCTCTACTGACGCCGTCCACTGCTCTACTGACGCCGTCCACTGCTCTACTGTCGCCGTCCACTGCTCTACTGACGCCGCCCACTGCTCTACTGACGCCGTCCACTGCCCTACTGACGTCGTCCACTGCTCTACTGACACAATCTACTGACACCATCCACTGCCCTACTGTCACCATCCACTGCTCTACTGACACCGTCCACTGCCCTACTGACGCCATCCACTGCTCTACTGACACAATCTACTGACACCATCCACTGCCCTACTGATGCCGTCCACTGCCCTACTGATGCCGTCCACTGCCCTACTGACACCGTCCACTGCTCTGACACCATTTACTGCTCTACTGACACGTCTACTGACACCGTCCACTGCTCTACTGACACCATTTACTGCTCTACTGACACCGTCCACTGCTCTACTGACACCGTCCACTGCTCTACTGACACCGTCCACTGCTCTGCTGACACCGTCCACTGCTCTGCTGACACCGTCCACTGCTCTGCTGACACCGTCCACTGCTCTGCTGACACCGTCCACTGCTCTGCTGACCCCGTCCTCTGCTCTGCTGACCCCGTCCACTGCCCTGCTGACCCCGTCCACTGCCCTGCTGACCCCGTCCACTGCCCTGCTGACCCCGTCCACTGCCCTGCTGACACCATTTACTGCTCTACTGACGCCGTCCACTGCCCTGCTGACCCCGTCCACTGCCCTGCTGACCCCGTCCACTGCCCTGCTGACACCATTTACTGCTCTACTGACGCCGTCCACTGCTCTACTGACAACATCCACTGCCCTACTGACACCATCTCTCTGCCCTACTGACCTCGTCCTCTGCCCTACTGCCCCCTGTCCTCTGCCCTACTGACCCCGTCCTCTGCCCTACTGACCCCCTGTCCTCTGCCCTACTGACCCCGTCCTCTGCCCTACTGACCCCGTCCTCTGCCCTACTGACCCCGTCCTCTGCCCTACTGACCCCGTCCACTGCCCCACTGACACCGTCCACTGCTCTACTGGCTGACAGTGTCCACTTTTAAGGTAGGCTATTTTCACTGACATTTCTTTAATTAATCGAATCATATTTTATGGGTACACTAATGTTTTAGTTTTATTTAATCATGCCCCTTTAAGTCCCCCCCACTGTCAATGCAATTTGGCCATAGCCACTGTTCACTGTAGCACACCTCATTACTACTCTTTTTGGGTAACCCAAGGTATTTTACAATCCTATAGCATGTACTACAAAAACATTGCCGTGCGCCGCGAAAATGTTCGGGTTTGGCTTGAAGAAAAGTCTCCTACTCAGTGACCTTCCCTCCTAAATCACAAATCATTTATAAAGCAGACTTTGACCCTTGTGTGGTGTTGCTCTGACTCCTCCCCCTCCGTCTCACATCTGGATAGAAATGTATTCTTTTTTTCTCTCACTTTGGGCCAATTCACACCACAACGAGTATTATACATGCCTATGTTTAAGTCAGTAGTAATCTTATGCAGGGAGCAAAATAGAATATATGCATACTCTCACCTGTTTCACCCATCTCTAACCATCAAACTGACATACTCATCGTACGATTCTCCCAGCTAAAGCCCATATTCTTCATCAGCAGTGACAATATTATTAATTTTTTTTTTGTTTTTTTTGTTTGGCTGCTGTGTATCTCCACCCAGAGATGATCCTAAGAAACAGCGGAATGTACCTGAACCCTAACAACACCACTATGCATTGAACAATGCCTAACCAAGTGATCAGACGCCCACGATGGAAGTAATTCCCCCCTCCTGCTGGGACTGAGACAACTTCTCTGCGGCCCTCAACAGATCTCCACCTGAACACCATTGAACACTGGTACCACAGCTCCTGCACCCGCTGAACACATGCCGACGCATGGAAAGCCGGCCTTCCTTCCCTAATCCTCCCCCCTCCAGTCTCCCCCCCTCTCCTACCCTTTTCCCACCTCCCCCCCACCCCTCCCCTTACCCGCCCCCCCTTCCCCAGTCCTCCCCCCCCTCTTGGTTTTTTTTTATTCTTATCCTTTTTATTCTTTGTTTTAGTGCTGTTTGCCTATAACCCTCACACTTGTACCTGTTTCATTGTAATGTCTTGGAATCTCCTAAGCAATCTGTTCTGTATTCCAATGTTGCTGTTTAAGCTGTTTGTTGTAAATATCAATAAAAACTTTATGGAAAAAAAAAAGAATATATGCATGGGCATTGCGCACACATATTCCCTTTGTGCAATGCACACACCAAAACACATTGTCAGAAGAATAAATTTTAGATTTAAGGGAAAAAAAAAGCATACAAAATGTCTTAATAAATTGGATTTTTATTATACTTAAAACAAAGTTATCAACATCCAATACAAACAGATGCAGGTTACACACATCAATTCACTACTTAAAAGTGCAATGTACTCACTGATGTGAAATACACATCTGTTTACATATTCTAAAACTACCCATAAAATGCAGCTTACACGCATCAATTCACTGCCTAGAAGGGTTACTACAGGTAATCGTCAACAAAACTAGCTTAATCAGTTTGTGTATAGACCATACACTTTAGGCCTGATTGACACCTATGCATCTTTATTGCTTTTTGCATATTTGCACTACAGAATGTGCTCCATTGGAAACCATGTAAAAATGGACTGTAGTGCAAATCTGCATAATGCAAAAAGCACAGGTGTGAACCAGGCCCAAGGGTCATAGAGGTAGACTGGAAGGAGAAAATACACTAAACATAGCATGGCACATGCCATGTTTAGGTTATTCTCTCATCCAGTCTACCTCAAGTCAATGAATCGATGCCACATGGGTATCTTAGGCAATATTTAAGAAACGTGTTATACAACACTCATTTAACACATAACTGGTTTATTCAATAAAAACCAAACTATAGCAAAGAGCAAAATGCCTGTAAAAATAGCTAATATGGAGAAATGATCAAACTTGCCTTGTAGACATGCCCTAGCTTGACAATTTTAGCTTAATCTTTGCCTTTTTGATTCTGGTTCACTAGAATTTGGAGTTTAGTGAAAAAAAAAAAAAAAGTTTAAGGTACTCACTGATGTGAAAAAAACATCAGTTTAAAATATTAAAGTCCAAAACTATCCTTAAGAGGCTGCTTACACACATCAATTCACTATAGGTAGAGGCAACAAAATTAGCTTAATCCATTTGTGTATAGACCACCCATACACCTTTAGTTTCTCAGCCATTTAGGCGTTGAATGAATCACTTTTGTTTCTGTCCATGGAATGGATGCAGCCAGTCTCAGTTACACCCCCTGGATGGCAGAGAATTGAGCATTGATACATAATGCGGGATTGCAAGGGCATGATTAATACACTAAAAATGGTTCATTAAGCTAAAGTTAGTTTGGTGCCTATAGTATATCTTTAAAGTGTGTAGATAGAACTATCCCAGTTTTAGGGTCAGACTCAGAGGTATACTGGAAGGAGAGAATACCCTACATGGTATGGGTTTGTATTAGTCTATATTTAAGACACTTGTTATAACACTCATTTAACACATAACAGTGGTTTATTCAATAAACTCCAAACGATAGCAAAGATCAAAATTCAAAATGGAGTTACAAATAACCAATATGTTCCATATTGGTTATTTGTAACTCCATATATGGAGAAATGTTTCCAACTTGACTGTAGTACTAGTAGTAGTCATAGCTTGGTCTTTGCCCTTTGTATTTTGGGTCACTACAATTTGGAGTTTTCTGGAAAAACAAAAAAAAAAAAAGTGCAAGGTGCTTTATGAGTTGAAAATACACCAGTTTAAAACTTAATAAAAGTGCAAACAATTTTTTGTAGTAAAACTACAATTACAACTTGTTAACCATATAGAAAACAATCTGTACTGTAAAGTGCCATTCTTTTTAAACTGTAGTATAGTATTACAATATTCCATTTTCAGTAACTAATTTTTAATGTCTGAGCAAGACAGAGTAGAGATTGTCTACAAATATGACACGCCAGAGAATCTTTTTTGAAGATTCTGTTATTGGATCTGCACTTAGAACATTTCCTGGGATTTTGTGAACTGAAAGATTGGACAGCACTTGGGTCAGGTTGAACATCGCTTGCACAGATACGAAGTTGCTGCTTCTTTTTAGCTTCTTGCTTTGTCTGCTACTATGGCATACATTCGCAATTAAATTCACTAACAATTGTACTTGTTCAGACATTGTTTTACTGTAGTAAAGAATTTTGCAATAAAGGGGTACATATAGCATCTCACAAAAGTTCACCCCCTCACATTTTAGAAAATATTTTATTCGATCTTTTCATCTGACAACACTGAAGAAATGTCACTTTGCTACAATTAGGGAGTGTACAGCTTGTAAAACAGTGTAAATTTGCTGTCCCCTCAAAATAACTCAACACACAGCCATTAAAGTCTAAACCGCTGTCAAGAGTACCCCCAAGTGAAAATGTTCAAATGTGGCCGGTGGGCCCAATTTGCCATTACCCCCCCCCCCCCCCCCCCCCATTTTCATGTGATTAGTTAGTCCTTAGTGTTTATAACAAGGTCTCAGCCAGGTCAAGTTTGATCCTTGGTGTTGTTATGTTATCGCTCTCATACGGGAAGATCTAAATACATGCCACGGTGGCACTGGCACCTCATGTGAAATAACCGAGGATCTCTATAAAGATGGCCTTGGCTCCAAGATTGCCAATAACCTGAAACTGAGCCGAAGCATGGTGGGCAAGACCATACAGCGGTATAGCAGGACAGGTTCCACTCAGATCAGGCCTCGCCAATGGTCGGCCAAAGAAGTTACAAAGAAGTAAGACTTTGGACCCAATGTTGACAATTGCACTAAGTTAGGGGTAAAGTCATTTTTGTTGCCAGCGGTTTAGACATTAATGGCTGCCTGTATGTTGAGTTATTTTGAGGGGACAGCAAATTTAAACTGTTATACATGCTGTACACTCACTAATTTTACTTTACATTGTAGCCAAGTTAAATTTCTTCAGTGTTGTCACCTGAAAAGCTATAATACAATATTTTCAAAAATGTGAGGTGTATGGGTACTTATTTTGTGAGATACTGTACATAGCATCCAAAAAAGCCAACCACCATTAACTGTTATTCTTGAACTACCCTCCTATAGGTATAGTTTAGAATCTTACAATTTCAAGAGCAAATTAAATTTACGGAGGCAGTTGAAGTTAATCTCTTGAGAGAACCAAGGTATGCCTTCGTGATTGTTTGTTACCAAAATGATCAATTACACATTCATCAGACACAGATTCCAAAACACCTTTTTCAATTGAAAGAACTGCAAGATGATGAAGCCTTGACTGCCCCATTGTACCTCTGAGCCATGTATGAAGATGTCTCAAAGCACTAAATGATCTTTCGCAAGAGCAGCTGCTCACAGGAATTGTTAGGACAACTTGCATGATTTTTTTTAACCGTTGGAAACATTAAAGGATCCAAAAGTTTGCAAATGTGCTGTACTGTTAGTACCGCACCTTCCTGTTTTTTGCGTTCAAAGAAGTTTTTAGCAACAACTACTTCTTCATAGTGCAGATCCATTTTGTAATGTTCTGCAAGTGTCTTTATGTCTTCTGACAGAAAAGATGCAGAAAGTGGGTTGCATGCCTCAATGCCCTTGACCAAATTTTCTTTAATGCTAGAGAAACAATGGTCAAGTTCAGAGAGCATTCGGTCCAAGCAAGGGTAAAAGATTTTTGTTCTAAGATCATCTTCACTTGACAAATGATCACGTGGTGTTGGTCTGGCTTCGTACACAAAGTCTTCCATCATTTTTGTTTTTTTAATTTGCCTGGATGCTTGTGAATTCTCAGTGTCAATGTCAAACAAAGAAACAGCTTTTTGAAGTACATCTCTTGATTTGGCATTGGTTACGTAGTTATGAGATCTTAATGACATGGTCCGACGGACCTGGTCCACGGATTGTCCGCGCGTGTGTATGGGGCTTTTTTATACTCTAATGCAGTAGACCAATCTAGGTTTTCCTTCTGAAGCAACTTATGGAAACCTTCTGTAGTAGCCAGTAACAATTGAAATGTAAAAGGCAGTAGCGCATTGATAACTTACGCAATTTAATCAACAAGCCAGTGGCTATGGCAGATTTCTCCTCTTTAAGACACTGCACAACAGCTGGAAAGTTGCGTATTAGAGCAGAAATGGAACGTATCTGGCAAGACCAACGTGTCTCTGAGAGCTGTACTAGTTCTGTTTCTTTTAGTCCAAGTTGCGCCTGAACATCAATGAATTTTTGGTGCTGTGTAAAAGATACACTAAAAAAAGTATAAAGGTTTTCTAGTGTTTGAAACAAATCAGAAGCCTCTTGCTTTACAGGTATAGCAGAGTACAAGGTTTAGTTCATGGGCATAACAGTGAACATAAATAGCTTCAGGATGTTTTTTCTGAAACTTTGCTTGTACACCACCAATTACGCCACTCATAACTGCAGCTCCATCGTACGTTTGAGCAACACAGAGGACATTGGCTAAACCATTAACTGTGAGGCAATCTTCCAAAGATTCTGTTATTGAATTTGCACTTAAATCTTTCAGTTCAGAAAATCCCAGGAAATGTTCTTTTACAGCACTTGTGTCAGGTTCAACGTAGCGTACACAGATAGCAAGTTGCTCTTTTCTTTTATCCCTTGCTTCATCCGCCATTATGGCATACATTCCAGAGTTCTTTAACTCGCTAACAATTGTACTTGTTACTTCTTCTGAACAGCACTGTATGAGATCGTTTTGTGATGAAGGTGAAGTATAGGTAGCATTGCCTGGAGGCTTGTACTTTTGAAGGAAAGGATCAAATTTACATAAATAATTTAAGCACTCTTTGAAATTGCCTCTATTTAGGCTCTCTTCTCCTTCTAAATGACCTCGAAATGATATGCCCTGTTTGGCAAGAAGCACTGTGGTTGCAACTATTCGTTTTAGATACTCTCGCTTTTCTCGAATTTGGAGTTCAGTAGCTTTTTCTATTTGTTCTACAACATTTCCACGCAGTTTAGAAGCTTTACAAGCTGCCCATGCCAACATGCTAGACCTGTGAAGAGCAATTCTTTCATGCTCCTTAAAGGAATCTAAAGCACGTTTCCAATTTTTAAAACCTTGTGTGGTTAATAATGCGTCCAGGTTCTGCCTCTTGCCTTTTGGGGCAAAATTTCTACAAGCAAAACAAAATGCAGTATTTTTGTTACACGAATATTCTAGCCAAATATATTTCTCAAACCACTGATATTGGAATGATCGCTTTTGTGAACCAAACATTTCATAGGGATATTGCTTTAGTTTAGGCTGCATAGAACCACTATCCACATCTCCTAGATCAGTAACATCAGAAACTGCAGTCATATCAATTGATCCATCACCCACTTCTGTATCTGTTGTGGTACTAGAAGTGCCTTCCTCTGCAAGTAAAATACTGTCATCACATTCTGAAACTTGATCCGTGCTGCTCACGGCTTCTTCATGGGACTCAGGCTCAGCTTCTCCTGCGTTAGACCCTTTTTGTGTGAAAAATTGTCTGATATCCATATACTATGAAGAAATTATTTCAAATTTAGAGTTTGCTTTCCTGAACTTGGTATATATTTTTTTTTCTCCATGTTTAAATCGTCTTTTTTTTAACTTCATATGTGTATTTATTGTTAGTGAGATTAGTTTATTCTTGTATATGTAGCGCTACCCCCAGTTAAGAGAGCCGCTGGTTTGTTTTGGGTCCCTGAGTACAGCTCCACCAACCCCCGGCAATTTGCTCTACCCGCTCTGGCACAGTTAGTCAAGGGGTATGAATCTATGCACATAAAAATATCTTATACTCTAAGCATAATGGGTATGAACTCACAAGCAGACTGCTGAGATAAGAATAACTGGCTTTACTTTGTCAGTAAGGAAAATAAATAGTAACATGCATTTAAACATATGACTTACAATACTTTAGCAGGTCCCTGCAATATGCACTTAAACATGTACACATATATGTATCAACTAGCAATGGGGAAACGGAGCGCCCAGTGTGGCGACCGTCTGCTATGCACCCCTGAGGTGCAATAAATCTATCTGCGCCTACCTAATGGACCAGGCCTGATCCCTAGAAATAGAGCTCAGTCCTTGTACTAGTACAGTGTTCTTCACCGGCAATGAATCTGTAGAGGTGGTGCACATGTAGCTTTAAATGGTGTCTTTGTAATCCACAGAAAGTAACATTGCTGCTCTGAGGTAAATTGCGCCTAGGCAGTTCAGTAGGCATAAAACGTGTTTATCAATGCAGGATGAGCCTTTCGGCTCTCTCACCAATCCTGGGGTACCGTCCTCCGCTCCGGTCCCTCTAATGGCGGCTCTGGTCTCCTCGTCACAGCCCCTGCGCTCCGGTCCTCAGCTCCGACCGACCGTCTGTAGGGAAGAGTCTCCGCTCCGCTGCTGCTGACTCTGAGGGAGGAGAGTCTCACTCCATCTGCTGCAAGGCCCAGGCTTCAGGCCTTCAGCTCCGGTCCGCACAGGTGTCTCCACTGGCTGTAGTCTCCGCGTCACAAGCTCTGTCAGCAGAGGCAGGCCAGTCCTGTCCGGCCTCAGAAGAGGAAGTGTCCCAAGAGGAAGAGGCGGTCTCCGCTCTTCCTTTTTATAACCTCCCCCAGCAGCCTCTCGGGCGGAAACAAGCAGCCCGGGAGCCTGGGGGATTATGGGGAATGTAGTCTCTTCCCCTAAAAGGGGTACGACCCCGCTACACACTCCCCCCACTTTGAATCTTTGGTCCCCAAAGACAGTGTTCAAACTACAAACTTTCTCGGGAACAACACTTTCACATAATTTGGACAGAGGAGCTTCCCACCAATTGGCATAAGATGGGGAGCTGTCCTGTCTACAGGTCACCTCAGTGTGTGCGACCTGTTTAACTGTGCCAGAGAGTGAGCTGGGGTTGCCCTCCACCCAATGAACAGTGGATGGGTCAGGGCTTTCAGCACTTCTCCTTGCTGTGGTAACAGAGTCCTCTGAACTTTCCCCCATCTTGGGGTAAGTTAACTTCTTGGGAGGCTTCACACTTCTGCGAGCTCTCTGTTCTCTTGGGACTTCTTCAGGAACACATTCTGGCAACATCTCTGGTTCTGGAACATCTACTTCTTCTTCTGGGTAGAGACCAGGGATATCTTCCCAGCACTCAGGCACATCACTGAATGGCACAAACTCTGTGGCTTCTGGGTTCAATGTTCCATCTCCCACATCTTCAGTAGGTGGAAGATCTATGGCAGAATTTCCTGGGGTTGAGGAAGGCCATAACCATTCAAGTTCTCCTCTTTCTTCTTCCGGTTGGGGGTCCTGTCCACCCCTATCTTGGGATGTCTGAGACCTAGTATTAGGCCTGGGGGTATCCAGAATGGAAACAGATTCAGGTAAGTCTCTCGCTGGAGGTATTCTGACTGCTTCAGTAAGTGGGAGCAAATGATTCCTATGCCAGGTCTTCAAAGGCCCCAACCTTCCTTCTGGTTTCAATTTGTAGACAGGCAATCCTGGAAGTTTTCTACAGATGATATATGGCTCTGATCTCCATCTATCAGCAATCTTGTGTTTTCCAGGGATCCCTAGGTTGCGTAACAGTACACGGTCCCCAGGCTGTAGGTCCTGTACTCTAACTTTCAAATCAAAGTTCCTCTTATTTCGGGCCCCCCTCTGGTCAGAGGCCGCTTGAGCTTTCTCATAAGCTATCTTCAAACTGTGCCTCAGTCTGTCCACATATCCTTTGTGGGAGGCAGCAGAGGCATGGTCTAAGGAAATGCCGAAGGCCAAATCCACTGGCAATCTTGCTTCTCTCCCAAACATAAGCTGGTAAGGGGAAAAACCTGTCACATCACTTGTGGTGCAGTTGTAGGCATGCACCAGAGCTGATATGTGTTGACTCCAATGTTGCTTCTTCTCTGTTTCCAAAGTTCCCAACATGTTCAATAGGGTCCTGTTGAACCTTTCAGGCTGGGCATCACCTTGAGGGTGATACGGTGTGGTTCTAGTCTTCTCTACTCCCAGAGAATCTAGTAGCTTCCTGATCAGGCGACTCTCAAAGTCCCTTCCTTGGTCTGAATGGATTCTCTGTGGCAGTCCATAGTGAACAAAGTACTTCTCCAAAAGTACTTTGGCTACTGTAGAGGCCTTCTGGTCCTTGGTTGGGAAAGCCTGAGCATAACGAGTGAAATGGTCGGTTACCACCAGAACATTTCCCAATCCACTCAAATCGGGTTCGAGGCAGAGAAAATCAATGCATACCAGATCCATTGGGCCTTGACTCTGTAGGTGGCCCATTGGGGCAGCTTGATGGGGTAAAGTCTTCCTCTGAATGCATCTTGCACAGGAATGGCAATACTCCTCCACTTCGGCCCTCATGCAGGGCCAATAAAACCGGTCTCTGACAAGTTGGAAGGTTCTCTCTGCTCCCAAGTGACCATGCTGGTCATGTAAGGCAATCAGCACAGTCTCTCGATGCTTCTCTGGGAGAAACAACTGCCACTTGTCTTCTGGGCTATCAGAGGGGCCCCTTCGGTAGACTACCCCCTGATGCACCTGTAACGTGTCCAACTCCCTCCTCAGTAGGCGAGCTTCTTTGGAAGGGTGGAGGCGAAGTCCCTCTGGACTCTTGTCTTCCAGGGCTTCCAGGACCAATCTCCCCATGGGATCTTCCAATTGGTCACACCTCAGCTCCTTCTTGGACAGCTTCGGTAGGCACTCTTCTGCTAGTTGAGTTACCCCACAGTAACACTTCGGGACTCCCACTGTGGTAACTCCTACCTCCTCAGCTCTGGATCCTCCTCTGGCTTGGAGTTCAGCCCCCTGACAAAGGGCTCGCACTCCATCTGGTGCCACTTGGGTCCAGTCTTCCCAATCATCAGCTATGACATGGGATCTTCGGGACAGGGCATCTGCATCCCTATTTCCAGCCCCTGGTCTGTACTTGAGACTGAAATTGAATCCAGACAACGCCGCCAACCATCTGTGTCCAGTGGCATCCAGCTTGGCGGTGGTGAATAGATAGGTCAAGGGGTTGTTATCTGTCTTTACAGTAAACTCGGCCCCATACAAATAGTCTCTCAGTTTGTCAACTACTGCCCATTTGAGGGCTAAGAACTCCAACTTGTGGGTGGGGTAGTTCTTCTCGGAGGGGGTCAGGCTCCGGCTCACATAAGCCACTGGTCGTAGCTGGTCTTCATACTCCTGGTAGAGTACTCCACCTAGGCCCTCATGGCTGGCATCAACATGTAGCTCATATGGTCTAGTGGGATCAGCGTAGGCCAAAACTGGGGCTGTGGTGAGACTTCTCTTCAAGGTTCTGAAAGCCTCTTCACACCTTGAGTTCCATTGGTCTTGAACCGACTCACCGGGCCTCCTAGGCCCCAATCCATCTTCCTCTCCTTCTGTCTTGAGCAGCTCGTTGAGGGGTTTGGCAATGCGGGCAAACCCATCCACAAACCTGCGGTAGTAGGAGCAGAACCCCAAGAAAGACCGAAGTTCTGTAACTGTTGTGGGCCTTGGCCACGAAGTAACTGCCTCCAACTTCTCAGGGTCTGTAGCCACTCCTTTTTCAGACACTATGTGTCCCAGATAGTTCACAGAAGACTGATAGAACCGACACTTCTCGGGAGAAAGTTTAAGTCCCTCTTCACTGAGCCTCTTCAGTACTTTCTCCAATCTGGCTTCATGTTCTTCCAAAGTCTTTCCAAAGACAATGACGTCGTCCAGATACACAAGGATTTCTATGAGGTTCATGTCTCCAACTGTCCTTTCCATTAGGCGTTGAAACGTAGCAGGAGCTCCAGATAGGCCCTGAGGCATCCTGTTGAACTCAAAGAATCCTACTGGGGTTATGAAGGCAGTCTTTTCTCTGTCTTCTGGATGCATGGGGATTTGGTAATACCCACTCTTGAGGTCCATTACACTGAACCACTTAGCTCCAGATAAACTCTGTAAGGCATCTTCTATCCTTGGCATGGTGTACTGGTCAGGAATGGTCCTCCTGTTGAGAGTTCTGTAGTCAATGCAGAGCCTCAATGACCCATTCTTCTTCCTGACTACAACAATTGGGGAGGCATAGGGGCTTCTGGATTCCCTAATCACTCCCGTCTTCTTCAGTTCCGCAAGCTGCTCCCTCAGATCCTCCAGATCTGCTAGCGGGACTCGCCTCACTCTCTCTCTGAATGGCTTGTCCTCTTGCATGCGGATTCGATGGGTGGCACTCCTCGCACACCCCACATCAAACTCATCTTTAGAGAAAATCTTCTCCCATCTGGTCAGCTGGGCCTTGGCTCTCTCTTTCCAAGCTCCAGGTAGGTTAGGGTTTTCCATGGAGAGTTTCTTCCAAACATCTTCTCCTTCACCCGTTCCCTTCACTTCTGACCAGCCAACTGGGACAGCAGGACTCACCTGTCCCAGAAGCATCCTGGCAGGGATCTCCACGGGCTGCTCCGTGGGGTTCCTCATACTGACAGGGACTCTTCCTCTAGCCTTCTTCAGGTCCTTCAGTGAAATTACTTCTGGTATCACCTCCAGACCCGAGTGACCCTCCATTGGGTCGGGTTCCAACATTACAAAGGGGCCAGGCTGCTCCCAAGTAAGTTTCACCGTGGCTCTCATGCAGGTCACCTCTCCAGGCTGTAACACTGCTCCTTCTTTTCCCAGCCTCCATACCCTTCCTATCCCCTCACTTGGGGTCTTCTGCTCTAGGACCAACCGCTGGTAGGCTGCCTTCAGCATGGGATGGATCTTGGGAGGTAAAAGATTCTCTTTCTTCACCAAGGGGGTCAGAAGCCTTCTGACTAGATCCGTGTTCGTCCCTATAATCAGGGACGTCTTGCTGGTCCCTGGTGGGCGGGGACACACCACTGCTAAGGTGTCGAACACTTCAGACTTCCCAGCTACGGATGGGTCAAACGTCAGCCGTATGGGTAGGTATCCATCATAGGGGAAACTCTGGGTTCCCAATCCCCTTATCTCCAACTCTTCTATCTTCTGTATAGGCAGATGACTCAGGTATCTGTCATAGAAGTCCCTGTACAATAGGGTCACTTGTGCTCCAGTGTCTAGGAGGGCCTTTGTGTACACTCCTTCCACCTGGATGGGTACAGTAGGGGATGGACCAACTAGCTCTTCTGGGTAGGGCCGAGTTGATGCTGTCCTCTTCTTTGGACTCTTTTTCTTCTCACTGGATTTGCGCTTGCTCCTTTCTTGAGCCTGGTATGCATTAATTTTCTCCCTCTTACTGGGAGTGTGAACCCGTTGAGGGACATTGTTATCTCTCACTTTTAAGGGTTCTCGCTTGGGAGTACTGGGCCCCTTCTGAGGGGTCTTGCCCCCTTTCTCTGGAGTGCACCTTGGTTGAGGATCCCTGGGCCCCTTCTGAGGGGTTTGGTCTCCTCGCTTCCTCTTCCTGTTGTGCTTCTTGGAGTTCACTGAAGGTGATGGGCACCCGGTTGACTCCTTGACCGGGGCCCTTTGGCGTTTCCCGCCGGCTGGCGGCTTTCTGCCTTCTTCTTCTTGGGACTGGAACATACAGCTGCAATGTGACCAATTCCTCCACAATTAAAGCAAATCATCTCACCGTAGTCAGGTGGGGATGCTGGTGCTGGGACAGCTGGAAACAATTCCCTCCTGCTTGTTTCTTTCTTGGGACTGGGCGTCTCTTTCGCCACTAGAGACGTCAGTATCTCCATCATCTGGGACATCTGCAACTTCAGGGCATCTACCTCTGTGTCTCTTTCAGGGGTTAAGGCCGACCTGACCGTGGCCACTGGAGGTTTTGTAGACCCCATCACTTGCTTTTCCCGTTTCTCATCCAACATGGCCTCTTCTTCTCTGACCATTCGGATGAGGTCAGGGTAGTCCAGGCTCTTCCCATCCTGCCGGGTACGTAGTACTAGTGCGACAGGGTCCAGGGGTTGGGCTCCCCTCATCACCTGCTGGGCACGGGCTTCATCTACCTTCCCTGGATCTATCCCCTTCTTTAGGATAATCCTATGCAGGATCTTGTCTATGCGTCCCATATATTCCGACAGCTTCTCCCCTGTCTTCTGGTAACAGTGTTCCAGTTGATAGGTAAGTTCTGTGACTTTTTCTGTCCCACCAAACACACCTTCCAGGATGTCTATGTAGTCCTGGGCAGTGCAATCCTTTTTGCTTGTCTTCAGATTGCGTATGGCCTCTAAGGCAGGTCCTTTTAGGCTCTCAACAATCCTTTGCTTCTTTCTGCCTTCTGGGACCTCCCATTCTTCTAGGGCCTGCGTGGCACCATCTAACCACTCTTCAAATCCCTCTTCTCCCGAGGGTACAGGTGTCCTCCCTGAAAACATCCGGAGTTTCCTGTATCCCGACATTGGGTAATCCCCGGGGTCTCTTCTGCACTGAGTCACAATTTCCCCTAGGACAGCACACAGTTCTGCACTAAGAGTAGTCTGTGCGGGACTTTCCGCGCCCTTCTGCTCTTCCTTCTTTGGGGATAGAATGGCTTTCATAGGAGAACAGTCTCCCTTGCGCGGCAGCGCATGCAGCAATTGGTAGGCCTGACCATTCGGTGCCTGTATGCTCTGGCTCCTGAACTGCTCTGGAGTCTCTTCCTTCCATTCTATTAAGGCGTATGTGTACCCAGCATCATTTCTCATGTC
Organism: Lithobates sylvaticus; assembly: GCA_028564925.1. Classification (NCBI taxonomy): domain Eukaryota; kingdom Metazoa; phylum Chordata; class Amphibia; order Anura; family Ranidae; genus Lithobates; species Lithobates sylvaticus. The sequence continues at coordinate 17,127,170 of CM053030.1, read as the reverse complement.
CATTATCCATGACTTCTGGCATGGGGATAATGACATTATGAGCTGCTTGACTGCCTCTCTCTGCCATATCCCTGGCAGTTCAATGACTGCTGCTGCGGCTGGGTCAGCGGCCCATGTTGCGGACCACCGTCCCACTTCTATTGGGTCCATGCCGGTACCTTCTGGCGGCTTTTCCCGCTGACTCAGGATCCCGGATTACGAGCCCCCACGTGTAGCGCTACCCCCAGTTAAGAGAGCCGCTGGTTTGTTTTGGGTCCCTGAGTACAGCTCCACCAACCCCCGGCAATTTGCTCTACCCGCTCTGGCACAGTTAGTCAAGGGGTATGAATCTATGCACATAAAAATATCTTATACTCTAAGCATAATGGGTATGAACTCACAAGCAGACTGCTGAGATAAGAATAACTGGCTTTACTTTGTCAGTAAGGGCAAGAAATAGTAACATGCATTTAAACATATGACTTACAATACTTTAGCAGGTCCCTGCAATATGCACTTAAACATGTACACATATATGTATCAACTAGCAATGGGGAAACGGAGCACCCAGTGTGGCGACCGTCTGCTATGCACCCCTGAGGTGCAATAAATCTATCTGCACCTACCTAATGGACCAGGCCTGATCCCTAGAAATAGAGCTCAGTCCTTGTACTAGTACAGTGTTCTTCACCGGCAATGAATCTGTAGAGGTGGTGCACATGTAGCTTTAAATGGTGTCTTTGTAATCCACAGAAAGTAACATTTGCTGCTCTGAGGTAAATTGCGCCTAGGCAGTTCAGTAGGCATAAAACGTGTGTATCAATGCAGGATGAGCCTTCCGGCTCTCTCACCAATCCTGGGGTACCGTCCTCCGCTCCGGTCCCTCTAATGGCGGCTCTGGTCTCCTCGTCACAGCCCCTGCGCTCCGGTCCTCAGCTCCGACCGACCGACCGTCTGTAGGGAAGAGTCTCCGCTCCGCTGCTGCTGACTCTGAGGGAGGAGAGTCTCACTCCATCTGCTGCAAGGCCCAGGCTTCAGGCCTTCAGCTCCGGTCCGCACAGGTGTCTCCACTGGCTGTAGTCTCCGCGTCACAAGCTCTGTCAGCAGAGGCAGGCCAGTCCTGTCCGGCCTCAGAAGAGGAAGTGTCCCAAGAGGAAGAGGCGGTCTCCGCTCTTCTCAATTTTATAAATAACCTAACAAACTAGAGTACATTTTCTGGAATTTACACCGCTTTTAATTTATGACTGCCTATTTCATTTCTTGAGGTGCTAAAATGGCAGAGAAGTACAAAACCCCCCAAATGACCCCATTTTGGAAAGTAGACACCCCAAGCTGGGGGATGTTGAGCCCATTGAATATTTTTTTTTTTAGGGGACAAAAATAAAAAAGATTTTTTTTTTTTTCAAAAAGTTGTCACTAAATGATATATTGCTCACACATGCCATAGTTATATGTGGAATTGCACCCCAAAATACATTTTGCTGCTTCTCCTGAGTATGGGGATACCCATGTGTGGGACTTTTTGGGAGCCTAGCCGCGTACGGGGCCCCGAAAACCCAAGCACCGCCTTCAGGATTTCTAAGGGTGCAAATTTTTTGATTTCACTCCTCACTACCTATCACCGTTTCGAAGGCCATAAAATGCCAAAATAGCACAAAACCCCCCCAAATGACCCCATTTTGGAAAGTAGACACCCCAAGCTATTTGTTGAGAGGCATGGGTGAGTATTTTACAGCTCTCATTTGTTTTTGAAAATGAAGAAAGTAAAGAAAAAAAAAATTTTTTTTTCTTTTTTTTCAATTTTCAAAACTTTGTGACAAAAAGCGACATCTGCAAAATACTCACAATACCTCTCAGCAAATAGCTTGGGGTGTCTACTTTCCAAAATGGGGTCATTTTGGGGGGTTTTATGCCATCTGGGCATTCCATGGCCTCCGAAACTGTGATTGGCAGTGAGAAGTGAAATAAAAAAATTACACCCTTAGAAAGCCTGAAGGCGGTGATTGGTTTTTGGGGTTCCGTACGCAGCTAGGCTCCCAAAAAGTCCCACACATGTGGTATCCCCGTACTCAGGAGAAGCAACAGAATGTATTTTGGGGTGTATTTCCACATATGCCCATGACATGTTTGAGCAATATATCATTTAGTGACAACTTTTTGTAAAAAAAATATATATATATTTTTTTTTTTCATTATTCAATCTCTTGGGACAAAAAAAAAAAATATTTTAATGGGCTCAACATTGCTCTCATCAAATAGCTTGGGGTGTCTACTTTCCAAAATGGGGTCATTTGGGGGGGGTTTGAACTGTCCTGGCATTTTATGCACAACATTTAGAAGCCTATGTCACACGTCACCCACTCTTCTAACCACTTGTAGACAAAGCCCTTTCTGACACTTTTTGTTTTTTGAAAAAAATTGGGGTCTATTAGACCCTAGATATAAAAAGTATACCCCCACTATTCACTACAGGCTGCAGCAGTGGTTTCAAGAGTGCGCTGCCAACATCCCACTATAAATTTTAAAATTTTAAAATTGCAAAAATTGTCTTGGCCGGCACACTGTTGCATTCAAGATAAATAAATCCGCGTTCTTGAAAACAAAAAATGCTCAACACTAAAACACAGTAAACAAAATACATACCTGAAAAGCAAGCATGATAAAACAATGATAAAACATAATAAAAATTTTGTAAAAAAAGAGCAACAATAGAGAGAGAATAGAGTGAGAGCTCTCAAAGGTGGATATAAATTTTGTGATATGTAGGCATTCATTCTTTAAGGCCCATTCATGATTTTTTTTTTTTTTTAACGGTGTTACACTTTAAATGTATTATAGTGTGTGCTTTAGCAAAACTGAAAACACAACAAAAATTGCATAGGTGATGTAGGAAAATCGATTTTTTTGGGTTTAAATTTAATGGCAAGCCCTGCAATATGCAGGGCGAACATGGGGGAGTATGAGGGGAATGATTTCTCATCTGCAGGTTGCTATTGGTGAGTGCAGCAGGCTAGCAACAGCGCCTGATTGGTGGATGGCGGCGGGAGCGCTAAAGCCCGCGAAACGGGGCCCTTTAAGAGCAGATCGTCCGGCCTTACCTGTCTCTCTGAAGCAAGACCGGGACCCCCTACCCCTGCAGAGCTGACAGAAGAAGATGGAGGCTTCCAGAGACCGCGAGGCGCTGCTGCGCCGCCTAATAGAGAAGGCGGAGGGAGCCGGAGGAGAGGAGTGGCTACAGAGATGCCTGGAGGACAGCCCCAACATAGCTCCGCATGGTCCGCCCCTCAGCATGGCCGAGGATGTCACTGGGGAAAAGATGGTGGAGCCTACAGCCTGCATGCGCAGTCCGCGCCAACAGCCAGCAAGGAGGAAGAAGAAAGCAAAGTCCTCTGCTTCTCCTGTCCCTCGGAAGAAGGGGAGAGCCAGCGGCATGCCTCTCAAGGACGCTGCCTCTACTGAGGAAGAATGCAGTCAGCCAGCAGCTTCCAGCCTAAAGGAGGGGAGTTCGCCCAGTGGTGAGACATGTTACAACATCCCTGTTAATGATATGTGTTTGTTAATGACTTCCTTATTTAGCCTTGTAAATGACCTTAAAGGGGTACACACAGGTGGTACTGAGGTTAAAAAATTTGAGGAGGATTTATATCATTTTCATGGGTTACACACAGATGGTGCTGGTGTAGTTAATGATACAGGTGCACATAAGTTTGGTGCTTTTTCTATCACTAAAAATGACATTAAAGGGGCACAGCGGTCTGGTGCATGTTTGCAGAATTCTGCTTATGGTGGTATTAAAGAAACTAATGGCGCACAGTATCATGGTGCTTTTCAGAATAATAGGAATGACACGGTTTTTGGAGGGGCACACTTTAGTGGTGCTATACAGCAGCCTAATGATGGCGTGCGAGTGGATGTAGTAAGCCCAGTATGGCGCAATTTATCAGGTGTACACGCAGATGCTTCTGAGTTATCAGCGGGTGGGGTGCTGCCGCAGACAGGCAGGCACATAAATCAAGCAGCCACTTCTCCACGGGCAGCAGAGTCATCATTTAGGCTGCCTATGCCATGCGACATTTCCCCGCTGGGTTTTCACTTACCAGATACTGTAAAGGATAAAATTTGGAAAGGTGAATTTATTGAACTAATGTCTTTATTGCCAGCTTCCAAAGAATTTATGGCTAGAGTTGATAAACGCTCTGATGACAGAGCAGAGGAGGATCGTAAGAAGTCAATACCAAAAACTTTTCAGAATTGGTTGCAGGCCTTTTGCATTTATGCGGCCGTGCTAGGGGAGCGTTTCCCTGGGAAATGTTCAGGGCTTTTTCAGCATGTGGATATAATAGCGGAGGCTTTTCGCCATTTTGGGGGTATAGCATGGTTTACATATGATGAGAACTTTAGGCAAAAATTGGCCGTTCACCCAATGTTGCAATGGGGTTGCAAGGATGTGGGTCTGTGGCTAAACCTCATGCTGCCACAGAAGCCGCAGTTTGCTCCCCGGGTAGTGCCCCCACAGAATAGTTTTCGCAAGGGATGCTGTTTCGCCTTCAACGAAGGGCATTGTAAATTCTTGGCTAATTGCAGATATAGGCATGAATGCTCTTTCTGCAGTGGTGCCCATCCTGCAAGCAGGTGTTTTCGAAAATCGGCCGCATCCTCCTCTACAGCAGTACCCAGGGAAACAGGAGGGAAGGGCCAAGACGCCAGTGAGATTATCAAACATGCAGCCTTGGCTAGAACAATACCCAGACCGCACGATGGCTCGGCTGCTGTTTGAAGGGTTTGCTAATGGTTTTTTGGTCCCTTTATATTCAGGTTCTGGGTGCGTCCGGGTTGAGAATCTACGCTCAGTCAGGCTGCACCCTGACATTGTACAGGAAAAAATCAATAAAGAGATCACTGAGGGTAGAGTAGCGGGTCCTTTTAAGCTTCCACCGTTTGAGAGCTTCCGCCTCTCCCCCTTGGGAATTGTTCCCAAGAAGGAGAAGGGGAGTTTTCGACTCATACATCACTTGTCTTATCCGGCAGGAAGTTCACTAAATGATGAGGTCTCTGGGGTCCTTGCCCCGGTGTCTTATGCATCATTTGATGAAGCGCTGGTGCTGTTGCGTCAATTTGGGCAGGGGGCTTTGTTGGCTAAGGCAGATATCAAGTCTGCCTTCCGGCTGCTGCCCGTGCATCCACAGGGATTTAATTCCCTGGGTTTTAATTTTAAGGATCAATTTTATTTTGACAAATGTCTACCAATGGGTTTTGCCTTGTCATGTTTTTATTTTGAAGCCTTTTCTACCTTCTTACACTGGGTTGTGGCACAGTGCCTCCCGGAAGGGGGCTTGTTACACTACCTAGATGATTTTTTGTTCATTGGTCCAGTGGACTCACAATTGTGTTCTAAATCGCTGGACACTTTTTTGAGGACGTGTACCCTTTTTGGGATTCCTATCGCCCATGAGAAAACGGTCCTTCCGGCCTCTACGATTGAATTTTTGGGCATCACAATCGACTCTATGCGAATGGAGTTTAGGCTACCGGAAGAAAAGTTGTGCCGTTTGAGATTGTTGATTTCATTGTTTTTATCCAAAAGAAAAGTATTGTTGAAAGAGGCACAATCCCTATTGGGGCTTTTTGCATTCGCAGCCAGGGTAATCCCGATGGCCAGGATTTTTTCAAGGCGTTTCGCCTTGGCCACAAGTGGTTTTCTGTCCCCATATTCCCATATTCACCTGTCAGCGAATGTGAAAGAGGACTTGAAGGTTTGGGATGCTTTCCTTTCTAATTTTAATGGCTCAACGGTATGGCAGCAATCTATTACGGATGATTTTCAATTAAATTTCTTCACAGACGCAGCTGGTTCATCAGGTTTTTGGGGCTTTTCTGAACGGCCGTTGGTGTGCTTCTGAATGGCACCCCAGCTGGCTACAGGGGAAGTTATACGGAATATAGTCCTATTGTAACTTTTTCCTGTCATAGTTTCATTAATAATATGGAAGGAGTTCTTTAGGAATCGGAGGGTGCTATTACATACAGATAACAAAGGCGTTCTATTTGCCATAAATACGCTGTCATCAAAATCTGAAATGGTGATTAAGCTGCTGCGTTTTGTGGTATTGCATTGTTTTCGTTTTAACATTTGGTTAAAGGCTCAGTACTTACCTGGTTTACAGAATGATATAGCTGACGCTTTATCTCGTTCACAGTTCCAACGCTTTCGGGATTTGGCGCCTGCGGCGGATCAAACGGGCACCCCCTGCCCAGATTTCCTCTGGGGCTTGATTTGGGACTGATGGCTACTCACCTCCGGGGCTCACTGGCGCCGAAGACATGGCAGGAATATGGTTTGGCATGGTCCAGATGGTGTTCTTTCTGCTCTCAGCACGGTACAGGGGTTCTGGAGGTGAATGGTTATGTCGCTCTGGCTTTCATATCTTCGCTAATAAATGCAGGTATGAGTCCGGGTTCAGTTAACAAGATAGTGGCTGGAGTTTCCTTTTGTCTCAAATTTTCCGACCGCCAAGCGCTTACTTCATTTTTTCAAGTCAGGCAAATTCTGAAGGGCTTTCGGAAGTCGGCTCCTTCTAAGGATGGCCGTCGGCCTATTTCAGTGGAGTTATTACTCAACCTGTTATCGGTTCTGGAGGTTGTTTGTACATCTATGTTTGAAGTGTTTCTTTTCAGGGCAGCATTCTCGGTTACTTTCTTCGGTGCTTTAAGGATCGGTGAATTTACGGCTAGGAATAGGTCTTCCTCTTCTTTTCTTTTGTTCAGGCATATAGTCTTGGGGCCTGATAATCTTCGTGTCTTTATTTGCAGATCGAAAACTTTTAGATTGGGTAAAGGTCAGTGGGTGCCTCTGGCTAGTTCCCCGGATCCGAGAGTATGCCCAGTGGTGTTGGTATCAAATTTTTTGGCTGTGCGCCCCTCATGCGAGGGTTCCTTTTTTATCCACCAGGACAGTTCCCCGCTTACCAGATTTCAGTTTTCAGCTGTTCTTGCTTCTTGCCTTAGACGGCTCAATCTTTCAGGTTTTAAATTTTCATCCCATTCATTTAGGGTTGGGGCCGCCACAGCGGCCAATCTATTGGGTTTCCCTATAGAGAGTCAAAAGAGGGTTGGTAGGTGGGCTAGTGATAGGTACAAAATTTATATTCGCCCAGAACTATTAACGCTATGATTTTGTTTCAGATCCAGCTACTGAGGCAATTTGGATCGTAGGCCACTCCTACATTTTCTGGGCTGGTAAGCAAGCTTCTTCTAGGATCTACTCAAGTAATTTGGGTCTGGACAATTCTTTATACACAGTTTTTTGGTCAGGCATTAGGGGTCTGAGATGGCGTAATCTTAGAGGCCATCTACTTTACTTAGCATCTATTTGGCCGCCTCCAAGAATCTTGGTTATTCATTTAGGGGCAAACGATATTGGCAAGGTTAGGACTTGGGATCTTCTGTGCGAGATCAAGAAGGATCTGTGCGACTTTAGGCTACTGTTCCCAAGTACTACCCTGGCCTTTTCGGAAATGATCCCGCGGCTCCTTTGGGCCCCTGGCAGTGACTTAAGCTACATGGATAGGATCAGGAGGCGGCTGAATAGAACCATACATAATATGTTAGTTTCACTGGGTGGTGTATCATTCCGCCATTTTGAGCTGGAAGGTTTTTTCCTAGGTCTGTTCAGGCAGGACCAGGTCCATTTGTCTGCAATTGGCCTGGATATTTTTAACATGGGCCTGCAGGCCTTAATTGAAAGTGCCTTGGTGTTGGGGGACCTCAGCCAGGAGTGTCGCTCCTGACTTAGGTCGGTGGGGATTAGTCGTCCAGCTTCGTCTGGATGGACACTGTGAACTAGAACAATAATTTAATTTTGTTTATAGCCGAGGTGGCTAAATTATTATTTAAGTTTAAGGTTACCTCTTGACCAACACCAGGGCCAGAAAAATCCAACAATAAAGTATGGTTACAAAGAATTACTTGGTGTTTGTATTTTGTACGTTTAATGACTCCTTAATGCTAGCCCATGTCTTACCTGTTGTCGTAGGGGGTTTTTGACTTGTTGTTTTCTCTTCCATTCAGGCTCAGCCTCACCTGTGCCCATCAACTCAGCCTGATCAACATCTGATAAAGGGAAAGCAGAAAGCTGTCAACAGAGATTTGTACCTGTTTTGTTGCATATTCGTATGGATTGTTGACTTGCGTTTCGCTGCCATTCCAAAAAACTATTTTATTGTATGTTGCACATAAAATACTATTAGAAAAAGACAAAAGCAATAAAAAAAGAATATTTTATGGTTGTCAGCATTTCCAAGCACTAAATTGTGATTAATACATACAAAACAATGTCGCTTGCCAAGTTGTCCCCATTCCCTTTGTGAAATTATATATTTAAGTAATGTTCTAATTAAGTAATGTTCTAATGTTCTAATTTATTTCAGACTATAAAGACTTTTAAGTACAAAATTATTTTAATGAACAGTCTGAGATTTAAATTTAACTATAGCAGAGGATTTTGTTTTAGCATAAATTTGATCAGACATCAGCATTTTCTCCATGCATGCAGTTGCATATAGTTACCTGTAGTGCGCTATTGCGCCCATCTCATGAAGCAGAAGCATGATGACCATGTCCACCACTGGCAGCAGGTACGATTGATGAGACAACTGAGACTAGTCCAGACATGGCCCGCCCCCGCCCAGCCAGGGCCGTTTTTTCCACTGGGCATGCTGGGCAGTTGCCCGGGGGCCCCACTTGTCTGGGGGGCCCCATCCAGGGCTGATCCTCAGCGCTGCAATCTGCTGCTTAAATTGACTGACTGCACTGGTTGCTCACCTCACCAGCCGGCATCTAGATAGCAACCAGTGATGTCAATCAGAGGCCGAGGCTGCCACAGCATTCATAGCGCACCGCGACTGCCCCAGTGGCTAGTGAACAGGCTCCGCCCAACTCTGCTATGTTCTTCAGACAGCATGGAGAGGGAGCGGAAAGACGGCCCTTGATAGCTGGCGCTGCCTTGCTGCTGTGAGTGACACACTGTACTGCACCATGTCTACTTACACAAGTTCAAGTTGTGCATCAAACACAGCCACTGTCTGTGCCCCTCAAAAGCTGCCACTGTGCCCATCAAAAGCTGCCACTGTGCCCACCAAACTCGTGTTATATTGTCCAAACGTTTTAATTGTTTAACGTGTTAATGTTTAAACACTGATTTTGTTGAAAGTACCAATAAATATAGCCTTATTGATCATTTGCATTTTTTAATCTCGTGCGTAATCGTGTAGACAGGGCCCCAGTGCACTGCATTGCCCGGGGGCCTATAATGCTCTTAAGATGGCCCTGCGCCCAGCCAGGCCTGGAGAAGAGGAACTTGTTAGAAAGACATGGTGTTTTGAAGATCGGAAGGGAAAAAATATTGCAATTAGCGATTAATCGTGCGAGTGCCAACTGTTAATGGAACCCCAAAGTCATCTTGGAATCCATTACGGTGCAGCTATCAAACGACACAAATTATTTATGCATTCCAGTACATTTGACAGCCCATTGAAATAAATGGACTGTCAAAATCGGAATATGTGGGACCACACAGGAAAGCGAGCAGTTCACAACATAGAAACGCAGTTCGGAGATGTTTCTGCATGTACATTTTTGATGTGTTCCAGTGCGTTTTTTCCCCTTTTTGTTCTTCACCCTAAATAAGGACGTGCGCTCCGATGCGTTTTTTTCCGGTGCAGTTCAGTGCAGAAAAAAAATGCAGCATGTTCTACATTTCTTTCTGGACAGGAACACACTCGTGTGAACTATGCCGTTGGAAACCAATTTAACCTACTATCTATGTGTTTGACGCAGGAAAAAAAAACAAAAAAAAAACACTGGATTGCATGTGTGGCGTGGCCGTAAACCAACCCTGCAGACATTCAAAGAAGTGTTTTTATTTTACTTATCTTTAGACTGGGAATAGGTGGTTAATCGACCACAATCCACATGCAGGTACAGGAAGATCTTTTTAGCTCTGGGCTCTATACTGATATGACTTAAAAATGTTGCAGACAAATCTCTTTTCAATCAAAAGTAGCTCTAGCCTAAAGAAGGCTGAGTGTATTATGCAATCTGACTTAACAATCTAAGGTAGAGCAGTAGTGGGGTGGCATGTCACTGGTATAGTGACGGGGGGTTGACACAGATTGTCCGTACCGAATATCAGATCATGGCTCCCTGAAAAGTGCTCCATACACTATACAATCATGTGATTGCACAAAAACTAGATCTATGATTCATAGAAGTAGCTGCAGGGGGCAATGGCGCTCCCTAGTAGATTATATATATATATATATATATATATATATATATATATATATATATATATATACACACACACACACACACATATACACACACCAGTATAAAAATCCAACACACAGAGTGAAATAATGTAAATTAGTAACACCAGTAGCCACCCCCGTGGTAGGCCAAATGGTGCACAGTGTATACCTGAGCAGGTGATATCCTCACACTACATACAGTGCACCTGTTATCACCTACAGGTGAATATGCAATACTCCACGTGTAAACCAGTGTAATCCCAAAACCGTATGTGTGTATAACAAATAGGTATCCACACACACACCACCTTTTTTTGGGATTACACTGGTTTACATGTGGATTATTGCATATTCACCTGTAGGTGATAATAACAGGTGCACACCACTTGTATGTAGTAGTGTGTGTGAGGATATCACCTGACCTGACCCGGAACAGCCACAGTATATCCACTCCAGATCCCCAGCTCCTTACCTTAGTCCTCCTCCTGCCAGTGAGTGAGTGCTCAGTGTGCTCCTCTGAGATACTGTCTGAGAGTCAGGTTGTTCTTGTTCTTCCAGCAGTGAGCTGAGCAGTCTGTGTGTCTGTCTGTCCAGTCCTGTCCAGACGTGATGTCCACTCTCCAGTCCTCCAGCTAGCTTGCTCCAGACCGCCCGGCGCACGCGCTGCCTAGTGTGGTGTCTCGTTACGTGAATGCGCGCGCTTTCTCTCCCGCCGCCGCCCCTTACGCTTTTTAAAGGCGGCCCCAGCATGCCATGCGATGGTGCGTGATGCCCGTCGCCTCGTGTATCGACGTCACGTGACTCACCACGTCCCGCCGCCGCTCGCTCCTTCTCACTCATCTCGCTCATGCGCAGTGCGGCACCGTGGGGACTCGGGGCTACTAATAGTAAAACACATTTCAGAGACTCGGGGCTTTTCGGGGACCCATTCGGGCTCCAGCCCCCCCTAGCCCCCCCTGGCGAAGCCCCTGACCGGAACGCTGTAAAAACGCATCAAAATGGCACCAGAAATAGGAATCGACCGATATCGTTTTTTTGGTGTCGATACGATACCGATATTTCTGACACCTCTCAGGCTGATATTATGTGCTGTTTTTGTACATTGTAAAAAAATGTTTTTTTTTTTTTTTTAACTGTCCTTTTACATTTTTAATCACTGTTATTGCTGTCACAAGGAATATAAACATCCCTATTGACAGTTAGGCCCCTTTCACACTGGGGCGGTGAGGGCGTCGGCGGCAAATATAGCGCTGCTTTACCATCGTTTTAGCAGCGGTATTCGGCCGCTAGGTTTTAACCCCCGCTAGCAGCCGAAAAAAGGGTTAAAACCAGCAGCAGCGCTTTGCCGGCGGTATAGCCGCGCTGCCCCATTGATTTCAATGGGTAGGAGCTGTATAGGAGCGGTGAATACACGGCTCCTTCACCGCTCCAAAGATGCTGCTAGCAGGACTTTTTTACCGTCCTGCTGGAGTGAGGACCTGCTTTTTTCAGGCGCTATACAGGCGCTATTTTTAGCAATGTAGCGCCTGAAAAACGCTTCAGTGTGAAAAGGGCCTAATAGGCAGTGACAGGTCCTCTTTATGGAGGGATTGGAGGTCTATAAGACACCAAATCCCTCCTCTGCACTTCAAGATCAGCGTTTTTTGAATATTTCCTATTTTCTAAAACTGGCGTAATACCACTACCATAATTTAACCACTTCAGCCCCCCGCCCCCTTCCTGACCAGGCCATTTTTTTAGCAATACGGTACTGCGGCACTTTAACTGACAATTGTGCGGTCGTGCGACGTTGTACACAAACAAAACTGACATCCTTTTTTCCCCACAAATAGAGCTTTCTTTTGGTAGTATTTGATCACCTCTGCGGGTTTTATTTTTTGCGCTCTAAACAAAAAAAGCGACAATTTTGAATAAAAACATTTTGTTTTACTTTTTGCTACAATAAATCTACCCCAAACTTTTTTTTCTTTTTAACCACTACGCGCGAAAGACGGCTGCAGCGCGGACGCTCTCTGCTGGGAGGACGTCCCTGGACGTCCTCCTGTTTACTTCCCTAATGCGCGCTCCTGAGAGCGCGAATCGGGGAAGTTCTGTGCTGGCCGTGTCCGTTGGACACAGCCGGTCACAGATCGCTGTAAACGGCCAATCACATCGGCCGTTTACAGCGAGATCGGGCTGTCCAATGAGAGATGATCTCATATCTTTGCATATGCAAACATATGAGATCATCTGTCAGCGCCGCTCTGCCTCCTCACACAGACAGCGTGTGAGGAGGGAGAGAGGAACGGTGCCGGCGCCGTAAGTAAAAAAAAAAAAAAAAAAAAAAAAAAAAATAAAGCGATCTGTCCCGCTGCCACCTGTCCCCAGAGTGCCATCAGCCACCTGTCCCCAGTACCACCAGTCCCCAGTACCATCAGCCACCTGTCCCCAGTACCACCAGTCCCCAGTACCACCAGTCCCCAGAGTGCCATCTGCCAGTGCCACCTGTCCCCAGTACCACCTGCCCCCAGTGCCATCTGCCAGTGCCACCTGTCCCCAGTGCCACATCAGTGCCATCTGTCATCAGTGCCTCATCAGTGCCATCTGTCATCAGTGCCATATCAGTGCCACGTGTCATCAGTGCCACGTATCAGTGCCATTTGTCAAAAGTGCCACCTGTCAGTGTCACGTGCCATCTGTTATCAGTGGCACGTGTCATCAATGCCACGTATCAGTGCCATCTGTCATCAGTGTCACGTGTCATCAGTGTCACGTGTCATCAGTGCCACGTATCGGTGCCATCTGTCAGCAGTGCCACGTATTAGTGCCATCTCTCATCAGTGCCACATGATATCAGTGCCACGTATAAGTTCCATCTGTCAGCAGTGCCACATATTAGTGCCATCTGTCAGTGTCACGTGTCATCAGTGCCCCCGTATTAGTGCCATCTGTCATCAGTGTCACGTGTCATCAGTGCCCCGTATTAGTGCCATCTGTCATCAGTGTCACGTGTCATCAGTGCCACGTCAGTGTCACATGTCATTGTCCTGGTGCTCCAGGGCCTTCAAAAGTGTAATAGGTAGTCAACAATTTAGATGTGTAATTTATGCTCCTAGAACACGTGATGGCGCTCCCTGCATGTTGGGCCTCTCTAAGTGGCCAGGCTGTGTAAAAGTCCCACACATGTGGTGTCGTAATACTCAGGAGGAGTAGCAGAATTTATTTTGGGGTGACATTTGTGGTATACACATGCCATGTGAGAGAAATAACCTATTACAATGACAATTTTGTGGAAAAAAATAAAAAATAAAAAAATAATTCATTTTGCAAAGAATTGTGGGAAAAAAATGACAACATCAAAAAGCTCACCATGCCTCTTACTAAATACCTTGGAATGTCTACTTTCAAAAAAGGGGTCATTTGGGGGGTATTTGTTCTTTCCTGGCTTGTTCCGGTCACAAGAAATGAGATCGGTCACCAGTGCATCAGATGTGATGAATTTTGTATGATTCGCACCACAGTTTGTAGAGTCTGTAACTTTCACAAAGACCAAATAATATCCACTAATTTGGGTTATTTTTACCAAAGATATGTGGCAGTATAAATTGTGGCCAAAATTTATGAAGAAAAAATTAATAATTTGCTAAATTTTATCACAGAAACAAAGAAAAATTTGTTTTTTTTCTAAATTTTCGGTCTTTTTTCATTTATAGCGCAAAAAATAAAAAACCCAGAGGTGATCAAATACCACCAAAAGAAAGCTCTATTTGTGGGAAAAAAAGGACAAAAAATTCATTTGGGTTCAGTGTTGCATGACTGAGTAATTGTCATTCAAAGTGTGAGAGCACCGAAAGCTGAAAATTGGTCTGGGCAGGAAGGGGGTTTAAGTGCCCAGTAAGCAAGTGGTTAAACAAATGTCATCAGTTTAGGCCTATATATATATATATATATATATTCTTCTACATATTTTTGTAAAGTAGGGTTGCACAGATACCGGTATCGCTGTCGATACGGAGCATTTGCACGAGTGTAAATGCTCCGATACCTAAAACTGACTGATACCTTTGCGGTGCAATTTGAGCCCATACAAAATAAATGGGCTCCAATCGCACTGCAAAGAATTGCATGCGGTTTCCCGCAACCGCTCCTGTGTGAACCAAGGCTTGTCATAGTGACTTCAGCCTGGGTTCACACAGGAGCTGTGGGAGAAACCGTATGTGCTTGGGGGCAGGAAATGCACCACATTCCTGTTCAAATTGCATGCGATTCCCTGCAGTGCGATTTGAGCCCATTCTTATTGTATGTGCTCAATCGCACCGCAAAGGTATTTGATAATCGCTATTAGCGAGCACAATTATCGGTACTCGCTCTTAGAAAAACAGGTATTGGTGCATCCCCAATGTTAAGGTTATGTCGTCGGCAGCGAAAGGGTTAAGGGAAGCCATATTGTTTCTGAAGATACTTGGAAGTCATACCCCAACACTTGCCGCAGCCGCCCAGACAGGCAGTGGGATTCAAGGTTCAGCTCCTTCAGGGATTTCAGCTGTCCAACCAGCGTGGCAAATTTCCTCATGGCGTCCTCCATGTCAGGGGTCAGGTGGCGGATGTCCACGTTGTTGCACAGCAGCTTGGGGCTTCGCAGGGAGCTGAATTTCACCATGGCAGGCAGGAGGGGGTTGAGGCCCTCCAGGTCAAGGCTGTTGAAGCTGAGGTCGATCTGGCACACCCCCGCCGGTTCCAGGAGCTCCAGCAGCACCACTGAGCTCCGCAGGGACAGATCCTTGGCCCGCAGGTCACGGCACCGCAGGCGCATTGGGCCGTGGATGCTCAACTGGAGCGCCTCCCGCAGGAGGGAGTAGGAAGTGCTGTTCATGAAGAGGTCCACCCACACTTCAACACACACAGAGTCCAGGGGATTGGGCAAGACAAGTGCAGATTTTCTGTGTCCCCCACCTCCTCCTTTGACGCTTGTGTCGATTTCCTGCGGTGTCTCGTGGAGAGCTCAATACATGCCTTGGCCAGGGCCACCGTGCCTGACAACGCCCTCATCATGCCGAGGTCTTGTTCCAGGAAGGCATTGTAGGCACCCGTCATGTCCAGGAGACGCAATCGCTGCCCCTATGCAAAAAAAGAAAGAAGAGAAATATCAACACGGGCGGAGCAGCAAATTCATACCCAATCTACATTATCTGAAAAACATCAAAGTCAATATCAGTTCAGGGTGGAGTGCGCCTTTAAGGTTCTTCCTTAAAGGAAACTTTACCCATTTTATTGGAAAAAAAAAGAGAAGTCCTGGTAATATAAAACCTTCTAAGCCTCTACAGAGGATGTAAGTCGCCATTGTGACATTCTTCTGGAGATACAATTTCCCTGGCTGTCACGCTGATCCAATGGCTTCAGGCAACTGCCATTTCTTTCTTGTCTATTGAGGGACACACACATTTTTAGGCTGTAGGGTTATACTGCCACCTACAGGAGGACTGGACATTGACAATAGGAAAAAGCATAAGCCCACTTCCAGTATAACCCCCCCCCCCCCTCTACCGTGCATGCCTCAGTTTGTTTGCTAGTGTCCCAGGAGGATAGACGCTTCTCTTCAGCCCTGCTGCAAAAAGCCAATCTGATCTCTTTTTTTGATAACCTTGATGGTTTATACTTTGGTGACATCAATCGAAGGTTTCTGCTACTTCCACTACTTGAGTTGGTCTCTACATAACAGGTATCTTGATTTGCACATCCTTGGAGGCTATACAAGGTCATCACCCGCTGATTGTAATTCACCCTATACTGGTGGTAACCTTAAACTTCCACACCTTGTCAGAAAGGGTTAAAGTCTTCAGGGAGGGACCATCTGTTGCTGGGGTAGGTCCCTGTTTCCGTGAACAGATAGTAGAAATGTCTGGAGCCTTAGGCTGTGATGGCTTGTTGCTCCAAAACTGGTAATCAGCATGAGGCGGATGTCCCTTCACATGCTTAGAGCACTATAGATGTTTTTTTGGGCCAGTCCCTACTGTTCGCTCTCCTGATGGGGACCTGCATTATCAGAGTCCCTTAGCTGTTCTGATTATTCAGGAATGCCTTGACTCCCAGGTCTACCCTAGTGCCCTGTCGGGGCATCCCCATTGAGGCATGCTTAGAAGATCCTCCCTGAAGAGGGTACATTTTCAGGATTCTTGTGACTTGATTTAACAATTTAGAGGGGGTCTGTCACCAGCAACCTTCGCTTGGACACAACCTCCTGCTTACTTGGTGCCAGTACTAGTGGAACTCCAACAGGAGTGTCAGGTCAGCCCAAGTCTTAGCTCAAGAGCTCCAGTTTCTATAGAGCTAGGGTACCACCTTCACATATAAGGTTCTTTTCTCTCTCTTTTCACCTTTGGGAAAGTTGGGGTATCAAAGGAACTCTCTTCTAGCAGAGCTTCCTTCTTGGAATCTCAATTCTAGTCTGCCCTTACCCCTATGGCTGAAGACCTAACTTCAGGACAGGGCACCCAGAAAGTCTCCCTGGACCAGGTAGTTCCTGATGCTACTTCTCAGTCTATGGAGGTAAGCAAAGGGATCTTTATCCTCAGCTTGGTGTAAGCTCTCCTTACTAATGTGCCTTTAGTCAAGAGGCTTCTGTCAGTATCCCCAAATCAGGCAGATCCTACTTTGTTGGAGAATCAGCTTCCTTATTGGATATTTAAAAGGGACATTTTTGGAAGCTCTCCCAGTGCCAGGTCTGATGACATAGTTTCTTTGTATAATGATGTTGGGTGGGATATCCCTGTGATCATGCTGTCAGGCTTGGGGGCAAGGTTTCTCCATCTGAGTGTTCTTTAAGGATGGTCCACACTTTGGAGTGCAAAGATTCGGCACTGGGGTGCTCCTCATCCCCAGCACAGCTGAACATATCTATTGCTGGATGGTCTGGGGCTCTCCAGGTCTGCTAGTCGAGTGCGTTACTGACACCATTTGGAGAGGAGAGGATTGGTCTGGAGGGCTTTCTCACCAGGAGATGGGTACTTCCCTCGTGGCTGAGGTTTAGCATCATGAGGGGTTTCGGTCAGGCCCTCTACTTATTCCTGCCTCTCATCAGGTGTCTGTTCCTAGCACTACAGCTAATGTTTCTACCGCTTGCTTCTTGGCTAAGGATGCATTTCCTTCTTGGGGCAGGATAAAGATTCCTAGAATCATGTGTTCTCTTTCAAGGTTGGGCAGATTTGCAGAGTTCATCTATCCACCTAGGGCAGTGATGGCGAACCTTGGCACCCCAGATGTTTTGGAACTACATTTCCCATGATGCTCATGCACTCTGTAGTGTAGTTGAGCATCATGGGAAATGTAGTTCCAAAACATCTGGGGTGCCAAGGTTCGCCATCACTGACCTAGGGCCTCCCTTAGATATTCAACAATAGGAAGCGTCGCTTGTTTGAAGTCCCTATGAGGAGTTGCAATCTCGGTGCTCAGGCTCAGAGTCTCTTCCACTCACTCAGACTGAAATAATAATGAAGATAAACAGCTGGCAAACCATAACATCTGGAAATCAAGTGAAAATACTGCGCCAACTCCTAAAATAAGCAGCCGATACAACAATCAGACCGATTGTGAATAAGATATAAAAATGGTAGTGCAGCGCTAATGGTGTATATGCTACACATACGCTAACCCAGAATATGAGTCTGGGAGCAACATGTGTTGCAGATATAATATAATGACACTCTATCAATCAAAATGAGTGAGTGAACTGACGGTGAAATGATCATCCCATCCCAGTGACCATTAGGCCCCTTTCACACTGGGGCGGGGAGCCGCGGTGACGGTAAAGCAGCGCTATATTTAGCGCTGCTTTACCGTAGTTTTAACCGAGGTATTTGGCCGCTCGCGGTGCGGTTTTACCCCCCGCGAGCGGCCGAAAAAGGGTTAAACACCCCCGCAGAGCGCCGCCGTAGCGGCGCTTTGCGGCGGTATTGCCGCGGTTTTGCCGCGGTTTCCCATTCAAATCAATGGGAAGGAGCGGTATAGGAGCGGTGAACACACCGCTCCTATACCGCTCCAAAGATGCTGCTAGCAGGACTTTTTTTGCCGTCCTGCTAGCGCCGGCTTTCACACTGGAGTTAAAGGGGCCGGATTTTTTCAGGTGGTGAACAGGCGCTATTTTTAGCGCTGTACCGCATGAAAAAACGCCCCGGTGTGAAAGGGGCCTTAGTGAAAAGATATTTCTCTTAGAAAAGTGAACTCAATATCTTACTGTAAAAAGATACGAAAAAGAAATGATGTGTATGGAGTGACAAACACAATATAGTGATGAGTGGACGCAAACTAGACTATGAAGCGATACATATTATACATAATGTAAACAAAGGTGATGAATCTGAACAAAGCGTGGAAATATGGATAGCCTGAATAGCACATAAAAATCGCCTGGGCTAAAAAGGTTTCCTACAAGGTAAGATATCACATAAACAGTAGAAGAATGTGCAGAGATAATGTTCAATTATCTTATGGCCCTAAATCAGGTTATATATATATTGTGATCAGACTGGAGCCTCAAATAAAGCAATTGATATCCAAGACAAATGGGAGAAGATATTATACTCTCTCGAAATGGGTGAACTCACTGGCCGTTGGCGGTGAGTCAAACGAGCTTGTGCCGGTACAACCGGAGTATGGAGACTGTGATAAGAGGACTTATCCAAGGATGGTCAGGTAATAAAACACAGACCCTTACTCACCACCAGAGTGCATTAGACATGGATAGATTTCCTGTTCATTTAAACGATCAGCATGGTTTCAAACTCCGATCATCATTTGAAATCCTCCCCGTGGTGGTAAATGATGTTATGAAATGGAAAAAAGAGAGTGCCTCCACATGGTGTAAATCCAAATAAAGTAGGAAAAATGTATTTAAAAATAAATTTTAACACCCCAACAACAAGCTGTTATTCTTTACTTCCTACCCTGGACATCCTATTTCTCCTAAATCAGGCTGGCTTAGGAATAATTTTTTTTTATTTTAATTATCATGTAGTGAGGCTCTTACAGGTTACATGGTCTACCTGGAAATTGGGTTGTCCTTTTTCTTCCTCTTCCCTAATTCCTAGGGCTTGAGTTTTCAGGCTTGTGCCTTCTCTTAGGTAGACTGGCTGGTGTTCTCCATGATCTTGTTGTACCATGCTTTCCTTCAGGGACCTGTTTCTGTTTCCAGTTGTACCACTGGACTGTTTTTGGCATTGGTCTAGTTGGTCTTTTAAGGCCTTGTGTTGTTCCACTTGATTGGTAGATTGTTGGTGGTCTATCTCTGCCTTAGCTGGGTTGGGCTCAAGGTCCTTCAAGAAGCATCCTGTGGATTGTTGGTGGTTTATCTCTGCCTTGGCTAGGTTGGGCTCAAGGTCATTCAAGAAGCATTAAGTGGATTTTTGGTGGTCTATCTCTGCCTTAGATAGGTTGAGCTCAAGGTCCTTCAAAAAGCATCCTGTGGATTGGTGGTTTATCTCTGCCTTAGCTAGGTTGGGCTCAAGGTCCTTCGAGAAGCATGCAATGGATTGTTGGAGGCATATTTCTGCCTTAGTTGGGTTGGGCTCAGGGTTCTTCGAGAAGCATCCGGTGGATTGTTGGTGGTCTATCTCTGCCTTAGCCGGTTTGTGGCTCAGGGTTCTTCAGGAAGCATCCTTCCCTTGACAGTGGTTCTTGCCCTGGTAAGTAATGACAGACTGATCCTCGGAGACCTCCCTCTTCTTAGTGGTAGCCCCTGTATTTGGCCGGATCTTCTCCACACACGGCTCTGATTCAGTCATCTGTCTTTCAAATACTTCCATATTACAGCTGAGTTTTATATTTGTCTTGGACCTGTGAGCGGCTCTTGCCTACTCCTCTGTTGGACTGCTTCTGGGCGTCCTGCTGGTCTTATGCCCCGTACACACGGTCCGAATTTCCGACGGAAAATGTCCTATCGGACCATGTTGTCGGAAAATCCGACCGTGTGTGGGCTCCATCTGACTTTTTCCGTCGGAAAAAATTTGAGATCCTGCTCTCAAATTTTCCGACAACAAAATCCGATCAGACTTTTTCCGATCGTGTGTAGCTAATTCCGACGGACAAAGTGCCACGCATGCTCAGATCACATTACAAGACCAAACCTATTGGCTACTAGCCTCTACGTAGTTCCGTCGTACGCAACGAACGTCACCACGTTCAGAATGATCGGATTTTCCGACAACTTTGTCCGACCGTGTGTATGCAACATCAGTGTTGGACAAAATCCGTCTGAAAAAATCCGACGGATTTTGTGGTCGGAATTTCCGACCATGTGTACGGGGCATTAGAATCTGTGTCCCTCACTGGACAAGAAAGAAACCAGGATTTTTGTACTGACTGTAAAATCTTTTTCTTGGAGTCCGTTGTTGGACACTCGGCCCTCACTGGCTGCTTGATTGTTCTCCTCTGTGATTTTAGGCCCAAGTACTGCTTGCTAACAAACCTGAAGCATGCTGGGTAGAAGAGAGGTGGGATCTCAGTTGGCAGTATAACCCAGTGGTGGAAGATTTTCTGTTGCCCTGGACTCCAAGAAAAAGATTTAAAGGCAAGTACGAAAATTGTATTTTTCAGAAGACTATCAATGGACTGCTGACTCCCCTGGTATAAAGTTCCCCGGTGATTCTGATGTGGAGTTCTCTATGCAATTCAGCCCACCAGACTCCATTCCAGCTCCCCCCCCCAGAGTCTCATAATTCCCTCCTGCAGGATTAGTCACTTACTCGCCACATTGTCTTGGCTCATTGCGTCGCAAAGGTAAGCCACAATGCCTAGTATGACGGTCTGCTCACAGCTGGAAAGAAGCTGGATCTGGCCGGGGTGGACTCGTAGCAGCTCCTGTAAGCTGAGGACAGGGAAGGGCCATCGTTGCACCAGGTCCTGCAGCACCAGAGCCTTCTCCCTCAGGAAGGTGGCAGTGGAGAGCGAAGGGTAGAGCTCGTGGGGGATGGAGCCCAGTGCCCAAAGGAGGGAGGCGTGGTCACTCACCACCTTCTGTGCGCACGCATATACCAGAGAAAGCATGGCTCCGCCCCCCCCCCCCCCCCCCCATTATCCCTGGAAAGACAAAAAGCACACAGCACTCAGATATGAGAGATACCAGTCATAGAGACCACTTGAAAATACCAGCCTGGCTGTCACTCCCATCAACGCTTTATGAGTCACTGGCCTGGAAGAAGCAAGCAGCCAGTGAGGGCTGAAAACTTTTTCTGTTGTGGTCAGCATGGCTGCCAGAAAAGTGGCATTTCCACAACATCCGTCTCCATATTGCTCTCATAACAAAAGCAACACTTTAATGGCTGCGTAACAAGAGTCCAGGAAGGTGAATTCCGCTTCAAAATTTGCAGAAAGTTGCATCTTAATGTGATATTAACCGCTTCCTGACCGCCTAACGCCGATATACGTCGGCAAAATGGCACGGGCAGGCAAAATCACGTACCTGTACATGATCGTGCATGTGCCTGCCTATGGGTCGCGCTCGCGACCCGGCCGCGGGACCAGCGGACCCGATCGCCGCTGGTGTCCCGCGATCGGGTTACGGAGCTGAAGAAAGGGGAGAGGTATATGTAAACATACCTCTCCCCGCACTTCCTACGCTGCCTGTCATTGATAGAGCTTTCTTTTGGTGGTATTTGATCACCCCTGCGGTTTTTATTTTTTTTGCGCTATAAACAAAAGAAGAGCGACAATTTTGAAAAAAAACACAATATTTTTAACTTTTTGCTATAATAAATATCCCATTTTTAAAAAAAAAAAACTATTTTTTTCCTCAGTTTAGGCCGATACGTATTCTTCTACATATTTTTGGTAAAAAAAAATCGCAATAAGCGTATATTGATCGGTTTGCAAAAGTTATAGCGTCTACAAAATAGGGGATAGATTTATTGAATTTTTTTTTTTTACTAGTAATGGCGGCGATCTGCGTTTTTTTTTTTGTGACTGCAACATTGCGGCAGACACTTCGGACACTTTTGACACATTTTTGGAACCATTCACATTTACACAGCGATCGTTGATTACTGTGTAAATGTGACTGGCAGGGAAGGGGTTAACACTAGAGGGCGCTGGAGGGGTTAATGTGTGTCCCTATAGGAGTGATTCTAACTGTAGGGGGAGGGGACTCAAGGGGAGGAGACCGATCATGTGTTCCTCCGTACTGGGATCACATGATCGGTCTCCTCCCCGCTGACAGGACGTGGAGCTGTGTGTTTACACACACAGCTCCACGGTCCCGCCCGGTCCCGTTGTTTTAACGGGCAATCGCGGGTGCCTGGCGGACATCGCGGCCGCCGGGCACTCACACCGGGTCCCGAGCGATGCCGCGGGTGCGCGCGCGCCCCCCTGGCGGCCGGGAATCCGAGGACGTCATATGACGCCCACCCAGGATGGTAGATCCACCTTGTGGGCGTCATATGACTATGGAGCTGTATTGAAGTGGTTAAATAGCATTGATTGCTGTATAAATGACAATGGTCCCAAAAATGTGTCAAAATTGTCCGATGTGTCCGCCATAATGTCGCAGTCACAATAAAAATCGCTGATCGCCGCCATTACTAGTAAAAAAAAAAAATATTAATAAAAATTCTATAAAACTATCCCCTATTTTGTAAACGCTTTAACTTTTGCGCAAACCAATCAATAATCGCTAATTGCGATTTTTTTTACCAAAAATATGTCGACGAATACGTATCGGCCTAAACTGAGAAAAAAAAAAATGTTATATATTTTTTGGGGATATTTCTTATAGCAGGGGCGATCAAATACTACCAAAAGAAAGCTCTATTTGTGGGAAAAAAAGGACGGCAATTTTGTTTTGGAGCCACGTCGCACGACCGCGCAATTGTCAGTTAAATCGACAGTGCCGAATCGCAAAAAGGGGCCTGGTCCTTTGGCTGCCAATTGGTCCGGGGCTGAAGTGGTTAAAGTCTCATGTTTTTTGGTTTAAAAATAGCAAACATGTTAATATACTCACCTGCTCTGTGTAATGGTTTTGTACAGAGCAGCCCGGATCCTCCTCTTCTGGGGTCCCTCTTTGGCTCTCCGGGGGAACTCTCTCACAAAGACAGAAACATAGACAGTATATAGAGTTAGGTTTGGGTGGAGTCAAACTTTTGCCCCCCTATAGAGGCTGCCATTGTTTTCTATCCCCGTAATGGCGCCATTTCCAGCTGCAAAGTGAACCTGTTACAGGCATGGTAGGCTTCACCCGCGTCGGTTCCGCAGTTGTCACTCACCCGGGAAGACTCTGTGCTGGGGGGGTCAGAAGGGGGGCGGTTCCGGGGTTGTCACTCATCCGCGGAGACTCTGTGCCGGGGGGTCAAAGGGGGGTGGATACGGGGTCGTCTTTCACCCGTGGAGACTCTGTGCCGGGGGTCAGAGGGGGATGGTACCGGGTCGTCACTCACCTGTGTAGACTCTGTGACGGGGGGTCAGAGGGGGCGGTTCCGGGATTGTCACTCACCTGTGGAGACTCTGTGCCGGGGGGGGGGGGGGGTTCGAATGGGGCGGTTCCAAGGTCGTCACTCGTCCCGTGCAGACTCTGTGTCGGGGGGTCAGAGGGGGCAGTTTCAGGGTTGTCACTAACCGGTGCAGACTGTGTCGGGGGGTCATAGAGGGGCGGATTCAGGGTCATCACTCACCCATGCAGACTCTGTGCCGGGGTCAGAGGGGGGCGGTTCTGGGGTCGTCAATCACCCGTGGAGACTCTGTGCAGGGGGATCAGTTTCAGGGTCGTCACTCACCTGTGCAGACTCTGTGCCGGGGGGTCAGTTTCAGGCTCTTCACTCACCCATGCAGACTCTGTGCCGGGGGGTCAGATGGGGACGGTTCTGGGGTCGTCACTCACCCGTGAAGACTGTGCCGGGGGGGGGGGTCTGGTTCTGGGGTCATCACTCACCCGTATAGACTTTGTGCCGGGGGGTCAGAGGGGGCAGTTTCAGGGTCGTCACTCACCCGTGCAGACTCTGTGTCGGGGGTCAGAGGGGCAGTTTCAGGATCGTCACTCACCCGTGCAGACTCTGTTCAGGGGGGTCAGAGGGGGGCGTTTCCAGGGTCGTCACTCACCCGTGTAGACTCTGCGCCGGGGGGGCCAGAGGGGGCAGTTTCAGGATCGTCACTCACCCGTGTAGACTCTGTGCCGGGGGGGTCAGAGGGGGCGGTTCCGGGGTCGTCACTCACCCGTGGAGGCTCTGTGCCGGGGGGTAAGAATGAGGCAGTTCTGAGATCGTCACTCGTCATCACTCACCCATGCAGACTCTGTGCAGGGGGGTAAGAGGGGGACGGTTCTGGGGTCATCATTCACCCGTGGAGACTCTGTGCTGGGGGTTAGAGGGGGGGGGGGGCGGTTTCAGGGTCGTCACTCACCCGTGGAGACTCTATGTCGGGGGGTGAGAGAGACTCTGGGGGGTCAGAGGGGAGCGGTTCCAATGTCGTCACTCACCCGTGTAGACTGTGTGCCGGGGGGTTCAGATGGGGCAGTTCCGGGGTTGTCACTCACCCGTGGAGACTCTGTGCCGGGGAGTTAGAATGGGGCGGTTCGGGGGTCATCACTCCTCGTCACTCACCCATGCAGCCTCTGTGTCGGGGGGGGGGGGGGGGGGTCAGACAGTTCCGGGTCATTTCATTTTTTTGGGGTGAGTACACTCCTGCACAGAGGAGGAGAAGCTGTCACCACATAAATAAGGAGACTAGACATGTGCACAATAGAAAAATTTGTTTTGTTTAGTTTTGTTTCTGTTAGTTTCCGTTGATTCGTAACGATTCGTAATTTCGTAAGTCGTCGGTGTTCGCATTCGGACTTTTTCGGATTTTTTCGTTGATTCGTTTTTCCGTTAGTCTAATTTTCGTTTATTCGAAATTCGTATTTTCGTATTTTCGTTATATTTTGTATTTGGACGCATTCGTATTTTCGTAGATTTAGTTACATTCGTACTTTCGTAAGATTAATTTATTCGTACTTTCGTAACATTGTTTTTGTAGATTCGTAAATCGGAGCATAATTCATAATTTTATGTAATGTGTATGCTATTACATTGTAAGAGACACGGAAAATTACGAATCAAAAAAAAAAAAAAAAAAGTTACGAATGTACGAATTTTTTCGTTCAATCCATTCGAAGCACGTTAAGCAGCGCCATTGTAAGAGACACAGAAAACTACGAATCAACAAACAAAAAAAAGTTACGAATGTACGAAATTTTTTCGTTCATTTTGATTTTCGTTGTTTCTGTTTTCGTTTTTCGGATTTTCATTCTTTCGTAGTTTCGTTGTTTCTAATTTAATTATTTCGTATATTCGTTGTTTTTCGTACTCGTTCGTTTTGATAGTTCGTTATTCGTTAGAATTTTTAGCGAATCATTCGTTCATTCGTACGATAACGAATGAACGAATATAACGAATTTCACATGTCTAAAGGAGACTGATTCTTCCTCACTGCCCTGGCTGGGGGGTCCTAAGACTTCACTGGCAGCATGCTTGTTCCAGAATGAAGGCATTCCTACCATGACAGGCCCTTAGCCCCCCCCCCCGCCCCCCACCTCCAGCCAGGCTCCCAGGGCCCACTCACTAATAACATCCTCTGGAATCCCCTTCCTGATTGGTAGAAGTAAGTGTAAGTCTCATCCATGGGTGTGGACGGCAGGTGGCGCTGTCAGGCCGTGATTCCTTACAGTACTGCACAGAGACCCCCCCCCCCCCCCCAGATGGCACTGAGTTGTGTTAGTGTAACTGTTTTTTTTTTTTCACTCCCGCTGCAGCACGGAAGCTCTCCCTCCTCACACGCTGTCTCTGTGTGAGGAGGGATAGCCGGTGTCCAGGTTCAAGCCCCACCGTCCAAGTGGACATACGGCAGCACTTAGTAACAGGGCCCCTCGCCACGCTTTTCCGGCACGGCTTTGCTAGGCAATTTTTTATTCTGACTCCGCTATACTGCTACCGTATGTCCACTTGGATAGTGGGGCTTGAACCTGGACTCACTTCTTCGGAGACCTTTGAACTGCAAAGCGCAGTACAGGGCAAAGCGCAGTACACTATCCGACGGGGACAGTATTCAACACGACACTGGCAATATGAGATAATCTCTCATTGGACACTCCGATCGAGTGCTAAATGGCCGCTGTGATTGGCCATTTAGCACAATCTGTGATTGGCTGTGTCCAAGGGACCAACACAGATTTCCCCCCGGGGGTGATGTAAACAGGAGGACGTCCAGGGACGCCCTCCCGGCAATTGAGTTCCGCGCTGTAGCTGTCTTTCGGCTATAGCGCGGGCGCAAGGAGGTTATTTACTATATTTTATTTATTATCAACTGTTTTTACCGATTATTAGTTATGTATTGTTTATTATATTTTAGTTCCTGTTTATTTAATATATATATTCTTTATTTAATATTATATGTATTGTTTTTATTTAAATTAATAGTTTTTATTATTTTATTTATTTATTCTTCAGGGGTGGAGAAGTGTTTGGGGGGGCTTTGTGCCCTTATGGGGGTTTGTTCTGCTAGGATAAAGGGTTGTTGGGGGAGGCTTTGTGCCCTTATGTGCCCACTTTTGGCGTATGAGGCTGACACTATCCGATGGGGGGGAACAGATCTCGGCAGAACACCGGAAGAGGAACTTTTCTTATAGCATCACTTGCTCCACCAGCTTGTGTGCGCAAAGCGTTCAGGGAATGTACTCGACACCTGATTGGTGGGATCTCAGAGGCAGTCTTTCCCGCCTCTCTGACAGATCCGTGTAGCACGGAGCCTGAAGATCTCCGGCGGTGCTGTGCGGAGGAGACCGCTCAGTAAGCTGAGGGGGGAAAAAAGAAGCCTGATTGGACAGTGTGCTGCACGGCTGTCATGACGGTGATATGTGAAATGTGGAAGGGACTGCGCATGGTGAATTGTAAAATGTGAGGGGCAGGTGATCTGTGGAGAGGGGGATTTGTGAGGGGGGGGGGGGCGAACTGTGGAGAGGGTGAGGTGTGAGGCTATCTGTGGAGAGGGTGAGGTGTGAGGTGTGAGGCTATCTGTGGAGAGGGTGAGGTGTGAGGTGTGAGGCTATCTGTGGAGAGGGTGAGGTGTGAGGCTATCTGTGGAGAGGGTGAGGTGTGAGGTGTGAGGCTATCTGTGGAGAGGGTGAGGTGTGAGGTGTGAGGCTATCTGTGGAGAGGGTGAGGTGTGAGGCTATCTGTGGAGAGGGTGAGGTGTGAGGCTATCTGTGGAGAGGGTGAGGTGTGAGGCTATCTGTGGAGAGGGTGAGGTGTGAGGCTATCTGTGGAGAGGGTGAGGGTGAGGTGTGAGGTGTGAGGGTATCTGTGGTGAGGGTGAGGTGTGAGGTGTGAGGCGTGAGGCTATCTGTGGAGAGGGTGAGGTGTGAGGTGTGAGGCTATCTGTGGAGAGGGTGAGGCTGAGGCTATCTGTGGAGAGGGTGAGGCGTGAGGTGTGAGGCTATCTGTGGAGAGGGTGAGGCGTGAGGTGTGAGGCTATCTGTGGAGAGGGTGAGGTGTGAGGTGTGAGGCTATCTGTGGAGAGGGTGAGGAGTGAGGTGTGAGGCTATCTGTGGAGAGGGTGAGGTGTGAGGCTATCTGTGGAGAGGGTGAGGTGTGAGGCTATCTGTGGAGAGGGTGAGGTGTGAGGCTATCTGTGGAGAGGCTGAGGTGTGAGGCTATCTGTGGAGAGGGTGAGGTGTGAGGCTATCTGTGGAGAGGGTGAGGCGTGAGGTGTGAGGCTATCTGTGGAGAGGGTGAGGCGTGAGGTGTGAGGCTATCTGTGGAGAGGGTGAGGCGTGAGGTGTGAGGCTATCTGTGGAGAGGGTGAGGCGTGCGGTGTGAGGCTATCTGTGGAGAGGGTGAGGGGTGAGGTGTGAGGCTATCTGTGGAGAGGGTGAGGGGTGAGGTGTGAGGCTATCTGTGGAGAGGGTGAGGTGTGAGGCTATCTGTGGAGAGGGTGATCTGTGGAGAGGGTGAGGGGAGGGGTGAGGCTATCTGTGGAGAGGGTGAGGTGTGAGGCTATCTGTGGAGAGGGTGAGGTGTGAGGCTATCTGTGGACAGGGTGAGGTGTGAGGCTATCTGTGGAGAGGGTGAGGTGTGAGGCTATCTGTGGAGAGGGTGAGGTGTGAGGCTATCTGTGGAGAGGGTGTGGTGTGAGGTGTGTGAGGTGTGAGGCTATCTGTGGAGAGGGTGAGGTGTGAGGCTATCTGTGGAGAGGGTGAGGTGTGAGGCTATCTGTGGAGAGGGTGAGGTGTGAGGCTATCTGTGGAGAGGGTGAGGTGTGAGGCTATCTGTGGAGAGGGTGAGGTGTGAGGCTATCTGTGGAGAGGGTGAGGTGTGAGGCTATCTGTGGAGAGGGTGAGGTGTGAGGCTATCTGTGGAGAGGGTGAGGTGTGAGGCTATCTGTGGAGGTGAGGTCTGTGGGGGGTGAGGTGTGAGGCTATCTGTGGAGAGGGTGATGTGTGAGGCTATCTGTGGAGAGGGTGAGGTGTGAGGTGTGAGGCTATCTGTGGAGAGGGTGAGGCGTGAGGCTATCTGTGGAGAGGGTGAGGCGTGAGGCTATCTGTGGAGAGGGTGAGGCGTGAGGCTATCTGTGGAGAGGGTGAGGTGTGAGGCTATCTGTGGAGAGGGTGAGGCGTGAGGCTATCTGTGGAGAGGGTGAGGTGTGAGGTGTGAGGCTATCTGTGGAGAGGGTGAGGCGTGAGGTGTGAGGCTATCTGTGGAGAGGGTGAGGCGTGAGGTGTGAGGCTATCTGTGGAGAGGGTGAGGGTGAGGTGTGAGGCTATCTGTGGAGAGGGTGAGGTGTGAGGCTATCTGTGGAGAGGGTGAGGTGTGAGGTGTGAGGCTATCTGTGGAGAGGGTGAGGTGTGAGGTGTGAGGCTATCTGTGGAGAGGGTGAGGCGTGAGGTGTGAGGCTATCTGTGGAGAGGGTGAGGGTGAGGTGTGAGGCTATCTGTGGAGAGGGTGAGGCGTGAGGTGTGAGGCTATCTGTGGAGAGGGTGAGGCTATCTGTGGAGAGTGAGGTGTGAGGCTATCTGTGGAGAGGGTGAGGCGTGTGAGGTGTGAGGCTATCTGTGGAGTGGGTGAGGGTGAGGTGTGAGGCTATCTGTGGAGAGGGTGAGGTGTGAGGCTATCTGTGGAGAGGGTGAGGTGTGAGGCTATCTGTGGAGAGGGTGAGGTTGTGAGGCTATCTGTGGAGAGGGTGAGGGTGTGAGGCTATCTGTGGAGAGGGTGAGGGTGAGGCTAGTGGAGGTGAGGGTGTGTGAGGTGGAGAGGGTGAGGCTATCTGTGGAGAGGGTGAGGTGTGAGGAGGGTGAGGGTGAGGTGTGAGGCTATCTGGAGGAGTGTGAGGCTATCTGTGGAGAGGGTGAGGCGTGTGAGGTGTGAGGCTATCTGTGGAGAGGGTGAGGTGTGGCGTGATGAGGCTATCTGTGGAGAGGGTGAGGTGTGAGGCTATCTGTGGAGAGGGTGAGGTGTGTGAGGCTATCTGTGGAGAGGGTGAGGCGTGAGGTGTGAGGCTATCTGTGGAGAGGGTGAGGCTATCTGTGGAGAGGGTGAGGTGTGAGGCTATCTGTGGAGAGGGTGAGGTGTGTGAGGCTATCTGTGGAGAGGGTGAGGTGTGAGGTGTGAGGCTATCTGTGGAGAGGGTGAGGTGTGTGAGGCTATCTGTGGAGAGGGTGGTGTGAGGTGTGAGGCTATCTGTGGAGAGGGTGAGGTGTGAGGTGTGAGGCTATCTGTGGAGAGGGTGAGGTGTGAGGCTATCTGTGGAGAGAGGTGAGGTGAGGCTATCTGTGGAGAGGGTGAGGTGTGAGGCTATCTGTGGAGAGGGTGAGGTGAGTGGAGAGGTGTGTGAGAGCGTGAGGCTGAGGGAGAGGGTGTGAGGTGGAGATAGGGAGAGGCTGTGGAGAGGGTGAGGTGTGAGGCGTGAGGCTATCTGTGGAGAGGGTGAGGTGTGAGGCTATCTGTGGAGAGGGTGAGGTGTGAGGCTATCTGTGGAGAGGGGGTGAGGCTGTGAGAGCTATCTGTGGAGAGGAGGTGAGGTGTGAGGCTAGGGAGAGGGTGAGGCGAGAGGCTATCTGTGGAGAGGGTGAGGTGTGAGGGTGAGGCTATCTGTGGAGAGGGTGAGGGGTGTGAGGCTATCTGTGGAGAGGGTGAGGTGTGAGGCTATCTGTGGAGAGGGTGAGGTGTGAGGCTATCTGTGTGAGGTGTGAGGCTATCTGTGGAGAGGGTGAGGCGTGAGGCTATCTGTGGAGAGGGTGAGGTGTGAGGTGTGGCTATCTGTGGAGAGGGTGAGGCGTGAGGTGTGAGGCTATCTGTGGAGAGGGTGAGGCGTGAGGCTATCTGTGGAGAGGGTGAGGTGTGAGGTGTGAGGCTATCTGTGGAGAGGGTGAGGTGTGAGGCTATCTGTGTGAGGTGTGAGGCTATCTGTGGAGAGGGTGATGTGTGAGGCTATCTGTGGAGAGGGTGTGGTGTGAGGCTATCTGTGGAGAGGGTGAGGCGTGAGGCTATCTGTGGAGAGGGTGAGGCGTGAGGCTATCTGTGGAGAGGGTGAGGTGTGAGGTGTGAGGCTATCTGTGGAGAGGGTGAGGCGTGAGGCGTGTGAGGCTAGAGGGTGAGGCTGTGGAGAGGGAGAGGGTGAGGTGTGAGGCTATCTGTGGAGGGTGAGGCGATGTGAGGCTATCTGTGGAGAGGGTGAGGCGTGATCTGTGGAGAGGGTGGCTATCTGTGGAGAGGGTGAGGCGTGAGGCTGATCTGTGGAGAGGGTGAGGGTGAGGTGTGAGGCTATCTGTGGAGAGGGTGAGGCTGAGGTGTGAGGCTATCTGTGGAGTGGAGGGGTGAGAGGGTGAGGCTATCTGTGGAGAGAGGTGTGAGGCTATCTGTGGAGAGGGTGAGGCTGTGAGGCTAGTGGAGAGGGTGAGGGTGAGGTGTGAGGCTGAGGCTATCTGTGGAGAGGGTGAGGCGTGAGGCTATCTGTGGAGAGGTGTGAGGCGTGAGGCTATCTGTGGAGGGTGAGGTGAGGCTATCTGTGGAGGGTGAGGGTGAGGCGTGAGGTGTGAGGCTATCTGTGGAGAGGGTGAGGCGTGAGGTGTGAGGCTATCTGTGGAGAGGGTGAGGCGTGAGGGTTGAGGCTATCTGTGGGGAGGGTGAGGCGTGAGGGTGAGGGGTGAGGCTATCTGTGGAGAGGGTGAGGCGTGAGGGGTGTGAGGCTATCTGTGGAGAGGGTGAGGCGTGAGGCTATCTGTGAGGAGGGTGAGGCGTGAGGCTATCTGTGAGGAGGGTGAGGCGTGAGGCTATCTGTGGAGAGGGTGAGGCGTGAGGCGTGAGGCTATCTGTGGAGAGGGTGAGGCGTGAGGTGGAGGCTATCTGTGGAGAGGGTGAGGCGTGAGGTGTGAGGGTGGAGAGGGTGAGGGCTGAGGCTATCTGTGGAGAGGGTGAGGCGTGAGGGGTGAGGCTATCTGTGGAGAGGGTGAGGCGTGTGGGGTGAGGCTATCTGTGGAGAGGGTGATCTGTGGAGAGGGTGAGGCTTTCTGTGGAGAGGGTGGAGGGGTGAGGGGAGCTGATCTGTGGAGAGGGTGAGGCGTGAGGCGTGAGGCTATCTGTGGAGAGGTGAGGCGTGAGGCGTGAGGCTATCTGTGGAGAGGGTGAGGCTATCTGTGAGGCTATCTGTGGAGAGGGTGAGGTGTGAGGTGTGAGGCTGTGGAGAGGGTGAGGTGTGAGGCTATCTGTGGTGGTGTGGGTGAGGTGTGAGGTGTGAGGCTCTCTGTGGAGAGGGTGAGGTGTGAGGCTATCTGTGGAGAGGGTGAGGTGTGAGGCTATCTGTGGCGAGGGTGAGGTGTGAGGCTATCTGTGGAGAGGGTGAGGTGTGAGGCTATCTGTGGAGAGGGTGAGGTGTGAGGCTATCTGTGGAGAGGGTGAGGCGTGTGAGGCTATCTGTGGTGAGGGTGAGGTGTGTGAGGCTATCTGTGGAGAGTGTGAGGTGTGTGGCTATCTGTGGTGAGGGTTTGGTGAGGTGTGAGGCTATCTGGGGAGAGGGTGAGGTGTGAGGCGATCTGTGGAGAGGGTGAGGCGTGCGGCTATCTGTGGAGTGGGTGAGGTGTGAGGCTATCTGTGGAGAGGGTGAGGCGTGAGGTGTGAGGCTATCTGTGGAGAGGGTGAGGCTGAGGTGTGAGGCTATCTGTGGAGAGGGTGAGGGTGAGGCTATCTGTGGAGAGGGTGAGGTGTGAGGCTGAGGCTATCTGTGGAGAGGGTGAGGTGAGGCTATCTGTGGAGAGGGTTGAGGTGAGGCTATCTGTGGAGAGGGTGAGGTGTGAGGTGGAGAGGGTGAGGCGTGAGGCTATCTGTGGAGAGGGTGAGGTGTGAGGCTATCTGTGGGTGGCTGAGGTGTGAGGCTATCTGTGGAGAGGGTGAGGCGTGAGGCTATCTGTGGAGAGGGTGAGGCGTGAGGTGTGAGGCTATCTGTGGAGAGGGTGAGGTGAGGCGTGAGGCTATCTGTGGAGAGGGTGAGGTGAGGCGTGAGGCTATCTGTGGAGAGGGTGAGGCGTGAGGTGTGAGGCTATCTGTGGAGAGGGTGAGGCGTGAGGCTATCTGTGGAGAGGGTGAGGCGTGAGGCTATCTGTGGAGAGGGTGAGGCGTGAGGAGGCTATCTGTGTGAGAGGGTGAGGCGTGTGTGGAGAGGGTGAGGCGTGGAGAGGGTGAGGCGTGAGGCTATCTGTGGAGAGGCGTGAGGCGTGAGGCTATCTGTGGAGAGGGTGAGGCGTCTATCTGTGGAGAGGGTGAGGCGTGAGGCTATCTATCTGTGGAGAGGGTGAGGCGTGAGGCTATCTGTGGAGAGGGTGAGGCGTGAGGTGTGAGGCTATCTGTGGAGAGGGTGAGGCGTGAGGCTATATCTGTGGAGAGGGTGAGGCTATCTGTGAGGCTATCTGTGGAGAGGTGAGGCGTGAGGCGTGAGGCTATCTGTGGAGAGGGTGGGTGAGGCGTGTGAGGGGTGAGGCGTGAGGCTATCTGTGGAGAGGGTGAGGCGTGAGGCTATGTGGAGAGGGTGAGGTGAGGCTGAGGCTATCTGTGGAGAGGGTGAGGTGGAGAGGGTGAGGCGTGTGAGGCTATCTGTGGAGAGGGTGAGGCGTGAGGCTATCTGTGGAGAGGGTGAGGCGTGAGGTGTGAGGCTATCTGTGGAGAGGGTGAGGCGTGAGGTGAGGCGTGAGGTGTGAGGCTATCTGTGGAGAGGGTGAGGCTATCTGTGGAGAGGAGGCGTGAGGCGTGAGGCTATCTGTGGAGAGGAGGCGTGAGGCGTGAGGCTATCTGTGGAGAGGGTGAGGGTGAGGCTATCTGTGGAGAGGGTGAGGCGTGAGGTGTGAGGCTATCTGTGTGGAGAGGGTGAGGGTGAGGAGGCGTGAGGCTATCTGTGGAGAGAGGGTGAGGCGTGAGGTGTGAGGCTATCTGTGGAGAGGGTGAGGCGTGAGGTGTGAGGCTATCTGTGGAGAGGGTGAGGGTGAGGGGTGTGAGGCTAGGCTATCTGTGGAGAGGGTGAGGCGTGAGGCTAGGCTGTGGAGAGGGTGAGGCGGAGGCGTGAGGCTATCTGTGGAGGGTGTGAGGCGTGAGGCTATCTGTGGAGAGGGTGAGGCGTGGAGAGGGTGAGGCGTGAGGCTATCTGTGGAGAGGGTGAGGGGTGAGGCGTGAGGCGTGAGGCTTTCTGTGGAGAGGGTGAGGCGTGAGGCTATCTGTGGAGAGGGTGAGGCGTGAGGCTATCTGTGGAGAGGGTGAGGCGTGAGGCTATCTGTGGAGAGGGTGAGGCGTGAGGTGTGAGGCTATCTGTGGAGAGGGTGAGGCGTGAGGCTATCTGTGGAGAGGGTGAGGCGTGAGGCGTGAGGCTATCTGTGGAGAGGGTGAGGGGTGAGGCGTGAGGCTATCTGTGGAGAGGGTGAGGCGTGAGGCTATCTGTGGAGAGGGTGAGGCGTGAGGCTATCTGTGGAGAGGGTGAGGCGTGAGGTGTGAGGCTATCTGTGGAGAGGGTGAGGCGTGAGGTGTGAGGCTATCTGTGGAGAGGGTGAGGCGTGAGGTGTGAGGCTATCTGTGGAGAGGGTGAGGCGTGAGGTGTGAGGCTATCTGTGGAGAGGGTGAGGCGTGACGTGTGAGGCTATCTGTGGAGAGGGTGAGGCGTGAGGTGTGCGGCTATCTGTGGAGAGGGTGAGGCGTGAGGCTATCTGTGGAGAGGGTGAGGCGTGAGGCTAACTGTGGAGAGGGTGAGGCGTGAGGCTGAGGGTGAGGTGTGAGGCTCTCTGTGGAGAGGGTGAGTGAGGCGTGAGGCGAGAGGGTGAGGGGTGAGGCGTGAGGCTATCTGTGGAGAGGGTGAGGCTATCTGTGTGAGGTGTGAGGCTATCTGTGGAGAGGGTGAGGCGTGAGGTGTGAGGCTATCTGTGGAGAGGGTGAGGTGTGAGGCTATCTGTGGAGAGGGTGAGGTGTGCGGCTATCTGTGGAGAGGGTGAGGTGTGAGGTGTGAGTGAGGTGTGAGGCTATCTGTGGAGAGGGTGAGGTGTGAGGCTATCTGTGGAGAGGGTGAGGCGTGAGGCTATCTGTGAGGTGTGAGGCTATCTGTGGCGAGGGTGAGAGGGTGTGAGAGGGTGAGGTGTGAGGCTATCTGTGGAGAGGGTGAGGCGTGTGAGGCTATCTGTGGAGAGGGTGAGGTGTGGAGGGTGAGGCTATCTGTGGAGAGGGTGAGGTGTGAGGCTATCTGTGGAGAGGGTGAGGTGGAGGGTGAGGCGTGAGGCTATCTGTGAGAGGGTGAGGCGTTGTGGAGAGGGTGAGGAGGTGTGAGGCTATCTGTGGAGAGGGTGAGGAGGTGTGAGGTGTGAGGCTGTGGAGAGGGTGAGGGTGTGAGGCTATCTGTGGAGAGGGTGAGGTGTGAGGCTATCTGTGGAGAGGGTGAGGTGTGAGGCTATCTGTGGAGAGGGTGAGGTGTGAGGCTATCTGTGGAGAGGGTGAGGTGTGAGGTGTGAGGCTATCTGTGGAGAGGGTGAGGCGTGAGGCTATCTGTGAGGGTGTGAGGCTATCTGTGGAGAGGGTGAGGCGTGAGGCTGAGGCTATCTGTGGAGAGGGTGAGGCGTGTGAGGCTATCTGTGGAGAGGGTGAGGCGTGAGGAGGCTATCTGTGGAGAGAGGCGTGAGGGTGAGGGTGAGGCTATCTGTGGAGAGGGTGAGGCGTGAGGCTATCTGTGGAGAGGGTGAGGCGTGAGGCTATCTGTGGAGAGGGTGAGGCTGTGAGGCTGAGGCTATCTGTGGAGAGGGTGAGGCGTGAGGCTATCTGTGGAGAGGGTGAGGCGTGAGGTGTGAGGCTGTGGATCTGTGGAGTGGAGGGTGAGGCGTGAGGTGTGAGGCTATCTGTGGAGAGGGTGAGGCGTGAGGCGTGAGGCTATCTGTGGAGAGGGTGAGGCTGAGGCTGTGGAGAGGGTGAGGCTGTGAGGGGTGAGGTGAGGCTATCTGTGGAGAGGGTGAGGGTGAGGCGTGAGGTGTGAGGCTATCTGTGGAGAGGGTGAGGCGTGAGGTGTGAGGCTATCTGTGGAGAGGGTGAGGTGAGGCTATCTGTGGAGGGTGAGGTGAGGTGTGAGGCTATCTGTGGAGAGGGTGAGGTGTGAGGTGCTATATCTGTGGAGAGGGTGAGGTGTGAGGCTGAGGCTATGTGGAGAGGGTGAGGAGCGTGAGGCTATCTGTGAGGCTATCTGTGGAGAGGGTGAGGCGTGAGGCTATCTGTGTGAGGTGTGAGGCTATCTGTGGAGAGGCTATCTGTGGAGAGGGTGAGGCGTGAGGCTATCTGTGGAGAGGGTGAGGTGAGGTGTGAGGCTATCTGTGGAGAGGGTGGGTGTGAGGCTATCTGTGGAGAGGGTGAGGCTATCTGTGGAGAGGGTGAGGCGTGAGGGGTGAGGCTATCTGTGGAGAGGGTGAGGCTAGGCTATCTGTGGAGAGGGGGTGAGGTGAGAGGCTATCTGTGGAGAGGGTGAGGCGTGAGGCTATCTGTGGAGAGGGTGAGGCGTGAGGCTAGGCTGTGTGAGAGGGTGAGGCGTGTGAGAGGTGAGGCGTATCTGTGGAGAGGGTGAGGCGTGAGGCTATCTGTGGAGAGGGGTGAGGTGAGGCTATCTGTGGAGAGGGTGAGGCGTGAGGCTATCTGTGGAGAGGGTGAGGGTGAGGCGTGAGGCTATCTGTGGAGAGGGTGAGGCGTGAGGCTATCTGTGGAGAGGGTGAGGGTGAGGCTATCTGTGGAGAGGGTGAGGGGTGAGGGCTGAGGGGTGAGGCTATCTGTGGAGAGGGTGAGGTGTGAGGCTATCTGTGGAGAGGGTGAGGCGTGAGGCTATCTGTGGAGAGGGTGAGGCTATCTGTGGAGAGGGTGAGGCTGAGGCTATCTGTGGAGAGGGTGAGGCGTGAGGCTATCTGTGGAGAGGGTGAGGCTATCTGTGGAGAGGGTGATGGGTGAGGTGTGAGGCTATCTGTGGAGAGGGTGAGGGTGGAGGGGGAGAGGCTATCTGTGGAGAGGGTGAGGTGTGAGGCTATCTGTGGAGAGGGTGAGGCGTGAGGCTATCTGTGGAGAGGGTGAGGTGTGAGGTGTGAGGCTATCTGTGGAGAGGGTGAAGGTGTGAGGCTATCTGTGGAGAGAGAGGTGAGGTGTGAGGCTATCTGTGGAGAGGGTGAGGCGTGAGGCTATCTGTGAGGCTATCTGTGGAGAGGGTGAGGCGTGAGGCTATCTGTGGAGAGGGTGAGGTGTGAGGCTATCTGTGGAGAGGGTGAGGTGTGAGGCTATCTGTGGAGAGGGTGAGGCGTGAGGCTATCTGTGGAGAGGGTGAGGTGAGGTGTGAGGCTATCTGTGGAGAGGGTGAGGTGAGAGGCTATCTGTGGAGAGGGTGAGGTGAGGCTATCTGTGGAGTGAGGCTATCTGTGGAGAGGGTGAGGTGGAGAGGGTGTGAGGCTATCTGTGGAGAGGGTGAGGTGTGAGGCTATCTGTGGAGAGGGTGAGGTGAGGCTATCTGTGGAGGGTGAGGCTGAGGCTATCTGTGGAGAGGGTGAGGTGTGAGGGTGAGGCTATCTGTGGAGAGGGTGAGGTGAGGCTGTGGAGTGAGAGGCTATCTGTGGAGGCTATCTGTGGAGAGGTGAGGTGTGAGGTGTGAGGCTATCTGTGGAGAGGGTGAGGTGTGAGAGGCTATCTGTGGAGAGGGGCGTGAGGCTATGTGAGGTGTGAGGCTATCTGTGGAGGAGGGTGAGGGTGAGGCTATCTGTGGAGAGGGTGAGGCGTGAGGCTATCTGTGGAGAGGGTGAGGTGTGAGGCTATCTGTGGAGAGGGTGAGGCTGAGGCTATCTGTGGAGAGGGTGAGGTGTGAGGCTATCTGTGGAGGGTGAGGGTGAGGCTGTGAGGCTGAGGCTATCTGTGGAGAGGGTGAGGCGTGAGGCTATCTGTGGAGAGGGTGAGGCGTGTGAGGGCTATCTGTGGAGAGGGTGAGGTGTGAGGCTATCTGTGGAGGGGTGAGGCGTGAGGCTATCTGTGGAGAGGGTGAGGTGTGAGGCTATCTGTGGAGAGGGTGAGGCGTGAGGCTATCTGTGAGGCTGTGGAGAGGGTGAGGCGTGAGGCTATCTGTGGAGAGGGTGAGGTGAGGCTATCTCTGTGGAGAGGGTGAGGCGTGAGGCTATCTGTGAGAGGGGTGAGGTGTGAGGCTATCTGTGGAGAGGGTGTGAGGCTATCTGTGGAGAGGGTGAGGGTGAGGCTATCTGTGGAGAGGGTGAGGTGTGAGTGAGGCTATCTGTGGAGAGGGTGAGGTGTGAGGCTATCTGTGGAGAGGGTGAGGGTGAGGCTATCTGTGGAGAGGGTGAGGCGTGAGGCTATCTGTGGAGAGGGTGAGGCGTGAGGCGTGAGGCTATCTGTGGAGAGGGTGAGGTGTGAGGCTATCTGTGGAGAGGGTGAGGTGTGAGGCTATCTGTGGAGAGGGTGAGGTGTGAGGCTATCTGTGGAGAGGGTGAGGTGTGAGGCTATCTGTGGAGAGGGTGAGGTGTGAGGCTATCTGTGGAGAGGGTGAGGTGTGAGGCTATCTGTGGAGAGGGTGAGGTGTGAGGCTATCTGTGGAGAGGGTGAGGTGTGAGGCTATCTGTGGAGAGGGTGAGGTGTGAGGCTATCTGTGGAGAGGGTGAGGTGTGAGGCTATCTGTGGAGAGGGTGAGGTGTGAGGCTATCTGTGGAGAGGGTGAGGTGTGAGGCTATCTGTGGAGAGGGTGAGGTGTGAGGCTATATGTGGAGAGGGTGAGGTGTGAGGAGGCAATGGAGGCTATCTGTGGAGAGGGTGAGGTGTGAGGCTATCTGTGGAGAGGGTGAGGTGTGAGGCTATCTGTGGAGAGGGTGAGGTGAGGCTATCTGTGGAGGCTATCTGTGGAGGGTGAGGTGTGAGGCTATCTGTGGAGAGGGTGAGGTGTGAGGCTATCTGTGGAGAGGGTGAGGTGTGAGGCTATCTGTGGAGAGGGTGAGGTGAGGTGAGGGCTATCTGTGGAGAGGGTGAGGCGTGTGAGGCTGTGGAGAGCTATCTGTGGATCTGTGGAGAGGTGAGGTGTGAGG
The DNA here is from genome assembly GCA_028564925.1 of Lithobates sylvaticus. NCBI lineage: Eukaryota > Metazoa > Chordata > Amphibia > Anura > Ranidae > Lithobates > Lithobates sylvaticus. Next base: position 17,088,341 of record CM053030.1, on the reverse strand, counting down.
CTATCTGTGGAGAGGGTGAGGTGTGAGGCTATCTGTGGAGAGGGTGAGGCTATCTGTGGAGAGGGTGAGGTGTGAGGCTATCTGTGGAGAGGGTGAGGGTGAGGCTATCTGTGGAGAGGGTGAGTGTGAGGCTATCTGTGGAGAGAGGTGAGGCTATCTGTGGAGAGGGTGAGGCGTGAGGCTATCTGTGGAGAGGGTGAGGGTGAGGTGTGAGGCTATCTGTGGAGAGGGTGAGGTGTGAGGCTATCTGTCTGTGGAGGGTGAGGCGAGGGGAGGTGTGAGGCTATCTGTGGAGAGGGTGAGGCGTGAGGCTATCTGTGGAGAGGGTGAGGCGTGTGAGGCTATCTGTGGAGAGGGTGAGGAGGCTGAGGGGTGAGGCTGTGGCTATCTGTGGAGAGGGTGAGGCTATCTGTGAGAGGGTGAGGCGTGAGGCTATCTGTGGAGAGGGTGTGAGGCTATCTGTGTGAGGCTGATCTGTGAGAGCTAGGCTGTGGTGGAGGTGAGGGTGAGGGCTGTGAGGGGTGAGGCGTTGAGGCTATCTGTGGAGAGGGTGAGGTGTGAGGTGTGAGGCTATCTGTGGAGAGGGTGAGGCGTGAGGTGTGAGGCTATCTGTGGAGAGGGTGAGGCGTGAGGTGTGAGGCTATCTGTGGAGAGGGTGAGGTGTGAGGCTATCTGTGGAGAGGGTGAGGGTGAGGTGTGAGGCTATCTGTGGAGAGGGTGAGGTGTGAGGCTATCTGTGGAGAGGGTGAGGCGTGAGGCGTGAGGCTATCTGTGGAGAGGGTGAGGTGTGAGGCTATCTGTGGAGAGGGTGAGGCGTGAGGCTATCTGTGGAGAGGGTGAGGTGTGAGGCTATCTGTGGAGAGGGTGAGGCTATCTGTGGAGAGGGTGAGGTGTGAGGCTATCTGTGGAGAGGGTGAGGCGTGAGGAGTGAGGCTATCTGTGGAGAGGGTGAGGCGTGAGGCTATCTGTGGAGAGGGTGAGGCGTGAGGCTATCTGTGGAGAGGGTGAGGCGTGAGGCTATCTGTGTGGAGAGGGTGAGGCGTGAGGGGTGTGAGGCTATCTGTGGAGAGGGTGAGGCGTGAGGCGTGAGGTGTGAGGCTATCTGTGGAGAGGGTGAGGCGTGAGGTGTGAGGCTATCTGTGGAGAGGGTGAGGAGGTGAGGCTATCTGTGGAGAGGGTGAGGCGTGAGGCGTGAGGCTATCTGTGGAGAGGGTGAGGCGTGAGGCGTGAGGCTATCTGTGGAGAGGGTGAGGCGTGAGGTGTGAGGCTATCTGTGGAGAGGGTGAGGCGTGAGGTGAGAGGGTGAGGCGTGAGGCTGTGGAGAGGGTGAGGCTATCTGTGGGTGTGAGGGAGAGGGTGAGGCGTGAGGTGTGAGGCTATCTGTGGAGAGAGGTGAGGCGTGAGGCTATCTGTGGAGAGGGTGAGGCGTGAGGTGTGAGGCTATCTGTGGAGAGGGTGAGGCGTGAGGTGTGAGGCTATCTGTGGAGAGGGTGAGGCGTGAGGTGTGAGGCTATCTGTGGAGAGGGTGAGGCGTGAGGTGTGAGGCTATCTGTGGAGAGGGTGAGGCGTGAGGTGTGAGGCTATCTGTGGAGAGGGTGAGGCGTGAGGTGTGAGGCTATCTGTGGAGAGGGTGAGGCGTGAGGTGTGAGGCTATCTGTGGAGAGGGTGAGGCGTGAGGTGTGAGGCTATCTGTGGAGAGGGTGAGGCGTGAGGTGTGAGGCTATCTGTGGAGAGGGTGAGGCGTGAGGTGTGAGGCTATCTGTGGAGAGGGTGAGGTGTGAGGCGTGAGGCTATCTGTGGAGAGGGTGAGGCGTGAGGCTATCTGTGGAGAGGGTGAGGCGTGAGGCTATCTGTGGAGAGGGTGAGGTGTGAGGCTATCTGTGGAGAGGGTGAGGTGTGAGGCGTGAGGCTATCTGTGGAGAGGGTGAGGCGTGAGGCTATCTGTGGAGAGGGTGAGGTGTGAGGCTATCTGTGGAGAGGGTGAGGTGTGAGGCTATCTGTGGAGAGGGTGAGGTGTGAGGCTATCTGTGGAGAGGGTGAGGCGTGAGGTGTGAGGCTATCTGTGGAGAGGGTGAGGCGTGAGGTGTGAGGCTATCTGTGGAGAGGGTGAGGTGTGAGGCTATCTGTGGAGAGGGTGAGGTGTGAGGCTATCTGTGGAGTGGGTGAGGTGTGAGGCTATCTGTGGAGAGGGTGAGGCGTGAGGCTATCTGTGGAGAGGGTGAGGTGTGAGGCTATCTGTGGAGAGGGTGAGGTGTGAGGCTATCTGTGGAGAGGGTGAGGCGTGAGGCTATCTGTGGAGAGGGTGAGGTGTGAGGCTATCTGTGGAGAGGGTGAGGTGTGAGGCTATCTGTGGAGAGGGTGAGGCGTGAGGCTATCTGTGGAGAGGGTGAGGCGTGAGGCGTGAGGCTATCTGTGGAGAGGGTGAGGCGTGAGGCTATCTGTGGAGAGGGTGAGGCGTGAGGCTATCTGTGGAGAGGGTGAGGCGTGAGGCTATCTGTGGAGAGGGTGAGGCGTGAGGCTATCTGTGGAGAGGGTGAGGCGTGAGGCTATCTGTGGAGAGGGTGAGGCGTGAGGCTATCTGTGGAGAGGGTGAGGCGTGAGGCGTGAGGCTATCTGTGGAGAGGGTGAGGCGTGAGGCTATCTGTGGAGAGGGTGAGGCGTGAGGCTATCTGTGGAGAGGGTGAGGCGTGAGGCTATCTGTGGAGAGGGTGAGGCGTGAGGCTATCTGTGGAGAGGGTGAGGCGTGAGGCTATCTGTGGAGAGGGTGAGGCGTGAGGCTCTCTGTGGAGAGGGTGAGGCGTGAGGCGTGAGGCTATCTGTGGAGAGGGTGAGGCGTGAGGCTATCTGTGGAGAGGGTGAGGCGTGAGGCTATCTGTGGAGAGGGTGAGGCGTGAGGCTATCTGTGGAGAGGGTGAGGCGTGAGGCGTGAGGCTATCTGTGGAGAGGGTGAGGCGTGAGGTGTGAGGCTATCTGTGGAGAGGGTGAGGCGTGAGGTGTGAGGCTATCTGTGGAGAGGGTGAGGCGTGAGGTGTGAGGCTATCTGTGGAGAGGGTGAGGCGTGAGGCGTGAGGCTATCTGTGGAGAGGGTGAGGCGTGAGGTGTGAGGCTATCTGTGGAGAGGGTGAGGCGTGAGGCGTGAGGCTATCTGTGGAGAGGGTGAGGCGTGAGGCGTGAGGCTATCTGTGGAGAGGGTGAGGCGTGAGGCGTGAGGCTATCTGTGGAGAGGGTGAGGCGTGAGGCTATCTGTGGAGAGGGTGAGGCGTGAGGCTATCTGTGGAGAGGGTGAGGCGTGAGGCTATCTGTGGAGAGGGTGAGGCGTGAGGCTATCTGTGGAGAGGGTGAGGCGTGAGGCTATCTGTGGAGAGGGTGAGGCGTGAGGCTATCTGTGGAGAGGGTGAGGCGTGAGGCTATCTGTGGAGAGGGTGAGGCGTGAGGCTATCTGTGGAGAGGGTGAGGCGTGAGGCTATCTGTGGAGAGGGTGAGGCGTGAGGCTATCTGTGGAGAGGGTGAGGTGTGAGGCTATCTGTGGAGAGGGTGAGGCGTGAGGCTATCTGTGGAGAGGGTGAGGCGTGAGGCTATCTGTGGAGAGGGTGAGGCGTGAGGCTATCTGTGGAGAGGGTGAGGCGTGAGGCGTGAGGCTATCTGTGGAGAGGGTGAGGTGTGAGGCTATCTGTGGAGAGGGTGAGGTGTGAGGTGTGAGGCTATCTGTGGAGAGGGTGAGGTGTGAGGTGTGAGGCTATCTGTGGAGAGGGTGAGGTGTGAGGCTATCTGTGGAGAGGGTGAGGCGTGAGGTGTGAGGCTATCTGTGGAGAGGGTGAGGCGTGAGGTGTGAGGCTATCTGTGGAGAGGGTGAGGCGTGAGGTGTGAGGCTATCTGTGGAGAGGGTGAGGCGTGAGGCGTGAGGCTATCTGTGGAGAGGGTGAGGCGTGAGGCGTGAGGCTATCTGTGGAGAGGGTGAGGCGTGAGGCGATCTGTGGAGAGGGTGAGGCGTGAGGCTATCTGTGGAGAGGGTGAGGCGTGAGGCTATCTGTGGAGGATCTGTGGAGAGGGTGAGGCGTGAGGCTATCTGTGCAGAGGGTGAGGCGTGAGGCGATCTGTGGAGAGGGTGAGGCGTGAGGCGATCTGTGGAGAGGGTGAGGCGTGAGGCTATCTGTGCAGAGGGTGAGGCGTGAGGCTATCTGTGCAGAGGGTGAGGCGTGAGGCGATCTGTGGAGAGGGTGAGGCGTGAGGCGATCTGTGGAGAGGGTGAGGCGTGAGGCGATCTGTGCAGAGGGTGAGGCGTGAGGCGATCTGTGCAGAGGGTGAGGCGTGAGGCGATCTGTGCAGAGGGTGAGGCGTGAGGCGATCTGTGCAGAGGGTGAGGCGTGAGGCGATCTGTGCAGAGGGTGAGGCGTGAGGCGATCTGTGCAGAGGGTGAGGCGTGAGGCGATCTGTGCAGAGGGTGAGGCGTGAGGCGATCTGTGCAGAGGGTGAGGCGTGAGGCGATCTGTGCAGAGGGTGAGGCGTGAGGCGATCTGTGAAGAGGGTGAGGCGTGAGGCGTGAGGGGTGAGGCGTGAGGCGATCTGTGCAGAGGGTGAGGCGTGAGGCGATCTGTGCAGAGGGTGAGGCGTGAGGCGATCTGTGCAGAGGGTGAGGCGTGAGGCGATCTGTGCAGAGGGTGAGGCGTGAGGCGATCTGTGCAGAGGGTGAGGCGTGAGGCGATCTGTGCAGAGGGTGAGGCGTGAGGCGATCTGTGCAGAGGGTGAGGCGTGAGGCGATCTGTGCAGAGGGTGAGGCGTGAGGCGATCTGTGCAGAGGGTGAGGCGTGAGGCGTGAGGCGATCTGTGCAGAGGGTGAGGCGTGAGGCGATCTGTGCAGAGGGTGAGGCGTGAGGCGATCTGTGCAGAGGGTGAGGCGTGAGGCGATCTGTGCAGAGGGTGAGGCGATCTGTGCAGAGGGTGAGGCGTGAGGCGATCTGTGCAGAGGGTGAGGCGTGAGGCGATCTGTGCAGAGGGTGAGGCGTGAGGCGATCTGTGCAGAGGGTGAGGCGTGAGGCGATCTGTGCAGAGGGTGAGGCGTGAGGCGATCTGTGCAGAGGGTGAGGCGTGAGGCGATCTGTGCAGAGGGTGAGGCGTGAGGCGATCTGTGCAGAGGGTGAGGCGTGAGGCGATCTGTGCAGAGGGTGAGGCGTGAGGCGATCTGTGCAGAGGGTGAGGCGTGAGGCGATCTGTGCAGAGGGTGAGGCGATCTGTGCAGAGGGTGAGGCGATCTGTGCAGAGGGTGAGGCGATCTGTGCAGAGGGTGAGGCGTGAGGCGATCTGTGCAGAGGGTGAGGCGATCTGTGCAGAGGGTGAGGCGATCTGATCTGTGCAGAGGGTGAGGCGATCTGTGCAGAGGGTGAGGCGATCTGTGCAGAGGGTGAGGCGTGAGGCGATCTGTGCAGAGGGTGAGGCGTGAGGCGTGAGGCGATCTGTGCAGAGGGTGAGGCGTGAGGCGATCTGTGCAGAGGGTGAGGCGTGAGGCGATCTGTGCAGAGGGTGAGGCGTGAGGCGATCTGTGCAGAGGGTGAGGCGTGAGGCGATCTGTGCAGAGGGTGAGGCGTGAGGCGATCTGTGCAGAGGGTGAGGCGTGAGGCGATCTGTGCAGAGGGTGAGGCGATCTGTGCAGAGGGTGAGGCGATCTGTGCAGAGGGTGAGGCGATCTGTGCAGAGGGTGAGGCGATCTGTGCAGAGGGTGAGGCGATCTGTGCAGAGGGTGAGGCGATCTGTGCAGAGGGTGAGGCGATCTGTGCAGAGGGTGAGGCGATCTGTGCAGAGGGTGAGGCGATCTGTGCAGAGGGTGAGGCGATCTGTGCAGAGGGTGAGGCGATCTGTGCAGAGGGTGAGGCGATCTGTGCAGAGGGTGAGGCGATCTGTGCAGAGGGTGAGGCGAACTGTGCAGAGGGTGAGGCGAACTGTGCAGAGGGTGAGGCGAACTGTGCAGAGGGTGAGGTGTGAGGGGGGAGGTGAGCTGTGGAGAGGGTGAGGTGTGAGGGGGAAGTGAGCTGTGGAGAGGGTGAGGGGGGAGGTGAGCTGTAAGGGGGGAGGTGAGCTGTGGCGAGGGGGAGCTGTGAGGGGGGAGGTGGGCCGTGGCGAGGGGGAGCTGTGAGGGGGGAGGTGGGCCGTGGCGAGGGGGGAGGTGAGCTGTGGAGAGGGTGGGGTGTGAGGGGGGTGAACTGTGGAGAGGGGAAGCTGTGAGAGGCAAGGTGAGCTGTGAGGGGGAGGTTAACTGTGGAGAGGGGGAGATGTGAGGGGGAGGTGAACTGTGGAGAGGGTGAGGTGAGCTGTGGAGAGGGGGAGCTGTGAGGGGGAGGTGAGCCGTGGAGAGGGTGAGGTGAACTGTGGAGAGGGGGAGGTGAGCTGTAGAGCGGGGGAGCTGTGAGGGGGGAGGTGAGCTGTGAAGAGGGTGAGGTGAGCTGTGGAGAGGGTGAGCTGTGGAGAAAGGGAGCTGTGAGGGGGAGGTGGACTGTGGAGAAAGGGAGCTGTGAGGGGGAGGTGGACTGTGGAGAGGGTGAGGGGGGATGTGGACTGTGGAGAGGGTGAGGGGGAGGTGATCTGTGGAGAGTGAGGTGAACTGTGGAGAGGGGGAGCTGTGAGGGGGGAAGTGAACTGTGGAGAGGGTGGAAATGAACTGTGGAGAGGGGGAGCTGAACTGTGGAGAGGGGGAGCTGTGAGGGGGAGGTGAACTGTGGAGAGGGTGAGGTGTGAGGGGGAGGTGAACTGTGGAGAGGGTGAGGGGGAGGTGAACTGTGGAGAGAGGAAGCTGTGAGGGGTGAGGTGAACTGTGGAGAGGGGAGGTGAACTCACCTGTACCGGGGTGTCAGAGGGGGCACTCTGTGGCGGGGGGGTTAGAATGGGGCGGTTCCTAGGTCATCACTCACCCGTGCAGACTATGCCATGGGGTCAGTCCCGTGGTCGTCACTCACCCGTGGAGAATGTGCAGGGGGGTCAGAGGGGGGCGGTTCCAGGGTTGTCACTCACCCATGCAGACTCTGTCAGGGGGGGGGGTCAGACAGTTCCAGGTCATTCCCTTTTTCTGGGGTGAGCACACTCCTGACCCCTGGGCACAGAGGAGGAGAAGCACATAAATAAGGAGACTGATTCTTCCTCACTGCCCTGGGGGGTCCTAAGACTTCACTGGCAGCATGCTTGTTCCAGAATGAAGGCACTCCTACCATGACAGGCCCTCACCCCCCCCCCCCCCCCCACCTCCAGCCAGGCTCCCAGGGCCTGCTCACTGATAACATCCTCTGGAACCCCCTTCCTGATTGGTGGAAGTAAGTGGAAGTCTCATCCATGGGTGTGGCCGGCAGGTGGCGCTGTCAGGCCGTGATTCCTTACAGTACTGAACAGAGACCCCCCCAGATGGCGCTGAGTTGTGTTGCAGCACGGAAGCTCTCCCTCCTCACACGCTGTCTCTGTGTGAGGAGGGAGAGCCGGTGTTCTGCCAAAAGCTGTCCCCCCATCGGATAGTGTCCGCCCAGTACTGCGCTTGCAAATAGACTCCGAAAGTCTCCGAAGATGAATGGCGCCCTCGCACTGAGTCCAGGTTCAAGCCCCACCATCCAAGTGGACATACGGCAGCACTTAGTAACAGGGCCCCTCGCCACCCTTTTCCGGCACGGCTTTGCTTGGCAATTTTTTATTCTGACTCCGCTATACTGCTACCGTATGTCCACTTGGACAGTGGGGCTTGAACCTGGACTCAGTGCGCAGGCGCCGTTCTTCTTCGGAGACCTTTGAACTGCAAAGCGCAGTACAGGGCAGACACTATGCGACGGGAAACAGTATTTAACATGACACCGGCAATAAGAGATGATCTCATATGTGTACATATGAGATCATCTCTCATTGGACACTCCGATCGAGTGCTAAATGGCCGCTGTGATTGGCCATTTAGCACGATCTGTGATTGGCTGTGTCCAAGGGACAACCACAGAATTCCCCCCGGGGGTGATGTAAACAGGAGGACGTCCAGGGACGCCCTCCCGGCAATTGAGTATCGCGCTGTAGCTGTCTTTCGGCTATAGCGCGGGCGCAAGGAGATTTATTTATTATAATTGTATTTATTATTATTAACTGTTTTTATCGATTTATTAGTTATGAATTGTTTATTATATTTTAGTTCCTGTTTATTTTTTATTTAATATATATTCTTTATTTAATATTATATGTATTGCTTTTATTTATTTTTATTTAAATTAATAGTTTTTATTATTTTATTTGTTATTTATTGTTTATTCTTCAGGGGTGGAGAAGTGTTTGGGGGGCTTTGTGCCCTTTATGGGGGTTTGTTCTGCTGGGATAAAGGGTTGTTGGGGGGGCTTTGTGCCCTTATGTGCCCACTTTCGGCGTATGAGGCGGACACTATCCGATGGGGGGACAGATCTCGGCAGAACACCGGAAGAGGAACTTTTCTTATAGCATCACTTCCTCCAGCAGCTTGTGTGCGCAGAGCGTCCAGGGAATGTACTCGACACCTGATTGGTGGGATCTCAGAGGCAGTCTTTCCCGCCTCTCTGACAGATCCGTGTAGCACAGAGCCTGAAGATCTTCAGTGTAGCATGGATTCCACTACCCCGTGAAAGACGTTATCCCCTGACGCTACTGCGCATGCGCCGGTTTCAGTCAAAAGAAACCGAGCGCCGAGCTGCTCAAAACTAATACACACATAGCACAGGGGGCACATCACACATAGCACAGGGGGCACATCACACATAGCACAGGGGGCACATCACACATAGCACAGGGGGCACATCACACATAGCACAGGGGGCACATGACACATAGCACAGGGGGCACATGACACATAGCACAGGGGGCACATGACACATAGCACAGGGGGCACATGACACATAGCACAGGGGGCACATGACACATAGCACAGGGGGCACATGACACATAGCACAGGGGGCACATCACACATAGGACAGGGGGCACACCACACATAGGATAGGGGGCACACCACACATAGGACAGGGGGCACACCACACATAGGACAGGGGGCACACCACACATAGGACAGGGGGCACACCACACATAGCACAGGGGGCACACCACACATAGCACAGGGGGCACACCACACATAGCACAGGGGGCACATCACACATAGCACAGGGGGCACATCACACATAGCACAGGGGGCACATCACACATAGCACAGGGGGCACATCACACATAGCACATCACACATAGGACAGGGGGCACATCACACATAGCACAGGGGGCACATCACACATAGCACAGGGGGCACACCACACATAGCACAGGGGGCACATCACACATAGGACAGGGGGCACATCACACATAGGACAGGGGGCGCCATACAAATGCCCTCCCCCACACTTTTTTTTTTATTTGTAAAAAAATTTGAAAACAATTTATCATTTTCCTTTCACTTCACAATTATGTGCCACTTTGTGTTGGTCTATCACATAAAATCCCAATAAAATAGATTTATGTTTTTGGTTGTAACATGACAATATTTGGTAAATTTCAAGGGGTATGAATACCTTTTCAAGGCACTGTATTCCCTCGGTGCAAGATCGGTTTTTATATTTTATCAGAAAATTGGATAATTTATGTTTTTGTGCCCTAAAATTAACTTTAGTGTATTTTATTTTATTTATTTTTTACTAAAATGTTTTAGTTTCCAAGACCTTTGCATTAATATTGTATAACATAATAAAAATCACCACCATTTTATTCTCCAGGGTATCTGCTTTCAGAAAATATCATGTTTTGGGTGTTTCAGGGCTAAAATTGATTTATTTATTTTTGTGTGAAAAAGTCTAAAAAACAGGTCTTGCCGTGAAAGGGTTGATTAGCAAGTAGGTGGGTAGGGGACACAAATGTGGGCAGGGACACACAAAGGTGGGCGGGGCAGAGTAGAATATTATGGCAGGGAGATCTCACTATTAGATAAGAGGACAGGATATTGGACTCCTCCTATACATATCTCTTATTGACTGAATTGCTCCTGAACTTTGCATGCAGTAATGCTGTGTGCACCTCTTTCTTTTCTCAGGGTCATCCAAGAGCCGCTGGAGAGTCTGGAATTGGCATCCTGTTCCCTCCTCCCACCGGATTTGTATTATTTGACACAGAGCCTCCACGCCCCTGCCCTGAAGAAGGTGGACCTGAGCTGGACCAACCTGTCGGAACTCCCCTTCCAGCAGCTTCTGGCCGCCACCTCCTCCTCCTCCTCCCTCCTCCACCTGGACGTCATGGAGTGCTGTCTCACTGACTCCGCCCTGTCGGTGCTGGTGCCTGCCCTCTGTTACTGCTCCCGCCTTCGGTACCTGGGACTCTTCGGTAACCCCTTATCCTCCCAGAGACTGAGGACTCTCCTCCAGAACTGCCTGGAGGCTCCAGGAGCTTCAGCTGGTGGTCTACCCATACCCGGTGGACTTTTGCAGGGAGGATCTGAATTGGGCAGGTTTTTTCGGACCGCTGTTGGATGGATCCACCGAACAGCGGAAGGTGGTGCATTTCTCGGCAGAGCTGCAAGAGACACTGGCGAGGATGGAGAGAACGGACCTTGTGTGGACAACGGATGTGCGCCTTCACCAAAAACTGAAGTATCTGAACCTTTAGTGACAACGGTCACCGAAATACAGACTCTGGGTTCTGGTCCCCAGATTTTTCTTTTTTTTTAGATAAAGACCATTGCGGCAGACACATCGGACACTTTTTTTTGGGGACCAGTGACATTATTACATTGATCAGTGCTAAAAATATGCACTGATCACTGTATAAATGACACTGGCGGGAAAGGGGTTAACATCAGGGGTGATCAAGGGGTTATGTTCCCTGGGTGTGTTTACTAACTGTATGGGGGACGGGCTGACTGGCACAACACAGAGATCCGTCTTTCTGCATAGCAGGAAGACCAGATCCTGTGTCATCCCCTGTCGGAACGGAGACCTGCCTTGTTTACATCGGCAGATCCCTGTCCTGTTTTGTGTGGGGAATGATTGCGGGTAGGCCTCACGTCCGCCAGACCCGCTGATCGGCTCCCCCTGCTGGCCAATCGTTGCGCGTGTGCCCACATAGGCTAGTGCACGAAACTACATACCAGTACGTTGTTTCGCGCAGCCGAGGCACCGTTTCACAGAATAACTGAGGCGGGCGGTCGGCAAGTGGTTAAACCAGATCATCACTCCGACCCCCAGAGAAAGAACATATACTTTATACCTGCAACATACAATTATTTTTTTTTTGGAAATTTATTTTTTATTTTTAAAGTGCATAAAACAGCGACACAACCAAGACCACGCAGGGCCAACAAAATGGGGTTTATTTAGGTAGAGAGGGCAAAATAAGTCACAGTTCTGCAAACCAATCAGCTTCTAACCTCAGCTTGTTTAGTTAAGCTTTAGAAATTCAAACTTCAATAAACTTCAATATTACAACTATCTGCTAAAAGAAAAAAAAAAAAAATCAAACTTCAATAAACTTCACTATTACAACTACCTGCTAAAAGAAAAAAAATAAATAAACAAAAAACTTATACCCGCAACATTAAAACTTTAATAAGAAGGTTGGTGGCCGCTCAGCATAACAGTTCCGCTTTCCATTTTTTCCTTTTTGTACAGCTGGTGGCTCTGTTGGGAAAAGACGAAAACCATGAAAAACACCCGATACCCCAATAAAAGATAATAGAAAATTTTATCAAATACTTATTTACCGTAATATTCCTTTTCCTGACGCCAATATGTGGCAGCATACATATGATATGGCTCCGCCCCTATATCCACCCACAGGACCTGTTTAGCTCTATAAAAGCCCCCCATTCTCCGTATATAGCACAATTATCATAGAGAGGGTTCGTATGCTGCCACATATCGGCGTCAGAAAAGGAAAATTACGGTAAGTATTTGATACTTCCATTTTAGTATTTAATTTTCCATTTTCCTGACGCCAAACATGGCAGCATACGTACGATACATAATGAGCTTTTGAGAGGGAGGGTTTAATGCTCTTATTTCTGTCATAAGAGGAAAGGTACCTGTTTCTTTAGGTTCCTCCTATGGAACCCATAGGCTTGTTCACACTTGTAGCAGGCTCTGCTATTGAACTGAAAAGCGATCTGTGCTTAGGTCAGTTTTCAGAGGCATTTGATCTTATCACATAGAGGAGACAAGTGTTCCCGCAATGCGATTTTTCAAAGAGCGATTTGAACGCAATGTGGCAGCTCACTTGGCTGCCCTACATGTGCAAAAAGAAGCCCCTGCTCCCATTTAGGGGCAACCAGCTTTGCGCAATGTTTTTAAAGGCGCTTAGCTAGATCATGTATGCTGCCATGTTTGGCGTCAGTAAATTCAGATCTCTTCTCTAGCCATGTATTTCCATTGAAAATAACTGGATTTTGGTTACTCCCCGTAAGGTACCGTTCACATATATGCGAATTGGATGCGTTTTGAGCCGCATTCCGATTTGCATGACATGTGAATATAACCGGCTTTCTATAGAGCCGGTTCACATATGTGGTGCAATAAATCAATACCCCAATCCATACCAGGCCCTTAGGTCAGGTATGGATTTTGTAGGGGAACCTCACGCCTAAAGAAAAAATTGGGTGGCGTCCTCTCAATCCGAGCATGCAGCCCGGCAGGCCAGGAAAGGGGGGAGCTGCCCTCACCTCCTGAACTATACCAGGCCACATGCCCTCAACATGGGGTGGGGGGTTTGCTTTGGGACAGGGGGACTCTGTCCTATCCACCTCAAAGCACCTCACCCCCATGTCGATAGGGACAAGGGCCTCATCCCCACAACCCTGGCCGGTGGTTGGTGGGGGTCTGAGGGCACCCAGATCCTTTCCTCCCCCCCTACTCAATCGCCAAAAAGTGTCAGAAATAAAAAACGTTTTTGACAATTTCTTTTATTTAAAAAACAAGATCCACCGTCAGTCGTGAAACCTGCCGCCACCGCTGACCGAACAAAAACAAAAAAAAGCTCCACTCGCGCTGAAGGCTCCCTCTGTTTGCCTGCTCCGCCATCTGACATTTATTAAACAGCTAAGGGGTGGGGCCACCTGGCGTCATCTGTGGCACTGCCCCTTGTGACCTCATCGGCCGCTGCATGCGAAAGCGGCTCCATCGTGAAAACATGTAGAGCTACAATTTTTGGAATTTAGAGCCCCCGTTTCTTGAATTTAAGGTGGATGTAAACCCGAATTTTTTTTTTTTTTTTTTTTTTGTCTGGCACAATATAGAGTATGGGATTTCAGATCAGCTGTTCCCAGTCTTGCCACAGAGAGTTAATCCAGCTCTGAGGAATCCTCATATCTTTTTTCAGTGAAATAAAACAGACAAACTGAAAACTTTCTTCCCCCCTTGCTGTGATTGACAGGTGATTTACATATCTCGTGCACTAGCATAAGACGTGCATTATTTTATAAATTCCCACCCCCCACTCCTTTCTTCAGCAGCTCTGCAATGATTGGCTGTTCCACACCTCAGTATGATTTGGCATGCTGAAGTCATGTGGGGACTTTTCTGGGTCTTGACTGGATGTTAGTGATCATAGCAGAAGTTCAGTGTAAGAAATACACAGGAGAAAATGCATGTTAAGGGGAGTGTAGAAGTGGGTGGCGAGTCTACTGACATCATGACTCCACCCACCGAGCCTCGGAAAACAGACCCACCCACAGAATCTGCAGTTTTTCGGGTCTCATAGCAGACAGAGGGAAGGCATTCGACAGATGAGTATACATGCAGGAGGCGTGTATATCCTTCTAGGTAACCAATATTGCAGTAGTTTAGAAAAGAGGAGAGTGGGTTGGGAGGTGTGGGCTGGCATGGTATCCACTGCCCAGTCACCTGAGCTGTTGTGATAGAAAAGGCTGAAGGGGTATTTGTGTCTACCCTCTCACCCTGAGCTGATCTGGGAAGGGGGGAGGTTGCTGTGTCCACCACCACCCAGGTACAGTGTAGCTGAGTTGATTTGATAGGGGGTGGCATTGCTGTGTCTCCACCACGTAGTAGTAGTAGTAGTAGTAGTGGTAGTGGTAGTCGTAGACCATTGGGTTCAGAATTTTTTTTTTTGTTTTCCTCCTCTAAAACCTAGGTGGGTCTTATGGTGTGAAAAATACGGTAATTCTTCTCTGTACTGTACAATGTACCTTATGCACACTACTTTCTAATGAAAACGAATAAAAAAAAAAAAAGAAAATCAGCAATCATTTTTTTTTTTATTATTCTTTTTGGCGAGATTGTCATCGTAATAGTAAAGCAGAGAAAACATCCAGCAGAGGCCCAAATAACCAATAAAAACATGGCTGCGTTCTAATCCTATTCCATTCATCCAAAAAAAAAAGTTTTGGCTAGAGATCCACTTTAACCACTTACCCACCAGGTCAATTCGGACATTTCTCTCCTGCATGTAAAAATTATATTTTCTAGCAAAAAAAAATTACACAGAACCCCCAAACATTATATATGTTTTTTTCAGCAGAGACCCTAGAGAATAAAATTGCAGCCTTTGAAACTTTTTATCTTGTACAGTATTTGCCCAGCAATTTTTCAAAAACTTTTTTTGAGGGGGAAAAAGAGTTTTCATGCGTTTAACCACCTGAGACCCAGGCCAAATTCTGACATTTTTCTCCTACATGTAAAATTCCAAATTTTTTTGCTAGAAAATTACATAGAACCCCCAAACATTATATATGTTTTTTTAGCAAAGACCCTAAAGAATACAATGGCGGTCGTTGCAACTTTTTATCTCGCACGGTATTTGCGCAGCAATTTTTCGAACGCGTTTTTTTCAGAAAAAAAAAAACAGTTTCCTGCTTTAAAAAAAAAAAAAAAAAAAAAACAGTAAAGTTAGCCCAATTTTTTTGCATAATGTGAAAGATGAAGATACGCCGAGTAAATAGATACCCAACATGTCACGCTTCAAAATTGCATGCGCTTGTGGAATGGCGCCAAACTTTGGTATTTAAAAATCCCCATAGTCGACGCTTAAACATTTTTTACTGGTTACATATTTTGAGTTACAGAGGAGGTCTAGGGCTAGAATTATTGCTCTCGCTCTAACGTTCGCGGCGATACCTCACATGTGTGGTCGGGACTTACGTATGCGTTCGCTTCTGCGTACGAGCTCACGGGGACAGGGCGCTTTAAAAAAAAAAATTTTCTTCTTTTTATTGTTCATTTTACTTTATTTTTTTAGTTCAGCAACTATAAAAAAAAAAAAAAATATTTGATTACTTTTATTCCTATTACAAGGAATGTAAACATCCCTTGTAATAGGAATATTACATGATCGGACCTATTTACAGTGAGATATGGGGGGTCAATAAGACCCCACATCTCACCTCTAGGCTGGGAAGCCTAAAATCAAAAAAAAAAAACAAAAAAAAACGATCACCGCTTCCCAGCCGCGGTGCCGCCGTTTTTTGAATGCAGAGGCCGGGCGTGACGTCATAACATCGCGCCCGGCCTCCGAACGATCATAGAGACTCCGGCGACCATCTGGTCCGCCGGAAATCTCTATGATCGTCATCCGGGGGCCGGCGGATCCCGAGTCCGACTCACCGATGGAAGCGGTGAGTCGGTAGAAGCACCGGAGGGCGGCGGGAGGGGGGGCGTCCCCTCCCGCAAGAACGATCAAGCGGCGGAACAGCCGCTATGATCGTTCTTATGGTGCAGGGAATCGCCAGCTGAAACCGGCAATATCTGAATGATGTCTGTAGCTACAGGCATCATTCAGATATACCCCTGAGACCAAAAAGACGTCATATGACGTATACTGGGTCTCAGGTGGTTAAAATCGAAAACAGTAAAGTTAGCCCAATTTTTTGTATAATGTGAAAGATGATGTTATGTTGAGTAAATAGATACCGAACATGTCACGCTTCAAAATTGCACGCGCTCGTGGAATGGCGCCAAACTTCGCTACTTAAAAATCCCCATGGGCGACGCTTTAACATTTTTTACAGGTTCCATGTTTTGAGTTACAGAGGCGGTCTGGTGCTAGAATTATTGCTCTCGAACTTTCCCGGCGATACCTCACATGTGTGGTTTGAACACAGTTTACATATGTGGGCAGCGATTTGCGTATGCGTTCACTTCTGCGTGCGAGCACACGGGGCAGGGGCGCTTTACATTTTTTTATTGTTAATTTTACTTTTTATTTTTCTAGTTTTCCAGCTCCACCGAAGCACCAAGCAAAAGTAAGGGAACTTACCTGATGGTGGTCCTGGGGAATGAGGGGGGGTTGATGGAGTATTTGGGGGGGCTCTTGGAGGGGTGGGGGGCGTTGCTGATGGCACCTCAGACTTCTTATTCAGGACGGCCTGTCAAAGAAAGCAAAAAGCATTAAACGTAATGTAAACAGAACATTTCATATTCCTGATATGTCTGCTGTACCATGTACTTGTATGAGAGTCTCCTGTTCTCTCTGTATTGCTTCCTTTGTGTGAAATCCCTGCTCTTCCTCCCAGTCCCTCTGCTTTCCTATTAATAACTGAAAACGATTAAACCTGAAAAGGGTATCCGTGTGTAATACTCCCCTTTGGCTTGGCATGTTTTGATGCCGCACCTTGTGCTTTCATCAATCATGCTTTGGGGGTCCTCTCTGTACCAACACCCCCACTGGTTGGGTAGACAATAGGAAGGGTTCAAAGCTTTCAGATCCCATTGTGGAGATTTCCCCTTTACTTCCTGCCCTGCAGAGCCAACAGGAAGCCAGAGGAAATCTCCCCACACTGAAGTAAATCCTTTCCTAGACAGCTGTCAGCAGAAGCGGGTATCCTCCATTAGAAGATTTTCCCTCACTTCCTGTTTGGGTGACAACTATTTTTGATTTCCTATCATGTTGACTTGCAGCGGTCACCAGGATAAATAGATGGTTAGACTGCCTCACAGGGGCGGACTGGCCAGTCGGCTACTCGGGCACTGCCCGAGGGCGCCGGGACACTAGGGGGCCCCATCAGGGTTGCCAGCATCAGTAAAACCAGGGACAGTATGTAAAAATCTGTGTTTTTTTTTTTTACATCTGTCTCTGAAATGTCCCTTACCGATATCCTTTTGGTCTAAAATCCAGAGATTATAGCTGCCCCACCTCTCCAGTACCTTCTCAGCCAATAGAAACATGTCTGTGTATACTGTGTGTGTGTGTATACTGTGTGGCCCCATAATCTCCTACTGCCCGGGGGCCCCATGAGTTGTCAGTCCGCCCCTGCTGCCTCAGGATCTATTCACACTAATAGATTTTTTGATGCATTTTGCAGAAATGCAGGGACATTTTTTAACATGGGGTCCTATAGAACATGTTCACATCAATGCATTTTTGTGCCCTTTTGGAAAGGGTCGGGGACTTTTTTCCTGCAAAATGCAGCGTTTTGCATGTAATAGACTTCAATGGACCCGCATCCAAAACAGTAGTCGGGTTTTTACTGCGATTTTGCCACGATTTGCATTTAAAAAATGTTTGCACTGTATATAGCCCCCTTCTTAGCAACCAGCTATATACAGTGTAAAAAAATAAAATAAAACGTAAATCGCTGTAAATATGCATGTCCAAAAAGGTCATCAAAATCAACATGCATAGATAAGCCTAATGCCCCGCATACACGGTCGGAAATTCCGACCACAAAATCCGTCGGATATTTTCAGACGGATTTTGTCCGACACTGGTGTTGCATACACACGGTCGGACAAAGTTGTCGGAAAATCCGATCATTCTGAAGGTGGTGACGTTCGTTGCGTACGACGGAACTACGTAGAGGCTAGTAGCCAATAGCTTTGGTCTTGTAATTTGATCTGAGCATGCGTGACACTTTGTCCGTCGGAATTCGCTACACACGATCGGAAAAAGTCCAATCGGACTTTGTTGTCGGAAAATTTGAGAGCAGGATCTCAAATTTTTTCCGACGGAAAAAGTCCGATGGCGCCCACACACGGTCAGATTTTCCGACAACATGGTCCGATAGGGGGCATAAAGGGTCGCTTCACATATCTATGCATGTTGCTGTTGAGCATTTCTGTAGTGCTTTTTGCTGTGCTTTCTGTTTTTTTTTTTTGTTTTTGTTGTGGTGTCTCACCTGATATATTGATCTCCTTGGTCTCGGTGGTGGCTGAGGATGCCGGATGGTCTTTCCTAAAATTACTAAAGAAAGACACAATGTACCTTATGCACACTACTTTCTAATAAAAACGAATAAAAAAAAAAGAAAATCGGCAATCATTTTATTTTTTTTTATTATTCTTTTTGGCGAGATTGTCATCGTAATAGTAAATCGGAGACACTATCCAGCAGAGGCCCAAATAACCAATAAAAACATGGCTGGGTTCTAATCCTATTCCATTCCATCCAGAAAAAAAAGTTTTGGCTAGAGATCCACTTTAACCACTTACCCACCAGGTCAATTCTGACATTTCTCTCCTACATGTAAAAATCATATTTTCTAGCAAAAAAATTTACACAGAACCCCCAAACATATATGTTTTTTTTCAGCAGAGACCCTAGAGAATAAAATTGCAGCCGTTGAAACTTTATCTTGTACAGTATTTGCCCAGCAATTTTTCAAAAACTTTTTTGGGGGGGGGGGGGGGGGGGGGAAAGAGTTTTCATGCGTTTAAAATCGAAAACAACAAAGTTAGCCCAATTTTTTGTATAACATGAAAGATGATGTTATGTTGAGTAAATAGATACCGAACATGTCACGCTTCAAAATTGCACGCGCTTGTGGAATGGCGCCAAACTTCGCTACTTAAAAATCCCCATAGGCGACGCTTCAACATTTTTTACAGGTTCCATGTTTTGAGTTACAGAGGCGGTCTGGTGCTAGAATTATTGCTCTCGCTCGAACATTCCCGGCGATACCTCACATGTGTGGTTTGAACACCGTTTACATATGTGGGCAGCGACTTGCGTATGCGTTCACTTCTGCGTGCGAGCACACGGGGGCAGGGGCGCTTTATATTTTTTTATTGTTAATTTTACTTTTTATTTTTCTAGTTTTCCAGCTCCACCGAAGCACCAAGCAAAAGTAATGGAACTTACCTGATGGTGGTCCTGGGGAATGTGGGGGGGGTTGATGGAGTATCTGGGGGGGCTCTTGGAGGGGTGGGGGGCGTGGCTGATGGCACCTCAGACTTCTTATTCAGGACGGCCTGTCAAAGAAAGCAAAAGCATTAAACGTAATGTAAACGGAACATTTCATATTCCTGATATGTCTGCTGTACCATGTACTTGTATGAGAGTCTCCTGTTCTCTCTGTATTGCTTCCTTTGTGTGAAATCCCTGCTCTTCCTCCCAGTCCCTCTGCTTTACTATTTTTTTTTTTTTTTTTTTGGATGTACAAATTTGGAAGCACACATCCTTTATTTTCAATCAATAATCCTATTTTGTTTAGTTCAGCAGACAGGATTCGTAGGTAGGCACCATATATTTTATATTAATAAACGCATCTTCTCCTCCATGGCGCTCAAAAGCTTCTAGTGTTTCTTCAATCAGGTCACCAATGTTTTCACGTTTTTTTTTTTTTAACGTAAAGTTTATTTATTTTAGAAAAACAAACAATAAAACAACCAGTACAGTGGTACATCTTCAACGGCATACATAGCATTCGGAGATGATGTTACAATCAACTTAGCTTACATTCCATGAGTAACCCATCTAGAGCAAGTCAAACCATTATGTATATCTTATCGCATTTGGTAATCTGAGGTCCATTTATCAAGTAGTCAGGAGCAATGTGTAGCGTGTAAGGAGGTCTCTACCACTAATGGGGGACCATAATTAACCTCCGTCAACATCCCGTGTGGAGCATATCCCATGGCTTCGGTGCGGGGGGGGGAGGTGTGCAGATTTAATCTAGATCCAGGTTTCTCCGCTCCACCCAGGCCCCCCAGATCTTGTCAAACTTTTGGGGACAGTTACGTCCCGTGTATGTGAGCTTGTATAGGGGGAGGGCCCCATCCACTAAGGACCTCCATTGCTGAACAGTGGGAGGGGAAGGATCCTTCCACCTCAGCAGTATTGCTTTCCTAGCATAGAAAGCCGAGTAGAATACAAACAGTTTCTTGGACTGCTTTGCTGCCAAAGTGTCGACGATGCCTAGGAGTAGTGGGATTGGGTCTCGTGGGACATGTAGCTTACCAATCCTATTGATGTCGTTCAAGACTTCTTCCCAGAAGGCCTGAATGAGGTGACAGGACCACGTGACATGTAGAAAGGAGCCTATCTCGGTGGTGCACTTGGGGCAGAGCGGGCTATGAGAGGGGTATATTCTAGCCAACCTTTCCGGGGTGTAGTACACCCTGTGGATGAATTTAAGTTGGATGAACCTGTCCCTCGCCGAGACCATGAGAGGAAGGTATTGTTGGATTCCCTCCTCCCAATCATCATCCGCCAGGGAGGGCACATCCTTCTGCCATTTATCGAACAACTGAGAAACCTTGGCAGTATCTATCCCAGCTAGTTCAAAATAGAGCGTTGACAAAGTTTTTTGTTCCTCTCCTCTAAGTAGTATTTTTTCTATCCCATTGGTCACTAGTACGATTGGGTGTGTGAATTGCGATCGGTAGGCATGGCGAAGTTGCAGGTATCGTAAGAACATGTAGTTGGGTACTGCCTTGTCCTTTTTTAAATCATCAAATGTACAGATCCCTGTTGGAGAGGCAATGTCAGCTAGTGTCGTGATGTCATGTCTAGACCACAGGTGCGGGTCCGGGATGGATCTAAAGTGTGGGAGTCTGGGGTTATCCCATAGCGGGGTGTGTGGGGACCAGCTGTTTGGTTGCTCTATCTTAGCTCTGACCGTCTCCCAGACCCGAAGCGTGGTACGCATCGACCCCGTAATACTAGAGTTAGATTTAGGTCCTCGGTGGATCAGTTGTCTGAGTTTCAGATGGGAGCCCAGCAATGCCGCTTCTGTTGCGGCCGCAGGGTTCACTGACTCTTTGGCAAGCCACCACTTAACTGTCACTAGCACCGCCGCCCAATAATATTTTACGAAACAAGGCATTGCTAGCCCGCCCAAGGATAGTGGCAGCTGTAACGTAGCTTTAGCGATTCTCGGGGTGCCTCCGTTCCATATGAAGGAGACGAGTAGACTATCTAATTTGACAAAGAATGAGTGAGGGATCGGGACCGGTGTGTGTCTAAAGAGGTAGACAAATTTAGGGAGCACTGCCATTTTAATTAAGTTAACTCTTCCTACTGGCGTAAGGGGGAGGGATTTCCAAGCCGCGCATCTCTGGGTTAGGTGAGTCATCACCGGGGCAAGATTGAGAGAGGTGTATTGAGCAATGTCCCTATGAATAGTTACCCCCAGGTATTTAAATTGTGAGACCTTCTGTAGAGGGGTATCTACAGGCAAGTCGTTTTCCGAGGGGTGCAGGGCAAACAGGACAGATTTTCCCCAGTTAATTTTAATCCCCGAGTAGGAGCCAAAAACGTCGATGAGTCGAAGGGCCTCCTTCAATGAGTTAGTGGTGTCACTGAGGTACAAGAGGGTGTCGTCCGCGTAGAGTGAAAGTTTCTCCCTTATTGGGCCAATGGGGATACCCCTCACCGCAGGTGCAGACCGTAGGAGCATCGCCATCGGCTCAATTGCAAGGGCAAAGAGGGCTGGGGATAGCGGACACCCCTGTCTGGTGCCCCTGTACAAATTAAACGTGGGTGACAGGACCAGTCCGGTACGTATCCGTGCCCTCGGGGCCTGGTATAGAGTCTGCACCCATGAGATGAATCTGGGGCCAATACCGAACCGACGCAGGACCTCCCAGAGATATCCCCATTCAACGGAGTCGAATGCTTTTTCAGCATCAAGGGAGGCCACTGCGTCGGAGCGATGCAGACAATCTCCCGCACCTAAAACCGTATAAAGCCTTCTCAAGTTAATATCTGTGCCCTTACCAGGCATAAACCCCGTTTGGTCCTCATGCACCACTGACTGTATAACTAGGTTAAGGCGGTTGGCTAGAATTTTTGTAAGGACCTTAGCGTCTGCGTTAAGCAGGGAAATTGGCCTATACGAGGCACACATCTCGGGGTCCTTGCCCGGTTTGGGTATGACTACGATTACTGCGTCCGCCATAGATGAGGGTAGTTTTTGTTCCTTCAGTGATTTGGTTAGGATTTCGTGTAGCTTGGGTGTCAATAAGTCACTATACTGTTTGTAGAACTCCAGGGGGATACCGTCAACCCCTGGGGTCTTCCCCACCTGCATTTCTCCCACCGCTTGTTGGACTTCTTCTAGGGTTATAGTGCTGTCTAGTTGGTTACGGGCATTATCAGTGAGTGCGGGGAAGTCTAGAGTGTCAAGGAAGGAGACCAACTCTTCGGTTGAGTAGCTGGCTCTCGAGGAGTATAGCTCTCGATAATATGTAGCGAATCGGGTATTGATGGCAATAGGGTCTGTGAGTACTGTCCCGTTCGCGTCTCGTATCCGTGCAATCGAGGTAATAGGTTGTTGTTCTTTAGCTAACCAGGCCAGCAGTCTCCCAGTCTTTTCCCCCTGTTCGAAAATACGCTGAGTTTGTGCCAACTGGCATTTTTTTGCCTTCGCTACCCTGAGAAGCATTACCTCCCTGTAGGCAGATTGCATATCTAGGTAGGTGATTGGGTTGCGGGTGCTAACGTAGTCAGTTTCTAGTTCTAGTGCCCTAGCTTCGGCCTTTTCTATGGTAATGGCAGCGTCCCTTCGCGCACGGGAGATAGAGGTCTGGTAGCAACCTCGGACATAAGCCTTGAAGGCGTCCCAGGTAATGTCTAGCGGGGCAGTGTCCACATTAGTCCGCCAAAATTCCATCATATGTATAGGGATCTCCGCCTCGATGAGTGGGTCCGCTATCCAGTACCGAGATAGCCTCCAGAGTCTATCAGAGGGGGGGGTCTGGGTTTTGAAGCTACAGATAACGGGCGCATGATCCGATATACCTCGGGGTAGGATCCCAACCGATTGTACTTTCGACAGTAACCCTCCGCTAACGTATATCAGATCAATGCGTGACATAGCGCTATAGGAAGTGGAGTGGCAGGTGTATGTTCTATCCACAGGGTGTTTCCACCTCCAGACGTCGGTTAGGCCATATAGGGATGCCCATTGTGAAAGGGGGGATACCGCGCTAGTTCCATGGGATAGTCTGTCCACAGATGGGTCAGGGGCCATGTTAAAGTCACCTGCTATTACTACGTTGTCGGTGGGGTACGTGGAGAGGAGGGGGGTCAGGTGTCTCAAGAGGGCCACCGTGGCTGGTGGCGGTATGTAGATTCCTAAGATTACCATTTCAACCGTGTCAATAACAACATGTAGTAGAACATACCTCCCTTCCGGGTCTATTTTCACCTCCAGCAGCTCATATGTAAGAGACTTGTGTATTAAAACACTCACCCCCCTGGCGTAGCACGAGTGTGTGGCATGGTAGGAGTATCCCACCCATGGCTTCTTCAAGCCCATCACTTTGCTACCCACCAAGTGGGTCTCCTGTAGTATGCAAATGTGGGGTGAGTGTTTTTTAATGTAAGCATGGACTAGAGAGCGCTTAATCTTGTCGTTGAGTCCCCGGACGTTCCAGGACATTAGTTTAACCTGTGCCATGGAGGGTAGTCAGTCTCATGAACGTCAGGGGAGCCAGCAACGGTGAACACTGCAGACCCGGAGGCAGATCTGAGTTTTCCCAGAAGCATAGCGAACTTGACCTGCAAGGAAAGGTCACATAGTCACATGTAGGTATAGCAGGTATGAGCCATTGGAGAATGTCACTGTACATAACCATAAAACAATAAAAAAACTGAAAACAAAAACCACGCAGCCTGCAACCTTCAGCTGCATGAACCCGCCCCCCACCCCCCCCACCCTGCACCACCGTTGGAGAACTCGGAGTGCCCATTTCCCAAAACCAGAACAAGGAACTCCTATGGGGACTAGGAGAAAACACTAGCGACCTGGGGACGCTGCTACTGAGTAATGCAGTCTTTTCTAACCCAGTGCAGCCGCCCCCGACCTGAGTATCGTGAAGGAGGAAAGAGACATCCAGGATGTCAAAAGTAGTATGCATACAGTCATAGTTCACTTGGTGTGACCAAGGGCACAAGCTTAAATATGTTGGAACGTTACAAACCATTGTATCTTTAACAGTGACCCATTCAAATCCATGTCCCCTCCAGCAACACAAGATAGGGGGCATCTAATACCCCTTCTCGTTCCCAGTAGTCAGCAAGGGTATTCAGACGGGCTTAGGCAGCCGTCTCCGTGCGGTCGGATACATTAGTGCTGTCCCGGTGCGCCACCGGGAGACCCTGATCAAGCGTTCCTGAGGCAGTTAGATAGTCCTGTGACAGATCCACATAGGGGTAAGATAGATCGTGTTGGATCCATAGCGCAAGTCTGCAAGGGGCACCGTCCGGTGCAATCCTCAGCGCATCGCTCCCTCATGTCAGCAGCACTTTACCTCTATAGAGCGGGTCAGATCATCCCTCCCCGCCCCCCCCCCCGCAGTGTTCGTGTCGGCGGGAAGTCAAATAGGCCCCCTTTTACGTCCAGCATAATCTCCCCCTGCAGGGCGGCATAACATCAGGGACACAGTAGATGGGGGGAGGATGGGGGAGAGGGCAAAGCAAAAGTTCTCGTGCCCCAGCGGCCATCGCCGCCCAGCAGTGGCGGATCCACAGTAAGCAGATCTAACTGGGACAGACGGGACGTCCGTAGAGTGAGGGGGAGGCTGATGGGGACCAGGTGGAAACAGGGCCGGCTCGCATCATGATGCAGGAGTAAAGAGGGGCGCATAACATGTGGATCGGTGGCGAGATAGGGAACGGAGCATGTGGAGGGTCACACAGTGAGAATGGGAGCAATTTAGGAAGAAAAGTCAGAACAGGGTTGCTGTACTTTACCGGTCCCTTGGAAGAGTGTCCAGCCAGTGCGAGGCGTCATCCGGCGAAGTGAAGTAACGGGTCGTTTCTCCATCTACCACCCGGAGGCGGGCGGGAAATAGCATGCTGTATTTTAACCCCTTGTTGCGGAGTTGGGCCTTGACGCCATCAAAGGTCCTCCGGAGCCGCTGGGTATCCAGGGAGTAGTCGGGGAACACCATAATTTTGACGTTTTCAAATCTCAGCTCTGCCACCTTTCTTGCTTCACGGAGTATCAAATCTCGGTCTCTAAAGTTCAGCAGTCTGAAGATAAAGGTGCGGGGGGGGGCCCCAGGTTGTCCACGCACAGGGGGCATCCTGTGCGCCCGTTCCACCGCGAAGTGAGGGGAGAAAGCAGCTCCAGGTAGCAGGTTCCTCAGTAGCTGTTCGGTAAACACCACTGTGTCCTGTCCCTCAGCCCCCTCAGGCAGTCCCACCATCCGGAGATTGTTTCTCCTGCTCCGGTTCTCGCTGTCTTCCGCGCGGGCTTCCAGGGCTTTCACACGTACCTGGAGGGTGTGGAGTGTAGCCCGGTGGTCCCTTATGCAGTCCTCCGTGTCTCCCACCCGCCGCTCCGCTTCCCCTATTCTGTCACGGATCTTGTCCATGTCTCGCCTCAGGAGTCCGAAATCCGTCTGTAGCACATCGATTTTTTCCGTGAGGGCCGTTTTACAGCCCGCGATGGCTTGCATCAGGGCTTGGAAGCGGTCTTCCTCCACCGCCGTCGGATCCATTGGCGGGGTTTGAGTCGCCATGTGCTCTCCGGATTTGCGGCCTAGCTTCTGTGGCGCCGCCGGGGCCTTAGAGGCGGTGGTATTCTTCCGTCCCGGTCCCGATCTCCCTCTTCTCATGCCCAGTGGCCACCAGGATCTATTTCCTTTCGATTTGTGTGTTTCTCTCCTTCAGCATGTAGTGTTTGTCGGATTAAAGGCTCAGGCGGGAGCGGAGCTCCTAGCACACACGTCTGCTCAGGCCGCCAGCTTGACCACGCCCCCCATGTTTTCACGTTTTTGCTGGCTGTAGTCAATGCCATCGCCTGAGTTCACATTTATATTCTTGAAGATGTTGAGGATGGGAAGAATCTGGCGGTAGTAAGGGACAAGAGCTTCACCCACCATTTCAGATGAAACAACCAAATGCTGCAGAACTTTGAGAGTGGTGCAGATGACTTGCCGGTTGCGAGTGTTCAAGGCATTTTTCATGGGTATAATGAGCTGAGGAATGACAGGCAGAATCTTTGGTCCTCCGTGCTCCAGCATGTCATGGATTCCCTGACGTGCAAAAAATTCATAAGGATGTGCCATTTCACAAAGACCATCAAAGAAGAGAGGCAAGTAGTGGTGATAATCCAATTTCTCAATCTCCACCTTCCAGGCTATTTTGTTTCCTTTCGTATCATGCTCAAGGGCGATTGGAAAGTCTCCTCGCTCATAAAACTTGCGAAAAGCCGTGGGCTTTGCAGGTCGTTCTTTGAATGCTCCTGCTGCTGGGGGGCCTCTTACGGTTGAATTCTTCATCATGGCTCTAACGGTGAAGCCCTCAGAAGAAGCCGTGTTTTTGCCCTTGGTGTGCTCGTACTGGGCAGCCTTCCCGGTGTTGGTCTCAATCACCATTTTTTGCAGAGGAGAGAATTCTCTGTTGAGTGTAACCGGCGGAATACAGGTAAGCAGTATTTACTATTAATAACTGAAAACAATTAAACCTGAAAAGGGTATCCGTGTGTAATACTCCCCTTTGGCTTGGCATGTTTTGATGCCGCACCTTGTGCTTTCATCAATCATGCTTTGGGGGTCCTCTCTGTACCAACACCCCCACTGGTTGGGTAGACAATAGGAAGGGTTCAAAGCTTTCAGATCCCATTGTGGAGATTTCCCTTTACTTCCTGCCCTGCAGAGCCAACAGGAAGCCAGAGGAAATCTCCCCACACTGAAGTAAATCCTTTCCTAGACAGCTGTCAGCAGAAATGGGTATCCTCCATTAGAAGATTTTCCCTCACTTCCTGTTTGGGTGACAACTATTTTTGATTCCCTATCATGTTGACTTGCAGCGGTCACCAGGATAAATAGATAGACTGCCTCACAGGGGCGGACAGACCATTCGGCCACTCGGGGGCCCCATCAGGGTTGCCAGCCTCAGTAAAACCAGGGACAGTATGTAAAAATCTGTGTTTTTTTTTTTTACATCTGTCTCTGAAATGTCCCTTACCGACATCCTTTTGGTCTAAAATCCAGAGATTATAGCTGCCCCACCTCTCCAGTACCTTCTCAGCCAAAGTTAGCCCAATTTTTTGTATAACATGAAAGATAATGTTTTGTTGAGTAAATAGATACCGAACATGTCACGCTTCAAAATTGCACGCGCTTGTAGAATGGCGCCAAACTTCGCTACTTAAAAATCCCCATAGGCGACGCTTTAACATTTTTTACAGGTTCCATGTTTTGAGTTACAGAGGCGGTCTGGTGCTAGAATTATTGCTCTCGCTCGAACATTCCCGGCAATACCTCACATGTGTGGTTTGAACACCGTTTACATATGTGGGCAGCGACTTGCGTATGCGTTCACTTCTGCGTGCGAGCACACGGGGGCAGGGGCGCTTTATATTTTTTTATTGTTAATTTTACTTTTTATTTTTCTAGTTTTCCAGCTCCACCGAAGCACCAAGCAAAAGTAATGGAACTTACCTGATGGTGGTCCTGGGGAATGAGGGGGGGGTTGATGGAGTATCTGGGGGGGCTCCTAGAGGGGTGCGGGGCGTGGCTGATGGCACCTCAGACTTCTTATTCAGGACGGCCTGTCAAAGAAAGCAAAAGCATTAAACGTAATGTAAACAGAACATTTCATATTCCTGATCTGTCTGCTGTACCATGTACTTGTATGAGAGTCTCCTGTTCTCTCTGTATTGCTTCCTTTGTGTGAAATCCCTGCTCTTCCTCCCAGTCCCTCTGCTTTCCTATTAATAACTGAAAACAATTAAACCTGAAAAGGGTATCCGTGTGTAATACTCCCCTTTGGCTTGGCATGTTTTGATGCCGCACCTTGTGCTTTCATCAATCATGCTTTGGGGGTCCTCTCTGTACCAACACCCCCACTGGTTGGGTAGACAATAGGAAGGGTTCAAAGCTTTCAGATCCCATTGTGGAGATTTCCCTTTACTTCCTGCCCTGCAGAGCCAACAGGAAGCCAGAGGAAATCTCCCCACACTGAAGTAAATCCTTTCCTAGACAGCTGTCAGCAGAAGCGGGTATCCTCCATTAGAAGATTTTCCCTCACTTCCTGTTTGGGTGACAACTATTTTTGATTTCCTATCATGTTGACTTGCAGCGGTCACCAGGATAAATAGATGGTTAGACTGCCTCACAGGGGCGGACTGACCATTCGGCCACTCGGGCAGTGCCCGAGGGAGCCGGGCCACTAGGGGGCCCCATCAGGGTTGCCAGCCTCAGTAAAACCAGGGACAGTATGTAAAAATCTGTGGTTTTTTTTTTTTTTTTACATCTGTCTCTGAAATGTCCCTTACCGACATCCTTTTGGTCTAAAATCCAGAGATTATAGCTGCCCCACCTCTCCAGTACCTTCTCAGCCAATAGAAACATGTCTGTGTATACTGTGTGTGTGTACTGTGTGGCCCCATAATCTCCTACTGCCCGGGGGCCCCATGAGTTGTCAGTCCGCCCCTGCTGCCTCAGGATCTATTCACACTAATAGATTTTTTGATGCATTTTGCAGAAATGCAGGGACATTTTTTAACATGGGGTCCTATAGAACATGTTCACACCAATGCATTTTTGTGCCCTTTTGGAAAGGGTCGGGGACTTTTTTCCTGCAAAATGCAGCGTTTTGCATGTAATAGACTTCAATGGACCCGCATCCAAAACACAAGTGTCGGGTTTTTACTGCGATTTTGCCACGATTTGTGTTTAAAAAATTTTTTTTGCACTGTATATAGCCCCCTTCTTAGCAACCAGCTATATACAGTGTAAAAAAATAAAATAAAAAATAAAACGTAAATCGCTGTAAATATGCGTGTCCAAAAAGGTCATCAAAATCAACATGCATAGATAAGCCTAATGCCCCGCACACACGGTCGGAAATTCCGACCACAAAATCCGTCGGATATTTTCAGACGGATTTTGTCTGACACTGGTGTTGCATACACACGGTCGGACAAAGTTGTCGGAAAATCCGATCATTCTGAACGTGGTGACGTTCGTTGCGTATGATGGAACTACGTAGAGGCTAGTAGCCAATAGCTTTGGTCTTGTAATTTGATCTGAGCATGCGTGGCACTTTGTCCGTCGGAATTCGCTACACACGATTGGAAAAAGTCCAGGATCTCAAATTTTTTCCGATGGCGCCCACATACGGTCAGATTTTCCGACAACATGGTCCGATAGGACATTTTCCGTCGGAAATTCCGACCGTGTGTATAAAGGGTCGCTTCACATATCTATGCATGTTGCTGTTGAGCATTTCTGTAGTGCTTTTTGCTGTGCTTTCTGTTTTTTTTTTTTGTTTTTGTTGTGGTGTCTCACCTGATATATTGATCTCCTTGGTCTTGTTGGTTGCTGAGGCATTTGGTGGATGGTTTTCCTAAAATTACTAAAGAAAGACAGAAGAAATCACTGAGAAAAAAGTATTTTTTTTCTTTAACTATTCTTTTTAGGGAGATTGTCACCATAATAGTAAATCAGAGAAAACATCCAGCAGAGGCCCAAATAACAATAAAAACATGGGATTCACTTTAACCACTTACCTACCAGGTCAATTCTGACATTTCTCTCCTACATGAAAAATCATAATTTCTTTGCTAGAAAAAAAATGTAATAGAACCCCCCCAAACATTATATATGTTTTTTTAGCAGAGACCCTAGAGAATAAAATGACAGTCGTTGCAATTTTTATCTCACACGGTATTTGCGCAGCAATTTTTCAAACATGTTTTTTTTTTTTTAGGTGAAAAACAGTTTCATGCCTTAGGCCCCATGCACACGAGACGCTGTTAAACGCGCGTTCAGAGGCAGTTGGACACCTGCCCCTGAACGCGTGCGATGTTATCCTATGTGTCCATGTACACAGTCTCGTTTTTTCCCGTTTTTATGCAGTTGCGTTTTAACCTAGTTTTTGCAGAAGCAAAAAAAATGGGTTCAGAAGCTTTGCTTTTCCACGTTTCAGACGCAAAACGCGGCACCCGCGTTTAGCCGCGTTTGCGTTTTTAAAGGAACCCAATTTTTTTTGGACCAGAAAACTCAGAAATATGATGGTAAACCATAAAAAATACTAAAACAATTGGTTTAAAATGTGGTAATTACTTTAGATAGTTCATAGAGCATATATACTCACTGATGCAATGCCATAAAAAACTCTATTTTTTTAGGTGGCTTAGACAATGAGGAATGCCTCCACTTCTTTGCCCCAACCCTTCATCCAATTTCTAATCTAATCAGTGACTCCACCTAGTCTGACGAAAGCATAGCCATGTCTTTTTTTCACCAAGAAAAACCTGCATACCAATGTCTAGTCAGCACCCCCACCGTGTTTGTGAAATATCCAACGGACATTCGCTGTGCCATCAACAGATGGGTCCAATCCACAAGCTCTGACTGTGGACCTCTCACGCAATTTGCGACGACGTTGCTGCCTCATCAAGAGCAACATCAGGAGCATTTCCTGACATATATTCAATATGGGATCCATTTCCAAAAAAAAAAAAACACAGAAAGAGAGGACCAGGGGACAGGCTGACTGGGGCCGGAAAGTGAGGACGGCTGAAGGTGCAGGTGGCCCGGGACCACTCCATCTCACAGCAAACAGATCCTCTGGAAGGAGCACTGTCCCAATCCAAAACGAGAACAGCCCCTGCCTGCTGCTGGCCATCATGGATATCCTGCTGGCATGCAAGGTACTGTACCGAGCATCAACAACACACTTCCCACAGACAGGGACTGCAGACTGGGACATGGGGCACAGGAGGGGCTGCAATGATGGGCACAGTGAGGCTGCATTCATGGGCACAGTAAGGCTGCATTCATGGGCACAGTGAGACTGCTTTCACGGCACAGTAAAGCTGCATTTGATGGGCACAGTGAGGCCGCAATGTGGGGCACGGTGAGGCCGCAATGGTGGGCACGGTGAGGCCGCAATGGTGGGCACGGTGAGGCCGCAATGGTGGGCACGGTGAGGCCGCAATGGTGGGCACGGTGAGGTCGCAATGGTGGGCACAGTGAGGCCGCAATGGTGGGCACAGTGTGGCCGCAATGGTGGGCACAGTGAGGCCGCAATGGTGGGCACAGTGAGGCCGCATTTACGGGCAGAGTAAAGCTGCATTTTGATGAGCACAGTGAGGCTTCATTTGATGATGGGCACAGTGAGGCTTCATTTGATGGGCACAGTGAGGCTTCATTTGATGGGCACAGTGAGGCTGCATTTGATGGGCACTGGTGAGGCTGCATTTGATGGGCACTGGTGAGGCTGCATTGAGCTTTTGTATCATGTCTGCAGTCTCTGAGGGAGTCTGGAGAGGAGTCAAGAGTGGGAGCGCCGCCAGGATGGGGGCTATGGGAGAAGTCAGACGTGTGTGGACTGTGGAGAGGAGACTATAGGATAAAACCAGAGCCACCAAGCTGGAGCCGACTGACTGAGCCCTGCTTGGTGCACCTGAGAGGAGGTCAGTGACAGCACCGCCAGGCCAGTCTGAAGGGGGGTCACTGATGTAAGGTGGGAGAGAGTACAATAATGTAAGGGGGCACTGATATAAAGGGTTTACCCCTTATATCAGTAACCCCCCCTTACCTTAGTGTATTTTTTCTGCGGAATGTGGTCCCCCCCCCACGTTCTGAGTTCCTGGGGTCCCCCTTGATTGACCACTTTTAACTGGAATTTGCTTATATATATATATATATATATATATCCCTATGTGATTTCATATCTGTCTTTTTTATATATAATACACTCTTCAAATGTGCTTTAAAATGTATGGTTTCCCCTTTCTTGAACCAGAAAATAATGACGTTATGCTGTTGCGCTGGTATAATAATGCTGTGGGGCTGGTATGAAATTTTTTCCAGGGCTGAATTTTATTCCCAGTCCGGCCCTGCTTCTGGGGCCTCCAAAACGGTGGAGGTGAGCTATAAACTGCTGACGAGATGGCATTACACTCCTCCTATGGTCCTTCACAAAAACTTTCCTCAAGTATCACCCCTGTGCTGGCCGGGGCTGTGGTGAACGAGCAACTTACGCTCTTATCTGGTGGTTTTGCCCACTTATTCACCCATATTGGCTGACTATATTACATTGGGCCAAGGAGATTCAAGGGTTTGGGATCTCCAATGATCCATGGGTTGTATTGCTACATTGTACAGGGAAATCAGTGGGAACATACAAGAAATCCATAACGCCACATCTCCTCAATGCTGCAAAAGCACTTATTCCCCGATTATTGGAAACGACCGATCATACCTGCACTACGCCAACGGCTACTGGAAGTAGGCCGTGCGTATTATATGGAAGAACTCACTTTCTCCCTTAGAAATAAATCGGACCTAGTAAACAAAATATGGTCCTGCTGGTTTGCCTTTAACTATACATCCACGTACGCGGAAATTATGTCTTAACCTAAGTAACATGATTTTAGTTGTTTACATTATATGAAAGAGATTGGACCGAGGCGGGCTCATCCCTCCCCTCCCCTCCTCACCACCCTCCTCTTTCTTTTCTCCCCTCTTATCCTCTATTTTCTCTCTTCTTCTTTCTTTCACTTACTCCTTATGTTCCCAAGGTATTCTTAAATAAAGGATTTGTACAGGGAAGATACTGACGCATATACCCAGTATATGACGCAAATGTTACAGATTTTGACCAGTTGGTAAGCGTTGTGGGCCTTGAGCCTCGACAGATGATAAAGATGGTATTTGAATACCATTGGGCACTTATAATTCTACACATATGGTTAACTGATTGATATGTATATTACGAGGCTCACTCGTTAACTCATTAACATGTTTACCGTATTTTTCGCACCATAAGACGCACTCCCCCCCCCCCCCAAAAAATGGGGGAAAATGTCCCTGCATCTTATGGAGCGAATACTGACCAGGCACCACCCCCCTGTTGCCGCCGCTTCAGAATATCGGCGCTCAGCTTCTCTGTGGAGGAGAGAGGACAGGATGTGAGGTGGATCCTTGCAGGGGCATACTAAGTAGGAGCGCGGGGAGACGGTCTGCCCCGGGTGCCAAAACATGGGGGGGGGGGGGGGTGTCAGTGGCGTTGCTATGGTGGTGACAGGTCAGTTTACACAGGCCAGATGTCACACCATCCCGCAGCGGTGTAGTGTTATATTTTGCTCCCCATTGTAGAATGCTTCGGAAGTGACGTTGCGGCCAGAAATTTCGCACTGCGCATGCGCCATGCGTTCCAAACACTTGCGCCATGCGTTCCAAAAGATTTGTGGCAATGCAGTTCAGTGAAACTGTCAGATAATGTCACGGAAGTGACATTACAGACAACACAAACATATCACGGAGGTAATCCCCCCCCCCACGAGCCACGGTTACCCACTCTCTCTCCGCTCCGTCTAAAGTTTAACGTCACTTTCGTGACATTAACCTGGCGTTTGGAACGCATCGCACATGCGCAGTGCGATATATCTGGTGGCAACGTCGCTTCCGGAGCATTCTACGATGGGGAGCAAAATATGACACTACAGCGGCAAGAGCGGCGCCGTGGTCTGGTCCAGTCTTACTTCCTGCTCCTTCCAGCGGCAGCTGCTGCTGCAAACTATGTCCTCAGTCCTCCTTCCTAGCTGCTGCCTGGGGGTATCCGAGGCTGAGGGCCAGCCAGCCAGAGGGGGTTGTGGATTGTAATGGCAGTGTCCTCCACTGCCTGAGGTGAGCTGGTGATAAGGGGTTGGGAGGTGTGGGCTGGCATGGTATCCACTGCCCAGTCACCTGAGCTGCTGTGATAGAAAAGGCTGAAGGGGTATTTGTGTCTACCCTCTCACCCTGAGCTGATCTGGGAAGGGGGGAGGTTGCTGTGTCCACCACCACCCAGGTACAGTGTAGCTGAGCTGATTTGATAGGGGGTGGTATTGCTGTGTCTCCACCACGTAGTAGTAGTAGTGGTAGTAGTAGTAGTGGTAGTAGTGGTGGTAGTAGTAGTAGTAGTAGTAGTAGTGGTGGTGGTGGTGGTGGTAGTAGTGGTGGTAGTAGTGGTAGTAGTAGTGGTAGTAGTGGTGGTAGTAGTGGTAGTAGCAGTAGTAGTAGACCATTTGGTTCAGAATATTTTTTTTGTTTTCCTCCTATAAAACCTAGGTGGGTCTTATGGTGCGAAAAATACGGTAAATCTTCTCTGTACTGTACAATGTACCTTATGCACACTACTTTCTAATAAAAACAAAGAAAAAAATAAAGAAAATCGGCAATCATTTTTTTTTTAATTATTATTCTTTTTGGCGAGATTGTCATCGTAATAGTAAATCGGAGACACTATGCAGCAGAGGCCCAAATAACCAATAAAAACATGGCTGCGTTCTAATCCTATTCCATTCCATCCAGAAAAAAAAGTTTTGGCTAGAGATCCACTTTAACCACTTACCTACCAGGTCAATTCTGACATTTCTCTCCTGCATGTAAAAATCATATTTTCTAGCATAAAAATTTACACAGAACCCCCAAACATTATATATGTTTTTTTTCAGCAGAGACCCTAGAGCAGTGATGGTGAACCTTGGCACCCCAGATGTTTTGGAACTACATTTCCCATGATGCTCAGCTACACTGCAGAGTGCATTAGCATTATGGGAAATGTAGTTTCAAAACATCTGGGGTGCCAAGGTTCACCATCACTGCCCTAGAGAATAAAATTGCAGCCATTGAAACTTTTTATCTTGTACAGTATTTGCCCAGCAATTTTTCAAAAACTTTTTTTGGGGGGGAAAAAGACTTTTCATGCGTTTAAAAACAAAAACAGTAAAGTTAGCCCAATTTTTTGTATAACGTGAAAGATGATGTTATGTTGAGTAAATAGATACCGAACATGTCACGCTTCAAAATTGCACGCGCTCCTGGAATGGCGCCAAACTTCGCTACTTAAAAATCCCCATAGGCGACGCTTCAACATTTTTTACAGGTTCCATGGTTTGAGTTACAGAGGCGGTCTGGTGCTAGAATTGTTGCTCTCGCTCGAACTTTCCGGCGATACCTCACATGTGTGGTTTGAACACCGTTTACATATGTGGGCAGCAACTTGCGTATGCGTTCACTTCTGCGTGCGAGCACACGGGGGCAGGGGCGCTTTATATTTTTTTATTGTTAATTTTACTTTTTATTTTTCTAGTTTTCCAGCTCCACGAAGCACCAAGCAAAAGTAATGGAACTTACCTGATGGTGGTCCTGGGGAATGAGGGGGGGGGTTGATGGAGGGGGGGGGGGGGCGTGGCCGATGGCACCTCGGATTCCTTATTCAGGACGGCCTGTCAAAGAAAGCAAAAGCATTAAACGTAATGTAAACGGAACATTTCATATTCCTGATATGTCTGCTGTACCATGTACTTGTATGAGAGTCTCCTGTTCTCTCTGTATTGCTTCCTTTGTGTGAAATCCCTGCTCTTCCTCCCAGTCCCTCTGCTTTACTATTAATAACTGAAAACAATTAAACCTGAAAAGGGTATCCGTGTGTAATACTCCCCTTTGGCTTGGCATGTTTTGATGCCGCACCTTGTGCTTTCATTAATCATGCTTTGGGGGTCCTCTCTGTACCAACACCCCCACTGGTTGGGTTTCAGATTTTTTTATTTTTTTTTCTGTTGGGTTTCCCATTGTGGAGATTTCCCTTTACTTCCTGCCCTGCAGAGCCAACAGGAAGCCAGAGGAAATCTCCCCACACTGAAGTAAATCCTTTCCTAGACAGCTGTCAGCAGACACGGGTATCCTCCATTAGAAGATTTTCCCTCACTTCCTGTTTGTGTGACAACTATTTTTGATTTCCTATCATGTTGACTTGCAGCAGTCACCAGGACAAATAGATGGTTAGACTGCCTCAGGATCTATTCACACTAATAGATTTTTTAATGCATTTTGCAGAAATGCAGGGACGTTTTTTAACATGGGTTCCTATGGAACATGTTCACATAAATGCATTTTTGTGGGTCGGGG
The DNA here is from genome assembly GCA_028564925.1 of Lithobates sylvaticus. NCBI lineage: Eukaryota > Metazoa > Chordata > Amphibia > Anura > Ranidae > Lithobates > Lithobates sylvaticus. Next base: position 17,052,309 of record CM053030.1, on the reverse strand, counting down.
ACTTTTTTCCCGTAAAATGCAGCGTTTTGCATGTAATGGACTTCAATGGACCCGCATCCAAAACACAAGTGTCAGGTTTTTACTGCGATTTTTGCCACGATTTGCGATTTAAAAAAAAAAAAGTTTACACTGTATATAGCTGGCTGCTAAGGAGGGGGCCGGGAAGCCGGCCGCGGCGTCCTTAATAACCGATGAGTTATCAGCTGTCAGCGGGCTTCCCCACTGAATGTAAAAAAAAAAAAATTGCCGGCTAAAAAATTTTTTAATCGTCCAAGAAAAACAGCATGCCCCCCCCCCCTCATGTCCATACCAGGCCCTTGGGTCTAGTATGGATTCGGAGGGAAACCCCCACCTCCCCCACGCCAACATTTAAAAAAAAAAAAATTGCCGTGGGCCCCCCCCCCCCCAAATCCATACCAGACCCTTATCCGAGCATTCCACCTGGTAGGTCATGAAAGGGAGGGGACGAGCGAGCGCCCCCCTCCTGAACCATACCAGGCTGCATGCCCTTAACACGGGGGGTGGGTGCTTTTAAGGTAAGGGGGCTCTGCCCCCTCCCACCCCAAAGAACCTTGCCCCCATGTTCATGGGGACAAGGGCCTCTTTCTGACAACCCTTCACAACTTTTGTTTGGTGAATGGGTAGGGGTACATTCACATGGGGGGATCCGGGATCTGGGGGCAAGATCAGATCCAGATGATAAGCCCCCGCCCGCAGACCCCAAAACCACTGGGAAAGGGTTGTCGGGAAGAGGCCCTTGTCCCCATGAACATGAGCCCCCCCTATCCCAAAGCATGAGCCCCCCCTAACCCAAAGCACCCCCCCCCATGTTGAGGGCATGCGGCCTGGTATGGTCCCCTACCTTTCCTGACCTGCTAGGCACCATACTACATTTATAAAAAAAATGGCGTGGGGGGGTCCCCTCTGAATCCATACTAGACCCAAGGGCCTGGTATGGACCTGGGGGGGACCCAACGCTGTTTTTTTTTTTTTTTTTTTTAGCCAGCAATTCTTTTTACATTCAGCTTCCTGCTGGCTAAAAAAAAAAAAAAAAAAACTTGAGAAAAAAAAAACCAGCGTAGGGTCCCCCCAGGTCCATACCAGGCCCTTGGGTCTAGTATGGATTCAGAGGGGACCCCCCCCACGCCAATTTGATCACTCATTGGTTGTTAAGGATGGTGGCCGGCCCCCTCCTTAGCAACCAGCTTTATACAGTGTAAAAAAAAAAAAAACGTAAATCGCAGTAATAACGCGTGTCCAAAAACGTGATAAGCACCGCAAAAAGCACTGCAGAAACTCTCAAAAGCAACATGTATAGATGTGAATTAAGCCTAATGCCCCGTACACATGGTCGGATTTTCCAACGGAAAATGTCCTATCGGACCATGTTGTCGGAAATTCCGACCGTGTGTGGGACGGAAAAAGTTTTATCTCCTGCTCTCAAATTTTCCGACAACAAAGTCCGATAGGACTTTTTCCGATCGTGTGTAGTAAATTCCGACGGACAAAGTGCCACGCATGCTCAGATCACATTACAAGACCAAAGCTATTGGCTACTAGCCTCTACGTAGTCCCGTCATACGCAACGAACGTCACCAGGTTCAGGATGATCGGATTTTCCGACAACTTTGTCCGATCGTGTGTATGCAACACCAGTGTCAGACAAAATCCGTCGGAAAAAATCCGATGGATTTTGTGGTCGGAATTTCCGACCGTGTGTACGGGGCATTAGGGTTGATTCACATATCTATGCATGTTGCCATTGAGCATTTCTGTAGTGCTTTTTGCTGTGCTTTCTGTTTTTTTTTTTGTTTTTTTTGGCGCGATTTGCAATTTTTTTTTTTATGCATGGGGTTTTTTTTTATTTTTTTTTATTTGTTGTTAGACAGATTAAAAAATGCAAAATCATGGTAAAAGCGGACTACACCTTTTTTTTTATTTTTATTTTTTAAACTTGAACAAAAGTTTTATTAGGCAAAGGTGTACATAGAACAGGTACAAAAAGTACTGCATACAATGTGATTACATTACATGTACAAATCGTCATACACTTGGTAGGCACTCTAGAGTGTGAGTCTATTGGTATATAAGGATATGTAATATTTACATATACTATTACATTGATGTCAATGTTTTACATCCCTTATGTACAGGTTTCTGATTCTTGTAGCCACCAGTCCCAAATTCTGTTATATTTGGCTGGACAGCCTCTATTAATGTATAGGAATTTTTTATGTGGCAAGGTCAGGGCTCAAGTCCTGCAGGAACGCATGGGAACTGAGTTCCTGTACTTTTTCCACAACAGGAACTCAGTTGCCATTAGCAGCCATGTCCTGCAAGACTTTGCGAGCTGTGTGGCAGGTGCTACACCAGCAGCTGCCGACACAGCTCGCAATAGTAAGTGCCGCACACCTGACTATTCAGGCATTGCCAGTAGGGGGCCCCATGACAGCTTCCGCTTCGATCTACCTGTCAATCACAGCTAGCTGACAGGTAGATCAGGTCCCTGCTGCTAAGAGATTGTATGATGCGCTCCTCCCCGCTGACCCCTCCTGATTTTCTGTCTCCTCATCCCCCCAGTCTCCTGCATACTTGCTCTGTGTGTCCCGCTGAATCCCCCCCCCTCCTCTATCTTCAGTGCCATATGATGAAAGAACCCAGAGGAGGAGCACAACTATTCTGCTCAAAGGACATGCAGGGAGAGAGATGAGCTGAGGGAGGAGCATCAGTTTGGGGTGGTAAGCTGAGCACAATACCTGGCAAAGTTTAATGCCAGGAGGGAAGTTTATGTGGAAATATGTGAAGGGTTGGAATAGCAGCGAGTGTGTGTGTTTTTTAATGTACTAACAGTTAAGCTTCATACACACAATACGGCCCCTTACCATGTGATGCCAATGACAGCTGATCACATGATGTAAACAAAAGCACAGTAATTTTTTTTTTTTCTCCGGCTCATCTGCAAGGGACATCCATCCCGAAGAGGAAGAGGCAATTATGCCTCGTCTGTGCCACCTGCCATTGCCACCTGACAGTGCCACCTATCAATGCCCACAAGTGGTGTATCAGTGTAACTGATCAGTGCCCATTATTGCCACCCATCAGTGCCCATCACTGCCGCCTCATCAGCGTACATTAATGAAGGAGAAAAATTACCTGCTTTAAATTTTTATAACAAAATATTAAAAAAAACTTTTTTTTTTTAATTCTGTCTTTTTACATTTTTTTTTAACAAAAAATAAAAACCGCAGATGAGATCAAATGCCACCAAAAGAAAGCTCTATTTGTGGGGAAAAAAAAAATGTAATTTAGGTACAGTATTGTATGACCGCGCAATTGTCATTCAAAGTGCATCAAAAGTGCAAGTGGTTAAAAAAAAAAAAATTGTCCTGCAATTCTGCAAAAAGCATGGAAAAAATTCATTGGTGTGAATGGAGCCTTTTACTCGAGTCCCACAATAAAAAGATTAAATGTGCTGCAGGGCTCCATTTGGGAGCCGAAGTCCTGCGACACATCTGCGCATGCACGAGGGGGGGAGGGGCAAACACGCCAATCTTGTCTAAGGGCCGCTTCACACCATAGAAACGCAGTTTTAGTTGCTTTTCTGCATGTGCATTCTTGATGCGTTTTTGATCCAGTCAGTGCATTTGAAGGTACTATCAAGTGTGCGGGCGCCGTTCATCTTCGGAGACTTTCGGCGTCTCCTTGTCCTCCGTACTGCGCAAGCGCTGCGCCTGCACAGTACGGGGCGGACACTATCCAATGGGGCAGAACACCGGTAGAAGGCCTGCAGCAGACACGGACCATTCATGTTTCTCACCTGATACATAGGTCTCCTCGGTGGTCGAGGATGGAGGATACTCTTTTTTACCAAAAGAAAAGGAATCTCCTCTCCTAAATGAACAAAAGGAAAGTTTTTAGCATTTGAGGTCATGATTACTAAAGAAAGACAGAAGAAATCACTGAGAACAACGTGTTTTAGTTTGGATAGAGGGGGGCGGGGTTAGACCCGATTTTTGTGTTTGGAGATTTCCTCCTCACTTCCTGTCCAGTCACAGGAACAGGAAATGATAGAAAATCAGCAATCTTTTTTTTTTTTTTAATTATTCTTTTAGGGGAGATTGTCACCATAATAGTAAATCAGAAAACATCCAGCGGAGGCCCAAATAACAATAAAAACATGGCTGGGTTCTAATTAGGGCTGAAACAACTAATCGATTAATTTCATAATCGATTAGTTGTCGATTAATCGATTACTATTTTTATAATCGATTAATCGGCCAGTAACATAGTTACAAAAAAAAACTAAAATGAGTCCTTTATAGTACAAAAAGAGCAAATAATCGGTACTGTAAATATTACTTTCACAGTTCTACAGTAAAAAAAATTAACCCCTTACAGTAGTGATTATCTGCTTTTTTTTGTACTATAAAGGGCTCATTTTATTTTATTTTTTTTAACCCCCATTATGTTACTAAACGTCTTAGACCTGGTTCACATCTGTGTTTTTTTGGTGCAGAAACGCACTACAGTTCATTTATATGGTTTCCTACGGGACACGTTCACATCTATGCTTTTTTCAGCTGCTGCGTATTTGGAAAGGGTCAGGGAATCTTTTTTTTTTACCGCAAAACTGTTTTTATGGTTCAATATACTTCAATGGAGAAGCTGCAGAAAAGCATGTAAAATGTTTTTGCAGCAATTTGTGTTTTTTAAACTGCCCAACAAATTGGCCAACAAACAGTGTCTCCTCTAATAGTATATACAGTATATCTCCTCTAATAGTATATACAGTATATCTCCTCTAATAGTGTATACAGTATATCTCCTCTAATAGTATATACAGTATATCTCCTCTAATAGTATATACAGTACTGTTATTCTCAGAGTGGATTCGATATTTTGCTCCCTAACCATATAGTTGGTTGTTTATATTTACCACTGCATAGAGCTATTTAAGAATAAATTGCCTTTTTTTTAGACTTTACATATTAACTAAATTATACACCACACATTTTTTTTTTTTTTAAGGTTATTAACCGATTAATCGAATCAATAATCGGCCAACTAATCGATTATGAAAATAATCATTAGTTGCAGCCCTAGTTCTAATCCTATTCCATTCAGAAAAAAAAAGTTTTGGTTGGAGATTCACTTTAACCACTTACAGTGGTGTGAAAAAGTGTTTGCCCCCTTCCTCATTTCCTGTTCCTTTGCATGTTTGTCACACTTAAGTGTTTCGGAACATCAAACCAATTTAAACAATAGTCAAGGACAACACAAGTAAACACAAAATGCAATTTGTAAATGAAGGTGTTTATTATTAACCAGTTAACAACCGGCCCATAGCCGAAAAACGGCTACAGGGCGGTTGCTTAACTCTGGGAGGGCAGCAGTGCTGTGGGCGGGATCTGTAGTGCCCACAGCCTGCTCTGCCACCACCGATCCATCCATCCATCCATGCTCAGCCATCCCTCCAATACCCTGCAATACCCAGCAATAGCCTGCAGTATATTGCTGGGTATTGCAGGGTATGGAGGGATGGCTGAGCATGGATGGATGGATTCTCTGCCATACCCCCCAATACTCTGCCATACCCCCAATACTCTGCCATACCCCCCAATACTCTGCCATACCCCCAATACTCTGCCATACCCCCCAATACTCTGCCATACCCCCAATACTCTGCCATACCCGCCATACCCTGCCATACCCCGCCATACCCTGCGATACTCTGCCATACCCTGCGATACCCTGCCATACCCTGCGATACCCTGCAATACCCTGCGATACTCTGCAATACTCTACCATACCCTGCGATACTCTGCAATACCCGGCGATACTCTGCGATGCTCTGCCATACCCTGCGATACTCTGCAATACCCGGCGATACTCTGCAATACCCTGCGATACTCTGCCATACCCTGCAATACCCAACAATACCCTGCGATACTCGCTACGATCAAAGCCAGGATCGTTTTTTTTTTTTATTTCAGGCTTTCCAGCCTAGAGATGAGATGTGAGGTCTTATTGACCCCATATCTCACTGTAAAGAGGACCTGTAATGCCATATTCCTATTACAAGGGATGTTTACATTCCTTGTAATAGGAATAAAAGTGATCAAAAAAATTTTTTGGGGGAAAAAAAGTGTCAAACTAAAATAAAGTAAAATGAACAATAAAAATATATATATATTTTTTTAAAGCGTCCCTGTCCCCGTGTGCTCGCACGCAGAAGCGAAACGCATACGTAAGTCCCGCCCACATATGAAAACGGTGTTCAAACCACCCATGTGAGGTATCGCTGCGAACGTTAGAGCGAGAACAATAATTTTGGTCCTAGACCTCCTCTGTAACTCAAAACCTGTAACCAGTAAACAAAATTAAAGCCTATGGGGATTTTTAAGTAGCGAAGTTTGGCGCCATTTCACGTGTGTGCAATTTAAGCGTGACATGTTGGGTATCTATTTACTCGGCGTAACTTCATCTTTCACATTATGCAAAAACATTGGGCTAAATTTACAGTTTTGTTTTTTGTAAAGCACAAAACATTTTTTTTCCAAATAAAACACGTTCGAAAAATTGCTGCGCAAGTACCGTGCTAGATAAAAAGTTGCAACGACCGCCATTGTATTCTCTAGGGTCTTTGCTAAAAAAAACATATATAATATTTTGGGGTTTCTATGTAATTTTCTAGCAAATAAATGATGATTTTTACATGTAGGAGAGAAATGTCAGAATTGTCCTGGGTGCTCCAGAACACCTGATGGCGCTCCCTGCATGTTGGGCCTCTGTACGTGGCCACACTGTGTAAAAGTCTCACACATGTGGTATCGCCGTACTCAGGAGTAATAGCAGAATGTGTTTTGGGGTGTAATTTGTGGTATGCATATGCTGTGTGTGAGAAATAACCTGCTAATATGACAATTTTGTGAAAAAAAAAAAAAAATTAAAAAAAATCTTGATATTGCAAAGAATTGTGGGAAAAAAATGACAACTTCAAAAAAACTCACCATGCCTCTTTCCAAATACCTTGGAATGTCTTCTTTCCAAAAAGGGGTCATTTGGGGGGTATTTGTACTTTTATGGCATGTTAGGGTCTCAAGAAATGAGATAGGCCGTCAGTACTTCAGGTGTGATCAATTTTCAGATATTGGCACCATAGCTTGTGGACTCTATAACTTTCACAAAGACCAAATAATATACCCCAATTTGTACTTATTTTTACCAAAGATATGTAGCAGTATAAATTTTGGCCAAAATTTATCAAGAAAAATTACAAATTTGCTAAATTTTATAACAAAAACGAAGAAAAATTAATTTTTTTACTGAATTTTCAGTCATTTTTCTTTTATAGCGCAAAAAAAAAAAAAACCCAGAGGTGATTAAATACCACCAAAAGAAAAGCTCTATTTGTGTGAAAAAAAGGACAAAAATTTCATATGGGTACAGTGTTGTATGAATGAGTAATTGTCATTCAAAGTGTGAGAGCACCGAAAGCTGAAAATTGGTCTGGTTATTAAGGGTGTTTAAGTGCCCAGTGGTCAAGTGGTTAAAGGTGAAAAAAAATCCAAACCATCATGGCCCTGTGTGAAAAAGTGATTGCCCCCTTGTTAAAACATACTATAACTGTGGTTGTCCACACCTGAGTTCAATTTCTCTAGCCACGCCCAGGCCTGATTATTGCCACACCTGTTCACAATCAAGGCATCACTTAAATAGGAGCTGCTTGACACAGTAAGGTCCACCAGAAGATCCTTAAAAGCTACACATCATGCTGAGACCCAAAGAAATTCAGGAACAATTGAGAAAGAAAGTAATTGAGATCTATCAGTCTGGAAAGGGTTATAAAAGCCATTTCCAAAGCTTTGGGAATCCAGCGAACCACAGTGAGAGCCATTATCCACAAATGGCGAAGACATGGAACAGTGGTGAACCTTCCCAGGAGTGGCCGGCCGCCCAAAATTACCCCAAGAGCGCAGCGACGACTCATCCAAGAGGTCACAAAAGACCCCACAACAACGTCCAAGGAACTGCAGACCTCACTTGCCTCAGTTAAGGTCAGCGTTCATGCCTCCACCATCAGGAAAAGACTGGGCAAAAATGGCCTGCATGGCAGAGTTCCAAGGAGAAAACCACTGCTGAGCAAAAAGAACATCAAAGCTCGTCTCAATTTCTCCACAACACATCTTGACGATCCCCAAGACTTTTGGGACAACATTCTGTGGACCGATGAGACAAAAGTGGAACTCTTTGGAAGGTGTGTGTCCAAGTATATCTGGCGTAGAAGGAACACTGCATTTTAGAAAAAGAACATTATACCAACAGTAAAATATGGTGGTGGTAGTGTGATGGTCTGGGGCTGTTTTGCTGCTTCAGGACCTGGAAGACTTGCCGTGATAAAAGGAACTATGAATTCTGCTGTCTACCAAGAGATCCTGAAGGAGAATGTCCGACCATCTGTTCGTGTACTCAAGCTGAAACGAACTTGGGTTCTGCAGCAGGACAATGATCCTAAACACACCAGCAAGTCCACCACCGAATGGCTGAAGAAAAACAAAGTCCTGACCTGAATCCTATTGAGATGTTGTGGTATGACCTTAAAAAGGCCGTTCATGCTCGAAAACCCTCTAATGTAACTGAATTAGGACAATTCTGCAAAGATGAGTGGGCCAAAATTCCTCCAGGACGCTGTAAAAGCCTCATTGCACGTTATCGCAAACGCTTGGTTGCAGTTGTTGCTGCTAAGGGTGGCCCAACCAGTTATTAGGTTTAGGGGGCAATCACTTTTTCACACAGGGCCATGATGGTTTGGATTTTTTTTCACCTTTAATAATAAACACCTTCATTTACAAATTGCATTTTGTGTTTACTTGTGTTGTCCTTGACTATTGTTTAAATTGGTTTGATGTTCCGAAACACTTAAGTGTGACAAACATGCAAAGGAACAGGAAATGAGGAAGGGGGCAAACACTTTTTCACACCACTGTACCTACCAGGTCAATTCTGACATTTCTCTCCTACATGAAAAATCATCTTTTTTTTTTCTCAAAAATTACATAGAACCCCCCAAACATATTATAATATACATACACACACACACACACAAACACACACACATACAGACATACACACACAGACATACACACACAGACACATACACACATTTTTTTTTGTTATTTTTTTAGCAGAGACCCTAGAGAATACAGTGGCAGTCGTTGCAATTTTTTATCTTGCACGGTATTTGCGCAGCAATTTTTCAAACGCATTTTTTTGGGGGGGGGGGGGGGGGGGAATGTTTCATGCTTTAAAAAAAAAAAGCAAAACAGTTAGCCCAATTTTTTGTATAACGTGAAAGATAATGTTACACCAAGTAAATACATACCTAACATGTCCCGCTTCAAAATTGCACACGCTTGTGAAATGGCGGCAAACTTCGGTACTTTAAAAATCCCCATAGGCAACGCTTTAAATTTTTTTTTTTTACAGGTTCCATGTTTTGAGTTACAGAGGAGGTCTAGGACTAGAATTATTGCTCTCGCTCGAACGTTTGCGGCGATACCTCACATGTGTGGTTTGAACACCCTTTTAAATATGTGGGCAGCGGCTTACAGATGTGTTCTCTTCTGCGTGCGAGCACACGGGGGCAGGGGCGCTTTACATTTTTTTATTATTTTTTATTGTCAATTTTATTTTTCAAGTTTGACCCTTTTTTTTTTTATTGTTTAACATTTATTTTTTTGATAACTTTTACAAGGAATGTAATGTACTCCCTTGTAATAGGAGTAGTGCATAACAGATCCTCTTTACAGTGAGATATGGGGGGGGCAGTGATGGAACTAACGCCGGTAAAGTAAACGGCGTTACGTAACGCCGGTAAAGTAAACGGCGTTACGCAACGCCGTTACTTTAGAGGGTAACAAGTAATCTAACTGATTACTCTTACCCTCGCGGTAACGCCGTTCCTATTACTGGGGCGGCGTTACCGCAATTACCCGCCGCAATCCGCGGAGCCGTCCGCGGCCTTAGGAAAGGCCACGGCTTCGGCCTACCTCCGGAGCGGCGGGCATCTTGGTGCACCTGATGGCCGCAGCTCTGGCCTAGTTGCGGAGCGGCAGCCATCTTGGTGCACCCTTCGGCCGTTTACAATGTGGTTGCTCCGTCAAATGACGGAGCGTTCACTTGTAAACAAACCGGTTCCTCTCTCCCCTCCATACTCCATACACTGCCAATACTCTGCAATACCCAAACAAAACCCTGCAATACTCAGCCAATACCCTGACAATACCTTGCCAATACTCTGCAACACCTTGCCAATACCCTGCCAATACTCTGCAATACCCTGACAATACTCTGCAACACCCTGCAATACTCTGCACCACCCTGCCAATACTCAGCCAATACCCTGCCAATACTCTGCCCATACCCAGCCAATACTCAGCCAGTACCCTGCCAATACTCTGCAATACCCTGCCAATACTCTGCAATACCCTGCCAATACTCTGCAATACACCCTGCCAATACTCTGCAATACCCTGACAATACTCTGACAATACCCTGCCAACACTCTGCCAATACTCGGTAATACCCAGTCAATACTCTGCAACACCCTGCCAATACCCAGCCAATACTCTGCAATACCCAGCCAATCCCCAGCCAATACTCTGCAATACCCAGCCAATACTCTGCAATACCCAGCCAATACTCTGCAACACCCTGCCAATACTCTGCAACACCCTGCCAATACTCTACCACACCCTGCCATACTCTGCAATACACGGTAATACCAAGCCATACTCGGCGATACCCAGCCGTACCCAGCCAATATTACAGTTGGGGAGATGACGTGGATATTACAGTGGGGGCTTTATGGTGGTGGAATTTTCAACGTTTTTTGCAAATTCAATTATTATTTGCTGATCCAAAAAATGATTCGATCCGGGACTCTGATCTGAGCAACGATCCGATCCGTGAGTTTGGGGGGGGACAGATGTACAGAGGGGAAACAGATATGTGTGTGTGTGGGGACAGACGTGTAGTGGGGTACAGAGGGGGGAACAGATATATGTGTGTGTGGTGGGGGGGCAGACGTGTAGTGGGGTACAGAGGGGGGAACAGATATATGTGTGTGTGTGGGGGGACAGACGTGGAGTGGGGTACAGAGGGGGGAACAGATATATGTGTGTGTGTGGGGGGGGACAGACGTGTAGTGGGGTACAGAGGGGGGAACAGATATATGTGTGTGTGTGGGGGGGGGGACAGACGTGTAGTGGGGTACAGAGGGGGGAACAGATATATGTGTGTGTGTGGGGGGACAGACGTGTAGTGGGGTACAGAGGGGGGAACAGATATATGTGTGTGTGTGTGGGGGGACAGACGTGTAGTGGGGTACAGAGGGGGAACAGATATATGTGTTTGGGGGGGGGACAGACGTGTAGTGGGGTACAGAGGGGGAACAGATATATGTGTGGGGGGATATATGTGTGTGGGTGTGGGGGGGACAGATGTGTGTGGGGGGGGACAGACGTGTAGTGGGGGTACAGAGGGGGAACAGATATATGTGTGTGTGGGGGGGACAGACGTGTAGTGGGGTACAGAGGGGGGAACAGATATGTGTGTGTGGGTGGGGGGACAGACGTGTAGTGAGGTACAGAGGGGGAACAGATATATGTGTGTTGGGGGGGGGTGTGTGTGTGGGGGGACAGACGTGTAGTGGGGTACAGGGGGGAACAGATATGTGTTTGGGGGGGGGGGGCAGACGTGTAGTGGGGTACAGAGGGGGAACAGATATATGTGTTGGGGGGGGGAACAGACGTTTCCGGGGGGTACAGAGGGGAAATAGACGTGCAGGGGGAACGCACCCCTTGCTTACAGTAATACAAGACCCGCCCCTAAGAATATAAAAAAAAAAGTCAGTTACTTTGCTGAGTAACTAATTACTTTTCCAATGTAGTAACTGCAGGGCCGTCTTTAATGTTGATTGGGCCCTGGGCAAACATTTTCTTGGGGCCCCCCAACCGCTATTAGACATATAACAAATAGCAGTAAGACTCAAAATCAGTTTACTGCAGCAAATCGGGCAGCAATTGCAGTTGGTTGTCAGAGGATACAGCATATTACTACCGATTACTGACTGGTTGTTAGAGGTTACAACACATAATTCCTGCTTCCTCATTCATTGCTAGAGGTTACTACACATCATTACTGCTCACTGAGAGACGTATTACTGTACAGGAGATGACCAGAGACTGCTGATCTAATACAGGAGATGGCCAGAGACTGCAAATATAATACAGGAGATGACCAGAGACTGCAAATCTAGTACAGGAGATGACCAGAGACTGCGGATCTAATACAGGAGATGACCAGAGACTGCAAATCTAATACAGGAGATGACCAGAGACTGCAAATCTAATACAGGAGATGACCAGAGAATGACCAGAGACTGCAAATCTAGGAGATGACCAGAGACTGCGGATCTAATACAGGCGATGACCCAGAGACTGCAAATCTAGTACAGGAGATGACCAGAGACTGCGGATCTAATACAGGCGATGACCAGAGACTGCAAATCTAATACAGGAGATGACCAGAGACTGCAAATCTAATACAGGAGATGACAGAGACTGCAAATCTAATACAGCGATGACCAGAGACTACAAATCTAGTATAGGAGCTGACCATAGACTGCAAATCTAGTACAGATGACCAGAGACCAGAGACTGCGGATCTAATACAGGAGATGACCATAGACTGCAAATCTAACACAGGAGATGACCATAGACTGCAAATCTAATACAGGAGATGACCAGAGATGACCAGACACCAGATGACCAGAGACTGCAAATCTAGTACAGGAGATGACCAGAGACTGCAGAATCTAATACAGGAGATGACCAGAGACTGCAAATCTAATACAGGAGATGACCCAGAGACTGCAAATCTAATACAGGAGATGACCAGAGACTGCAGGAATCTAATACAGGAGATGACCAGAGACAGCAGATCTAATACAGGAGATGACCAGAGACTGCAAATCTAATACAGGAGATGACCAGAGACTGCAAATCTAATACAGGAGATGACCAGAGACTGCAAATCTAATACAGGAGATGACCAGAGACTGCAAATCTAATACAGGAGATGACCACAGACTGCAAATCTAATACAGGAGATGACCAGAGACTGCAAATCTAAAACACGAGATGACCAGAGACTGCAAATCTAGTATAGATGACCAGAGACTGCAAATCTAGTATAGGAGATGACCAGAGACTGCAAATCTAATACAGGAGATGACCAGAGACTGCTGATCAAATACAGGAGATGACCAGAGACAGCAGATCTAATACAGGAGATGACCAGAGACTGCGGATCTAAGACAGGAGATGACCAGAGACTGCAAATCTAAAACAGGAGATGACCAGAGACTGCGGATCTAATACACCAGATGACCAGAGACTACAAATCTAATACAGGAGATGACCAGAGACTGCAAATCTACTGCAGGAGATGACCAGAGACTGCAGATCTAATACAGGAGATGACCAGAGACTGCGGATCTAATACAGGAGATGACCAGAGACTGAGACTAAGACAGGAGATGACCAGAGACTGCAAATCTAATACAGGAGATGACCAGAGACTGCAAATCTAATACAGGAGATGACTAGAGACTGCGGATCTAATACAGGAGATGACCAGAGACTGCAAATCTAGTACAGGAGATGACCAGAGACTGCAAATCTAATACAGGAGATGACCAGAGACTGCGGATCTAAAACAGGAGATGACCAGAGACTGCGGATCTAATACAGGAGATGACCAGAGACAGGAGATGACCAGAGACTGCAAATGACCAGAGACTGCAGATCTAATACAGGAGATGACCAGAGACTGCGGATCTAATACAGGAGATGACCAGAGACTGCAAATCTAATACAGGAGATGACCAGAGACTGCGGATCTAATACAGGAGATGACCAGAGACTGCGGATCTAATACAGGAGATGACCAGAGACTGCGGATCTAATACAGGAGATGACCAGAGACTGGAGATCTAATACAGGAGATGACCAGAGACTGCAGATCTAATACAGGAGATGACCAGAGACTGCGGATCTAATACAGGAGATGACCAGAGACTGCAGATCTAATACAGGAGATGACCAGAGACTGCAAATCTAATACAGGAGATGACCAGAGACTGCAAATCTAATACAGGAGATGACCAGAGACTGCGGATCTAATACAGGAGATGACCAGAGACTGCAATTCTAGTACAGGAGATGACCAGAGACTGCAATTCTAATACAGGAGATGACCAGAGACTGCAGATCTAATACAGGAGATGACACAGAGACTGCAAATCTAATACAGGAGATGACCAGAGACTGCAAATCTAATACAGGAGATGACCAGAGAATGCTAATACAGGAGATGACCAGAGACTGCCAATCTAATACAGGAGATGACCAGAGACTGCGGATCTAATACAGGAGATGACCAGAGACTGCGGATCTAATACAGGAGATGACCAGAGACTTCGGATCTAATACAGGAGATGACAGAGACTGCGGATCTAATACAGGAGATGACCAGAGACTGCAAATCTAGTACAGGAGATGACCAGAGACTGCGGATCTAGTACAGGAGATGACCAGAGACTGCAAATCTAATACAGGAGAAGACCAGAGACTGCAAATCTAATACAGGAGATTAGGGGTGCAACGGATCAAAAAACTCACGGATCGGATCGATCCTCGGATCAGGAGTCACGGATCGGATCATTTTTCGGATCAGCAAATAATAATTGAATTTGCAAAAACCTGTGAAAAAATTGCGCCACCATATAGTCCCCACTGTAATATCCACGTCATCTCCCCCACTGTAATATCCACGTCATCTCCCCCACTGTAATATCCACGTCATCCCCCACACTGTAATATCCACGTCATCTCCCCCACTGTAGTATTGGCTCAGGGTATCGCAGAGTATTGGCTCAGGGTATCGCAGAGTATTGGCTCAGGGTATCGCAGAGTATTGGCTCAGGGTATCGCAGAGTATTGGCTCAGGGTATCGCAGAGTATATGCAGGGTTATGCAGAGTATCGCAGAGTATTGGCTGGGTAATGCAGAGTATATGCAGGGTTAATGCAGAGTATATGCAGGGTTAATGCAGGATATTGGCTGGGTAATGCAGAGTATATGCAGGGTTAATGCAGAGTATAGTATATGCAGGGTTAATGCAGTATAGCAGGGTTATGCAAGAGTATATGCAGGGTTAGCAGAGTATATGCAGGTGCAGAGTATATGCAGGGTTAATGCAGGTAGGGGTGCAACGGATCAAAAAAACTCACGGATCGGATCGATCCTCGGATCAGGAGTCAGGATCGGATCATTTTTCGGATCAGCAAATAATAATTGAATTTGCAAAAACCTGGAAAATTCCGCCACCATTAATGCAGAGTCATCGTAATATCAGAGTATATCCACGGTAAATATCCACGTCATCTCCCCCCACTGGTAATAACACGTCATGTCATCAGTAGTATATGACCAGGTCATCTCCCCCACTGTAATAATGCAGATCGCAGAGTATATGCAGGGGGTATCGCAGATGCAGGATGCATATCGCAGAGTATTGGCTGCAGGTAATGCAGAGTATCAGGTATTGGTATGGGTATGCAGGGTTAATGCAGAGTATATGCAGGGTTAATGCAGGATATTGGCTGGGTAATGCAGGGTATGTTTACAAGTGATCGCTCCGTCAAATTTGACGGAGCGATCACATTGTAAACAGTGGCCGGGTGTACCAAGATGGCCGCCGCTCCGGAGCTAGGCCGAAGCCGCGGCCTTTCCTAAGGCCGCCGGGTGTACAAAGATGGCCGCCGCCGCTCCGGAGCTAGGCCGAAGCCGCGGCCTTTCCTAAGGCCGAGGCGCGCTCCGCGGATCGTGGGGTGTGCCGATCCGAACGGGGCGGCCCGTTCGGATCACAGATCGGCGATGATCCGTTGCACCCCTACAGGAGATGACCAGAGACTGCGGATCTAATACAGGAGATGACCAGAGACTGCAAATCTAATACAGGAGATGACCAGAGACTGCAAATCTAATACAGGAGATGACCAGAGACTGCAAATCTAATACAGGAGATGACCAGAGACTGCGGATCTAATACAGGAGATGACCAGAGACTGCAAATCTAATACAGGAGATGACCAGAGACTGCAAATCTAATACAGGAGATGACCAGAGACTGCAAATCTAGTACAGGAGATGACCAGAGACTGCGGATCTAATACAGGAGATGACCAGAGACTGCGGATCTAATACAGGAGATGACCAGAGACTGCGGATCTAATACAGGAGATGACCAGAGACTGCGGATCTAATACAGGAGATGACCAGAGACTGCAAAATCTAATACAGGAGATGACCAGAGACTGCGGATCTAATACAGGAGATGACCAGAGACTGCAAATCTAGTACAGGAGATTACCAGAGACTGCAAATCTAATACAGGAGATGACCAGAGACTGCGGATCTAATACAGGAGATGACCAGAGACTGCAAATCTAGTACAGGAGATGACCAGAGACTGCTGCGGATCTAATACAGGAGATGACCAGAGACTGCAAATCTAATACAGGAGATGACCAGAGATGACCAGAGACTGCAAATCTAATACAGGAGATGACCAGAGACTGCAAATCTAGTACAGGAGATGACCAGAGACTGCGGATCTAAAACAGGAGATGACCAGAGACTGCAAATCTAATACAGGAGATGACCAGAGACTGCGGATCTAATACAGGAGATGACCAGAGACTGCAAATCTAGTACAGGAGATGATCAGAGACTGCGGATCTAATACAGGAGATGACCAGAGACTGCGGATCTAATACAGGAGATGACCAGAGACTGCGGATCTAATACAGGAGATGACCAGAGACTGCTAATCTAATACAGGAGATGACCAGAGACTGCGGATCTAATACAGGAGATGACCAGAGACTGCAAATCTAATACAGGAGATGACCAGAGACTGCAAATCTAATACAGGAGATGACCAGAGACTGCGGATCTAATACAGGAGATGACCAGAGACTGCAAATCTAATACAGGAGATGACCAGAGACTGCAAATCTAATACAGGAGATGACCAGAGACTGCGGATCTAATACAGGAGATGACCAGAGACTGCGGATCTAATACAGGAGATGACCAGAGACTGCAAATCTAATACAGGAGATGACCAGAGACTGCGGATCTAATACAGGAGATGACCAGAGACTGCAAATCTAATACAGGAGATGACCAGAGACTGCGGATCTAATACAGGAGATGACCAGAGACTGCAAATCTAATACAGGAGATGACCAGAGACTGCAAATCTAATACAGGAGATGACCAGAGACTGCGGATCTAATACAGGAGATGACCAGAGACTGCAAATCTAATACAGGAGATGACCAGAGACTGCGGATCTAATACAGGAGATGACCAGAGACTGCAAATCTAATACAGGAGATGACCAGAGACTGCAAATCTAATACAGGAGATGACCAAAGACTGCAAATCTAGTACAGGAGATGACCAGAGACTGCAAATCTAATACAGAAGATGACCAGAGACTGCGGATCTAAAACAGGCGATGACCAGAGACTGCAAATCTAATACAGGAGATGACCAGAGACTGCAAATCTAATACAGGAGATGACCAGAGACTGCAAATCTAATACAGGAGATGACCAGAGACTGCGGATCTAATACAGGAGATGACCAGAGACTGCGGATCTAATACAGGAGATGACCAGAGACTGCGGATCCAGAGACTGCGGATCTAATACAGGAGATGACCAGAGACTGCATATCTACTACAGGAGATGACCGGAGACTGTAAATCTAATACAGGAGATGACCAGAGACTGCAGATCTAATACAGGAGATGACCAGAGTACAGGAGGTGATAAACTAAGTAACCATTTAAAAATTGACATAGCAGTGTACAGCTATACTGTACTAAACATCAGTTAGTGTTAAGATAACAGTCAACAAGCAATCTATGGGGAGAATGACCTACCTAGCCAGCCAGGCTCACCACCCGCTCTCATTGATTCAGGGACAGGGCCTGGGCCCTCAGAGGTCCAGGTGCGGGGCCCTCAGGTTTACAGGTGCGGGGCCCTCAGGTGTACAGGTGCGGGGCCCTCAGGGGTCCAGGTGCGGAGCCTTCAGGGGTCCAGGTGCGGGGCCCTCAGGGGTCCAGGTGCGGGGCCCTCAGGGGTCCAGGTGCGGGGCCCTCAGGGGTCCAGGTGCGGGGCCCTCAGGGGTCCAGGTGCGGGGCCCTCAGGGGTCCAGGTGCGGGGCCCTCAGGGGTCCAGGTGCGGGCCCTCAGGGGTCCAGGTGCAGGGCCTCAGGGGTCCAGGTGCAGGGCCCTCAGGGGTCCAGGTACGGGGCCCTCAGGGGTCCTCTAGGCAGAGCTCGCAAAGTTCTGGGTACGGGACTCACAGAGGTCTGGGGGCGGGACTCGCGGAGGTCTGGGGGCGGGGCTCGCAGAGGTCTGGGGGCGGGGCTCGCGGAGGTCTGGGGGCGGGACTCAAATCGGTCCGGATGCGGGGCTCTCATCTCTCCTACTCCGATGTCAGCTCCGAGCCTCCGAGTATACAGGCTGCATGGGTCAGAGCGGCAGTGGAGCTCCAGGCCCGCCCCCACCCCCGCCCTGCTGGCAGGGGAATACATTTGTGCACTCGACGGGGTTATCATGGCATGGTTGGGACCCCAATTTGCGGGCAGCGCGGGCACAAGGAACAGCTGCTTTGGCGGGCCCCCCACAATGACAAGGCCCAGGGCAGCTGCCCCTTTTGCCCTGCGTTAAAGACGGCCCTGAGAAACTGAGTTACTAACTCAATTACTTTTTTGGGAGAAGTAATTTGTAACTTAACTAATTACTTTTTTAAAGTAAGATGATCAATACTGGGGGGTCAATAATCTCACCATCTCACCTCTAGGCTGGGAAGCCTGAAATAAAAACATAAAAAAACATTCCCAGCTTCCCAGCCGAGGCAGCGACATTTTTCCGAATGCAGAGGCCGGGCCTGACGTTATAACATCGCACCCGGCCTCCGAACGATCATAGAGACTATAAATTGTTTATCTTACAGTCCTGTTTACACCTTGCTGTTTGCTTTGCTTCAGCTTTGCTTCAAAAATGATTCCCCATGTAGCTTCAGTGGTGCTTTAAAGTGTCTCCAAAGCCTCCATAGAAGCCTTTGGCAAAGCTCGCCTTAAGCCCCATCCAAGCCCCACCGAAGCACCAAGCAAAAGCAAAGGTGTAAACAAGCGAACTATTTTATTGACAGGAGCTTTGACTGGCATTCAGAGAGCTTTAAAAAACGGTTCCCGACCGGCGCATGGCGATGTACGTCAGCAGAATGGCACGAACAGGTACGACCCTTTAAGAATGCCGCCGTGCCATCGCGTGCGCGGCGCTGGTCGGGACCCCCCTGAGTCTGGTCGCGGGTCCCGTGGACTCGATCTCCGTGGGGACACCCGCGATCGTCTCAGGGGAAGGCTGAATAGGGGGGTGGCGTGGCTGTGTTTTAGTGAACACTGATCTCTGCTCCAATCACAGGGAGCAGAGATCAGTGTCACTTGTTGCTAGGCAGAACGGGGAGATGCTGTTTACTTCCGCATCATCCCGTTCTGCCTAGCAACAAGTGACACTGATCTCTGCTCCCTGTGATTGGAGCAGAGATCAGTGTTCACTAACACACAGCCACGCCCCACACAGTTAGTAACACGCCCCTAGGAACACCTAACCCCTACACTGCCAACCCCTGGTTAACCCCTTCACTGCAGTGTCATTTACACAGGAATCAGTGCATTTAAATAGCACTGATTGCCGTATAAATGACAATGGTCCCAAAAATGTCCGATGTGTCCGCCATAATGTCGCAGTCACAATAAAAATCGCTGATCGCCGCCATTACTAGTAAAAAAAAAAAATGATTATCAAAAATGCTATAAAACTATCCCCTATTTTGTAAATGCTATAACTTTTGCACAAACCAATCAATAATCGCTTATTGCGATATTTTTTATTTTTCCCAAAATATGTAGAATACGTATCGGCCTAAACTGAGGGGAAAAAAATGTTTTTTGGGGGGATATTTAGTATAGCAAAAAGTAAAAAAAATATATATATTTTTTTAAACCTGTCACTCTTCTTTTGTTTATAGCGCAAAAAATAAAAACCGCAGAGGTGATCAAATACCACCAAAAGAAAGCTCTATTTGTGGGGACAAAATGATATTTGGGTACAGTGTTGTATGACCGCACAATTGTCATTCAAAATGTGACAGCGCTGAAAGCTGAAAAATGGCCTGGGCAGGATGGGGGTGAAAATGCCCTGTACTGAGGTGGGTAAATTACAATAAATACTTGCATACTGCACTTAGAGGGCGCTGTTCTCTTGTCCTTTCTACGAACCTGTCATCTGCCTGCTAAGAGGAGAGTGGGGGGGGGGGCAATTATAACTGAAAGTTAGCCACAGGAGGTGGAGAGGCGGCGGCGGCTTGGGGGTGGGAGGGTCACATTAGGGGTTAATAACGAGTTATAGAATTGTTCAGCAGAGTCTGAGATTCTGATATAAGCTTATAGGAGAGGGAGATACGAGGTCCGGATTGCATACAGACTTGGCCACCTGCGGGCACTTTTTTTAGGTCCGTACGGCGTACCTGGCCGTGAAAGGGTTAAAGAGGAACTGCAGTCTGCTCACATCATTTTGTAATCAAAACATCTTTGCCATTCTGAAGCTTCCCTCCAATCACTTTGCATATTATTATTTTATATATACTGTGATTCTGTACTTTGCCAAATATGCTGCAGAAATCTCCCTCCATTGAGTCTGGCTGCAGCCATTTTAACTGTGGGCAGCTGCCTGTTCACTTCCTGGATTTACACAGACACACAGAGGCACGCCTCCAGCTCTGCAGCTCTCATTGGCCCTCTTATGACTCATTCCCCCCCGCCCCTCCCGTCCTGGCAAACTCTCACAAGAGTGAGTGAGAGAGAGCTGTGTATGATGTGGTAAGCCTAGGATAATGACCAGACAAGAAACAGGAAGTGGGCTGTATAAGGGATTTACTGGCAGGAAAAAAAAATGTTTTACTGTCAAAGGTAAAACAACAAGAAGGGCAGAAGATTTACTAGATGGAAAGATGAAAAAATGACTGAAGTTCCACTTTAAAGTGGTGTCCCCCCCAAAAAAAAGATGATTAAAATTCCTAAAAAAAAAAAACCATTTGGAATTTTTTTTTTAACTCGCCTCGAAATGCCTGTTGCTAGGGGGTCCCTCGTAGTCTGCCTCCTTCAGTACCGGGCTAAGTGACATCACTTCCCCTCACCGCAGGAAGGGCTCCCTCCCTCCTGTCAGTCATCTGGGACACGTGACAGGTTCCAGGTGACTGCGCGGCCAATCACGGCGCTCGCGCATGCGCAGTGGGTGCCCGGCTGTGTGGCCGCAGTAAGAGGGGGGCTTCGATTCCCCCCCCCCTATCGCGGGCGCCCAGGACAGGTAAGTGTCCGATTATTAAAAGTCAACAGCTGCAGTATTTTCTAGCTGCTGACTTTTAATTTTTTATTTTTTGTTGTTCAGGGGCACCCCACTTTAAGTGGTTAAACCGACCGAATTTACAGACTGAAGTTCATTCCTTTCAGCTAAAAGAACTAAATGTTGCAATGGGGTTTATTTACTAAAGGTAAATCCAGTTTGCACTGCGAGTTCACTGCAGAGGCACTTGGAAGTGCAGTTGTTGTAGATCCGAGGGGGACATGAAGGAAAATACAAAACGGCATTTTAGCTTGTACATGATTGGATGATAAAATCAGCAGAGCTTCCCCTCATTTTAGATTTCCCCCCCCTCAGATCTAAAGCGACTGCACTTCTAAGGGCTCTTGTAGGTCACAGTGGATTTGTCTTTTGTACATCAATTCCCCAATGTTTCCCTTTATCTGCACCAAAGCAGCGTTGTCATGAACTTGGCCGGCTGCCTGTTTTTTTTTTTTTTTTGACAGCTGTCAGCAGTGAGCAGAGAACTCTCTGCACTGAATGGGGAAATGCTGTGTTAAGACGCGAGGGGAGGATAGAATCTCGATCCTTTAACAATTAATCGTGCAGCTCTAGCATACACATGTCCGTATTTAATGTAAAGAAAAAATAAAGAGGAGGAAAAATTCACTGGACTGCATCAAAAATACACTGGAACGCATGAAAAACGCGCATGCAGAAAAGCGCGTGGAACGTATCCGGACTGCATTTTTATTCTGTGAAAACAATGGATTTCTATGTGCTCTGTTCACACCATAACGCCGTGCCGAGGAGCCGTGCGCATTCCTGAGACAACATTATATATCTTTACCACTTTAAGACCAGCCTCGTTTTGGATTTTAGGTGTTTACACATTTTGCTAGAAAAAAACTTAGAACCCCCAAACATTATATATTGGTTTTTTTTCTAACACCCTAGAGAATAAAATGGCGGTCGTTGCAATACTTTTTTTCACACCGTATTTGCGCAGCGTTCTTACAAGCTCACTTTTTTGGGAAAAAATTCACTTTTTTGAATAAAAAAATAAGACAACAGTAAAGTTAGTCCAATTTTTGTATATATTGTGAAAGATAATGTTACGCCGAGTAAATTGATACCCAACATGTCACGCTTCAAAATTGCGCCCGCTCGTGGAATGGCATCAAACTTTTACCCTCAAAAATCTCCATAGGCGACGTTTAAAAAAATCTACAGGTTGCATGTTTTGCGTTAACGAGGAGGTCTACGGCTATAATTATTGCTCTCGCTCTAACGATCGCGGCGATACCTCACATGTGTGGTTTGACCACCGTTTTCATATGCGGGCGCTACTCACGTTTGCGTTCGCTTCTGCGCGCAAGCTCGTCGGGGCGGGGCGCTTTAAAAAAAATGTTATTTTTTTTTCTTATTTATTTTTCTTGATTTTATTTATTTTTACACGGTTTTAAAAAAAATAAAAAATTGGCTCACTTTTATTCCTATTACAAGGGATGTAAACATCCCTTGTAATAGAAAAAAACATGACAGGTCCTCTTAACCACTTGTTTACTGGGCACTTAAACACCCTTCCTGCCCAGACCAATTTTCAGCTTTCAGCGCTCTCGCACTTTCAGTGACAATTGCGCGGTCATGCAATGCTGTAACCAAATGAATTTTTTATCATTTTGCTCGCACAAATAGAGCTTTAGTTTGGTGGTATTTATTCGCGACTCCGTTTTGTATTTTTTGCGATATAAGCGAAAACATAGCGGAAATTTTGAAAAAAAAAACAATATTTTCTCCTTTCTTTTTTAAAAGAAATCCAATAAAATCAAATTTTGTCATAAATGCAGGTGATCACGGACATATGTGTGCAGATAATCATTGGCACATGTGATTTTACTGGGACATATGTGAGGGACATGTGTTTTTATTATTTGGGGACATGTGTGTTTTACTGTGGGGACGCTAGACAGGTGATCAGTGAGTAAAAGCTGTAATAAAACAGCTAATACTCACTGATCACCAGCCGGCTGCAGCGATCCGCTCTCCTCTCCTCACCGACGACTTCCGTGTGAGGAGAGGAGGGCCGATTGCCTAGCAACCGGCTGTTTGTTTACATCACATGACGGCTGTGATTCAACACGGCCGTCATGTGATCAGGAGGGCCAATCACTGAGCCCTCCCGCCGATCCGAGATGCGCCGCGTCCGGGTGACACGGCCGCATCGGGATTGCGCCGCTGCGCGGGCACGCGCGATCCCTCTACTTATGAAGGACGTTCCGGAACGTCCATTCAGAAGTAGACGGCTCCCACCCGGCCGTATATGTACAGTGGCCGGGTGGGAAGTGGTTAAGAATGAAGGGCACAGCATTTGTCTGTGTGTCAGGAAGAAGCCTTGGACTGAGGGGGGGAGGGCTGACTGGAAAATGGTTGAGAGACGCTGAGCTCCGGTATGAGGGGGCGGGGATCGATGGATACAGACGGGGGAGGGGGGTCCCTCATACAAAAGACAAAAGAGATATTTGGGGGGGGGGCACACCCTAAAAAATCCATAAAGATGGTGCTGCCATAAGACCATACAACAGAACAAACATATTACAGCGCACACATCCAAAACTGACCGTTACCTCCAGCAAGGCTATTTAAAAGCACCTAGACAGACATTTTCAAAAAACATTATCAAAAAATATGGGGATTTGGTCACACCATATTGCTATATGGTGCTTAAGCCCACCTACTGCGACAAAGTACCCCATGATTAGAGGGTCCTACACTATCCATAGATCGGGAGGCCCCCTCATACAGTCCCCTCAGATCACTTACCGACACTTTTAGCGGGAACCTTCTTCTGTTTATCCTCCATCTTGGGTTGCCGTATTCTGTCAGTGTGAGGAAAATGAGGGCGGGGCTTAGAGAGACAAGTGGCTAACAGGCAGCAGGCTCAGCCAATAAGCAGGCGGAATGAAGGCACTTTTAGGCTGCATTCACACCTGAGCGTTTATAAAAGCTCATAAAACGCCCTAAAAAAATAAAACGCCTGAAAAGCGCCCAACAAGCAAAATCCCATTCATTTTAATGGCACCTGTTCACATCTGAGCGTTTTGTCACCTGAAGAAAAACACCTGAAAAATGCCTTTAGCTCCAAAAAATAACATGAGCATCTTTGGGGCAGATTACAGGCGTTTTCCTGCTTTTTACACATTGGTGACCTGTACAACATCGCAGCAAAAAGACAGTTAAAAACGTGCGAATTTGAAACGCTCAGGTGTGAATGCAGCCTGAATAGGGACAGGCGGAAGTGGCGGGAGAATGTGAAGGGGATGTGGGGAGGACTGGAGCCGGTGTATCCGGGGAGATCCGGTATGAGCGGCCCGCTTATCGGAGTTCCAACTTTTACCTCAAAACACTCCTATAGGCCCCTTTCACACGGTGCGGTGCGGGCGTCGGCACTAAAGCAGTGCTATTTTTACCGCTTTACCGTTGTTTTAGCAGCGGTATTCGGCCGCTAGTGGGGCAGTTTTAACCCCCGCTAGTGGCCGAAAAAGGGTTAAAACCGCCTGCAGTATAGCCGCGTTCAAGGCCGTCTTTAATATTGATTGGACCTTGGGCTCTGAGACATACAATAAATAGCAGCTAGACTCAAAATCAGTTTACTGTATCAGATCAGGCAGCTATTGCGATTGGTTGCCAGAGGTTACAGTGTATCATTACCGCTCACTGATTGGTTGCTAGAGGTTACAGCACACATTACGGCTCACTGATTAGTTGCTAGAGGTTACGGCACATGATTTCTGCTTGTTGATTGGTTGCTAGAGATTACTGTGAATATGACCTCAGGGGGGCATGATATACATATCAATGCCGATGGCCGCCGCTATTTACATATAAATGCCGGTAATTTACATGTAAACACAGGGTCTGCAGGTGAGTCATCTGTACACAACAAAGGGGCAGAGCTGGGTGGCATTAGTAGCGGCACTTCACACTGAGATATTGGGACACAGCACGGGACTAAAATCTCAAGGGACGAGGGAATTTAAACCGGGATAGTTGGCAAGTATGAGGCAGCTGCTTTGGCCCCCACAACAATGACAGGGCCCAGGGCAGCTGCCCCTTTTGCCCTGCCTTAAAAACGGCCCTGACCTACACCTCAGTTTATTTATAGAAAGGCCCCAAACTTCGGAGATAAAGTGGTTAAAAAAGTTATCGACCCCCCAAAAAAAACCTCCTACATTTTGGCAAAGAAACGTTTTTTTTCGCATGCAGAACATGTAAAGCTTGCCGTGAGGTATTGAGACCAATCCGAGCGTTAGATAACTTTACATCAACAGTCAACAACAACACGTTTGAAATCAAGCAATTTATTACCTGCAACATCATGTATGTAGTATATGCCTTGAGATGCCCAGGCGGCCTAATCTATATAGGCCGCACCACGAGATTGTTACGGATACGTATAGCCCAACACATTCACAACATTAAAATAGGCTACAAGGATCACAACGTATCCCTACGTTTTAAACTCAAACATAACATGGATCCCAAAGGACTCGAATTTTGGGGCATAGAACAGGTACAACCACATTGGAGGGGCATCCATATGGTGCGCCAATTATCAAAACGCCAAACCCAATGGATATACCTGGTAGATGTTCTCGCCCCTAAAGGCCTGAACATAGAACTTGACATAAATTGTTTTATTAGTGACACTTAGGCCTCTATCATCATAATAATACTCTTTTCATGCGCTCCACATAATTACTGGTGGGTTTTTAGTGTATGAACTGTACACATAAGGAATAGAAACATAAAATAGCATTTTTAGAGTCGGAAATTCCATATAGTATCCTCTGTATTTTATTCATACTTTTTCACTAATGCTTATCTTGATCCGTGCTGGGAGTCGATTATTCCACCATCCGCATTATCCTGTAGATACGTGGACTCATTTTTAGATATACCGTATTTATTGGCGTATAACACGCACCTTTTCCCCCTTAAAATCGTGGGAAAGTCGTGGGAGCGTGTTATACGCCGATACCCCAAAAAAAGCTACAAAAATGCCAAGCGCCGCCGAAAAATAGCGAGCGCTGCCGAAAAAGACTGAATCGCGGCCGAAAAAAACAGAAGTGGCGCCGGAATAGACCGAGCAGACTGTTCGGCTCTGCTCGTAGTCCCGCCTCCCTGCGCTTGCTCCGGAAACAGCAGGGAGGCGGGACCGCGAGCGGAGCCGAACAGTCGGCTCGGCCTTTTCCGTCGGGCGCTTCGGTCTTTTTTGGCGGCGCACGCGACAGAGCGTCTCGGCGGCGGGAAATTTAAACCCAGACAGGACTGCAAATGACGCTGGGCAAGTTACAATGACACTGTGCAAGGCTGGGCAAGCTACAATGGCACTGGGCAAGGCTGCAATGACGCTGGGCAAGCTGCAATGACGCTGGGCAAGCTGCAATGACGCTGGGCAAGCTACAATGGCACTGGGCAAGCTACAATGGCACTGGGCAAGCTGCAATGGACGCTGGGCAAGGCTGCAATGACGCTGGGCAAGGCTGCAATGACGCTGGGCAAGCTGCAATGACGCTGGGCAAGGCTACAATGACACTGGGCAAGCTGACAATGACACTGGGCAAGCTGACAATGACGCTGGGCAAGCTGCGCAAGCTGGGCAAGCTACAATGACGCTGGGGCAAGGCTGCAATGAACGCAGTGGGCAAGGCTGCAATGACACGCTGGGCAAGGCTGCAATGACACTGGGCAAGCTACAATGACGCTGGGCAAGCTGCAATGCTGCAATGACGCTGGGCAAGGCTGCAATGACGCTGGGGCAAGGCTGCAATGAATGACGCTGGGCAAGCTGCAATGCACACTGGGCAAGGCTGCAATGACGCTGGCAAGCTGCAATGACGCTGGGCAAGGCTGCAATGACGCTGGGCAAGGCTGCAATGACACTGGCAAGCTGCAATGACGCTGGGCAAGCAAGGCTGCAATGACGCTGGGGCAAGGCTGCAATGACGCTGGGCAAGCTGCAATGACGCTGGGCAAGGCTGCAATGACGCTGGGCAAGGCTGCAATGACGCTGGGCAAGCTGACAATGACGCTGGGCAAGGCTGCAATGACGCTGGGCAAGGCTGCAATGACACTGGGCAAGGCTGCAATGACGCTGGGCAAGGCTGCAATGACACTGGGCAAGGCTGCAATGACGCTGGGCAAGCAACAATGACACTGGGCAACGCTGCAATGACGCTGGGCAAGGCTGCAATGATGCTGGGCAGGCTGCAATGACGCTTAAATGTAAGTTTTTTTTTTCCCTAAACTTCCCTCCTAAAACTTTTTTTCCTTAAAATGCCCTCCTAAACTTGGGGTGCGTGTTATACGCTGGTAAAACCTGCTCTCTGTGTATGTATAGCCTTTATTTATATAATTTTTATACCATTTTTATGTAATGGACGAGCATTTGTATGCCACCTTGACTAGACCAGCAGTACAATTTATACAATAATATCGTTTTAAATATTTTATATTTTTTATATGATAGTTTTTAATATATATAAATTATTGTTACCTCTATTCCATTTAATTTGTGTTTTTATCCACTTCTAACAAACCATTTTAAATATATTTATTTTAATATATATTACATTTCTTTATATATAAATCCTTTTTATTCATCAAATGATTTTATAGATATATCTACACATAATTCTAAATGTAATTAATATAGGTGATGTTGCCATTTAGCATATATTATGTATATATATATATATATATATATATATATTTTATTTTTATATTCCTCCATTGGATTTTGAGGTATAAAATAAATCATGGAATGTCATCTATCATGCGTGCGGTTTCAGAACATAATAATAAAGATAAACGATTATACCAGGTTTTTTGAACCGGGGGTTACAAACTTATGCCCCAATCTGATATTTACATTTAATAATGGTTCTACATAAACACGGGTGATGCCATGCATTGTATGTATACCCGCACAATGCATCAATGCATCCTTTCACTCTTTTGTTTATAGCGCAAAAAATAAAAACCGCAGAGGTGATCAAATACCACCAAAAGAAAGCTCTATTTGTGGGGACAAAATGATATTTGGGTACAGTGTTGTATGACCGCACAATTGTCATTCAAAATGTGACAGCGCTGAAAGCTGAAAAATGGCCTGGGCAGGAAGGGGGTGAAAATGCCCTGTACTGAGGTGGGTAAATTACAATAAATACTTGCATACTGCACTTAGAGGGCGCTGTTCTCTTGTCCTTTCTACGAACCTGTCATCTGTCTGCTAAGAGGAGAGTGGGGGGGGGGGGGGGCAATTATAACTGAAAGTTAGCCGCAGGAGGTGGAGAGGCGGCGGCGGCTTGGGGGTGGGAGGGTCACATTAGGGGTTAATAACGAGTTATAGAATTGTTCAGCAGAGTCTGAGATTCTGATATAAGCTTATAGGAGAGGGAGATACGAGGTCCGGATTGCATACAGACTTGGCCACCTGCGGGCACTTTTTTTTAGGTCCGTACGGCGTACCTGGCCGTGAAAGGGTTAAAGAGGAACTGCAGTCTGCTCACATCATTTTGTAATCAAAACATCTTTGCCATTCTGAAGCTTCCCTCCAATCACTTTGCATATTATTATTTTATATATACTGTGATTCTGTACTTTGCCAAATATGCTGCAGGAATCTCCCTCCATTGAGTCTGGCTGCAGCCATTTTAACTGTGGGCAGCTGCCTGTTCACTTCCTGGATTTACACAGACACACAGAGGCACGCCTCCAGCTCTGCAGCTCTCATTGGCCCTCTTATGACTCATCCCCCCTCCCGTCCTGGCAAACTCTCACAAGAGTGAGTGAGAGAGAGCTGTGTATGATGTGGTAAGCCTAGGATAATGACCAGACAAGAAACAGGAAGTGGGCTGTATAAGGGATTTACTGGCAGGAAAAAATTTTTTTACTGTCAAAGGTAAAACAACAAGAAGGGCAGAAGATTTACTAGATGGAAAGATGACAAAATGACTGAAGTTCCACTTTAAAGTGGTGTCCCCCCCCCCCCCCCCAAAAAAAATGATTAAAATTCCTAAAAAAAAAAAAAAAAAACACTTGGAATTTTTTTTTTTTAACTCGCCTCTAAATGGCTGTTGCTAGGGGGTCCCTCGTAGTCTGCCTCCTTCAGTACCGGGCTAAGTGACATCACTTCCCCTCACCGCAGGAAGGGCTCCCTCCCTCCTGTCAGTCATCTGGGACACGTGACAGGTCCCAGATGACTGCGCAGCCAATCACGGCGTGCGGCGGCGCTCGCGCATGCGCAGTGGGTGACCGGCTGTGTGGCCGCAATAAGAGGGGGGCTTCGATTCCCCCCCCCCCCCCCATCGCTGGACCCTGGGATAGGTAAGTGTCCGATTATTAAAAGTTAGCAGCTGCAGGATTTGTACCTGCTGACTTTTAATTTTTTTTTTTTGTTCAGGGGCACCCCACTTTAAAGTGGAGGAACACCCTGAAAACAAAAACTTTTAAAAATGTTAATAACAATTTCAAATGAAAAAAAAAAAAAAAAAATTTACTATTTTTTTTTTACTTACCAGAAATGGCTGTTGCTAGGCAGATTGTCCTAATCTGCCTCCTCCAGCGCCGCGGTGATCTTCTCTCCTTCCGTCTTCTATGGAATGGGGCGCAGTGTGTTATGGGAACTGTGCCCCACAACACATTGCGTTCCCCATTCACAAATCCCACTCACGCATGCGCAGTAGGCCGCGCGCCGACTCGCGCATGCGCAGTAGGCCGCGCGAAGCCGTTTCCCTCACTGAGGATGGCGGCGCTGGATCCGGAGCGCCGAGGGACATCTCGGCCTCCACGAACAGCATCGCGGGCGCCCTGGGAGGGTAAGTGTACTTATTAAAAGTCAGCAGCGACTTTTTTTTTAGCTGCTGACTTTTAAATTTTTTTTTTTAAGCTGACACACCGCTTTAAGTGGTTAACCACTTTAAGACCAGCCTCGTTTTGGATTTTAGGTGTTTACATGTTTAAAACAGTTTTTTTTGCTAGAAAAAACTTAGAACCCCCAAACATTATATATTGTTTTTTTTTTCTAACACCCTAGAGAATAAAATACTTTTTTTCACACCGTATTTGCGCAGCGGTCTTACAAGCTCACTTTTTTTGGAAAAAAAATCACTTTTTTGAATAAAAAAATAAGACAACAGTAAAGTTAGTCCAATTTTTGTATATGTTGTGAAAGATAATGTTACGCCGAGTAAATTGATACCTAACATGTCGCGCTTCAAAATTGCGCTACGCTCGTGGAATGGCATCAAACTTTTACCCTCAATAATCTCCATAGGCGACGTTTAAAAAATTCTACAGGTTGCATGTTTTGTGTTACAGAGGAGGTGAGGCTATAATTATTGCTCTCGCTCTAACGATCGCGGTGATACCTCACATGTGTGGTTTGACCACCGTTTTCATATGCAAACGCTACTCACGTATGCGTTCGGTTCTGCGCGCAAGCTCGTCGGGACGGGGCGCTTTAAAAAAAAAATTTTTTTTTTTTCTTATTTATTTTTCTTGATTTTATTTATTTTTACACTGTTTTAAAAAAAAAAAAAAAAATTGGCTCACTTTTATTCCTATTACAAGGAATGTAAACATCCCTTGTAATAGAAAAAAGCATGACAGGTCCTCTTAAATATGAGATCTGGGGGTCAAAAAGTCGTCACATCTCATATTTGGACTTAAATGCAAAAAAAAAAAAATATGTCATTTAAAAAAATGACATTTGGAAAATGTTCCTTTAAGAGGTATGGGCGGAAGTGGCGTTCTGACGTGGCTTCCACCCTGCTATGGTATAGAGACGGGTGGCGGCCATCTTAGCCTCACTCGCCTCTATACCAAGCACGGAGGAGGACCCGAACGCTTCCGCCGCTGCCGACGGCTCCGGTAAGCGGCGGAAGGCGCAGGAGAGCGGCGGGATGGGGGGGGCACATCTCCCGCCGCTGATTAAATGGTGATCTCGCGGCGAATCCGCCGCGATGACCACCATTATCGGAATGCCGACCGGCGCCTGAAGAGATGGATATCTCGGTTGTGGCAGCAGCTGCCGCCGTTACCGAGATTTCCCTCTTCAAAAAAGGGACGTACATCGTCGTGCGCCGGTCGGAAAGTGGTTAAAGAGGAGTATCCACACAAACGTACTCCAGATCCGTTCCGCGTGCGTTTTTTGCATTTTGCGTTGTGTTTTTGATGTTTTTTTTATTTTCACTGTTCTGGGATCCAATGCATTTTTGATGCGTTTTACCGTGTTCCAGTGCAGCATGTTCTACTTTTTTCTGGAACTGAAAAGCACTGGTGAGAACTATGCCATTGGAAACCACATAACCTACTTTCCATGCGTTTTTGATGCAGAAAAAAAAAGATGTGGTGTGAACTGGCCCTACATGTCTGTGTGTATTTGTTACTATTAATCCTGCCCCCCCCCCCCCCCCCCATTCCTGTACCTTTAGAACTTGGTTGTAATCGCTCAGATCGCTGTTACCTCAGAGGCATTTGACAGGCGGTAAAGAGCCAATATGTCCCCTCCCCCGTAAATGCAGCATCTCCACACCACAACCACTGGTTGCAGTTACAGCCCCGTTCACCCTGCGTACACCCCCCAGCTAAAGTGGGAGCGCTTGGCTGTGGTAAAAAGCGCTCAACCATGTGGTTTTACCCCCCACCCCTTGTGTACATTCATTTCAATGGGCTGTCCTACCCGCAGTAATGGCGGGAAAGAAGTCCCTGGCCTTTTTTTATTTATTGTACCACCCTAAAAACACTGTGCGTTGCCAAGGTGTGGGGTAACATTAAGAATGAATGGCACCTTTTTAAAGGGCACAGCATTTGTCTGTGTGTCAGGAAGAAACCTTGGACTGAGGGTGGGGGGGGGCTGACTGGAAAATGGTTGAGAGACGCTGAGCTCCAGTATGAGGGGGGCGATGGACGGGGGAGGGGGTCCCTCATACAGTCCCCTCAGATCGTCCCCTCAGATCACTTACCGACACTTTTGGCGGGAAACTTCTTCTGTTCAGCGTCCATCTTGGAGGGTTGCCGTTTTCTCTCTGTGTGAGGAAAATGAGGGCGGGGCTTAGAGAGACAAGTGGATAACAGGCAGGGCCGTCTTTAATATGGTTTGGGCCCTGGGCAAATATTTTTTTGCTCTCAGACCCCCTTCACAGCAGTTCCATCCACAGTGTCCTCAGTGCCCTTTCCTGTCACAGCACTCCATTACATTGCAGACATTTCCACATTACAGTGCCCCTTTACATTGCAGACAGTTCCACATTATAGTGCCCCTTTACACATCACAGTGCCCCATTACATTAGAGTCCCCTTCATGTCATAGTGCCCCTTTACACATCACAGTACCCCCATTACATTAGAGTCCCCTTCATGTCATAGTGCCCCTTTACACATCACAGCACCCCCATTACATTAGAGTCCCCTTCATGTCATAGTGCCCCTTTACACATCACAGTACCCCCATTACATTAGAGTCACCTTCATGTCATAGTGCCCCTTTACACATCACAGCACCCCATTACATTAGAGTCCCCTTCATGTCATAGTGCCCCTTTACACATCACAGTACCCCCATTACATTAGTCACCTTCATGTCATAGTGCCCCTTTACACATCACAGCACCCCATTACATTAGAGTCCCCTTCATGTCATAG
The DNA here is from genome assembly GCA_028564925.1 of Lithobates sylvaticus. Lineage (NCBI taxonomy): Eukaryota > Metazoa > Chordata > Amphibia > Anura > Ranidae > Lithobates > Lithobates sylvaticus. The sequence goes on along the minus strand of CM053030.1, from coordinate 17,019,033 downwards.
TGCCCCTTTACACATCACAGTACCCCCATTACATTAGTCACCTTCATGTCATAGTGCCCCTTTACACATCACAGCACCCCATTACATTAGAGTCCCCTTCATGTCATAGTGCCCCTTTACACATCACAGCGCCCCATTACATTAGAGTCCCCTTCATGTCATAGTGCCCCTTTACACATCACAGCGCCCCCATTACATTAGAGTCCCCTTCATGTCATAGTGCCCCTTTACACATCACAGTGCCCCATTACATTAGAGTCCCCTTCATGTCATAGTGCCCCTTTACACATCACAGCACCCCCATTACATTAGAGTCCCCTTCATGTCATAGTGCCCCTTTACACATCACAGCGCCCCATTACATTAGAGTCCCCTTCATGTCATAGTGCCCCTTTACACATCACAGCACCCCATTACATTAGAGTCCCCTTCATGTCATAGTGCCCCTTTACACATCACAGCACCCCCATTACATTAGAGTCCCCTTCATGTCATAGTGCCCCTTTACACATCACAGCACCCCCATTACATTAGAGTCCCCTTCATGTCATAGTGCCCCTTTACACATCACAGCGCCCCCATTACATTAGAGTCCCCTTCATGTCATAGTGCCCCTTTACACATCACAGCACCCCCATTACATTAGAGTCCCCTTCATGTCATAGTGCCCCTTTACACATCACAGTACCCCCATTACATTAGAGTCACCTTCATGTCATAGTGCCCCTTTACACATCACAGCACCCCATTACATTAGAGTCCCCTTCATGTCATAGTGCCCCTTTACACATCACAGCACCCCATTACATTAGAGTCCCCTTCATGTCATAGTGCCCCTTTACACATCACAGCGCCCCATTACATTAGAGTCCCCTTCATGTCATAGTGCCCCTTTACACATCACAGTGCCCCCATTACATTAGAGTCCCCTTCATGTCATAGTGCCCCTTTACACATCACAGCGCCCCCATTACATTAGAGTCCCCTTCATGTCATAGTGCCCCTTTACACATCACAGTGCCCCATTACATTAGAGTCCCCTTCATGTCATAGTGCCCCTTTACACATCACAGCACCCCATTACATTAGAGTCCCCTTCATGTCATAGTGCCCCTTTACACATCACAGTACCCCCATTACATTAGAGTCCCCTTCATGTCATAGTGCCCCTTTACACATCACAGCGCCCCCATTACATTAGAGTCCCCTTCATGTCATAGTGCCCCTTTACACATCACAGCGCCCCATTACATTAGAGTCCCCTTCATGTCATAGTGCCCCTTTACACATCACAGCACCCCATTACATTAGAGTCCCCTTCATGTCATAGTGCCCCTTTACACATCACAGTGCCCCCATTACATTAGAGTCCCCTTCATGTCATAGTGCCCCTTTACACATCACAGCGCCCCATTACATTAGAGTCCCCTTCATGTCATAGTGCCCCTTTACACATCACAGCACCCCATTACATTAGAGTCCCCTTCATGTCATAGTGCCCCTTTACACATCACAGCGCCCCATTACATTAGAGTCCCCTTCATGTCATAGTGCCCCTTTACACATCACAGCGCCCCATTACATTGCAGCCGCTGTCACATTACACATTCACATGGATGTGTTATGGCGGCCCACATTTGCGCAGACACAGCGCCCCTTTCATTTGAATGGGCTGCCATGCCTGCATTTCCTGCAGAAAAAAAAGTGCAGGAAGCATTTTAAAAATGCAGTGGCTTTGAAATCCATTCTGCTTTTGCACCATGTGACTTAACTCCACACACAAACGCACTGTGTTTTTAGAAGAGTGGCCTAAACATCTAAAAAAACGCAGCAAGTTTGCCGGTGCAGGTAAGTCGCATGGTGCGAAAGCAGAATGGACAGACAGCGCTGTATTTCACTGCTTGGTGGGCATAGGTGTGCGCAGCCTATTACAGGAAATGCAGACATGGCAGCCCATTCAAATGAATGGGGCGCTGTGCCTGTGCAAATATGGGCCGCCATAACACCATAACACCATAACACCATAACACCATAACACCATAACACATACATGTGAACCAGCCAGGCCCAAAATTAGCCTATCAAGCAGTTAAATACACTAATGCTATCCATGTGCTGTAATGCTGTCTGCTCTGTAATAAAAAATACAGCCACAGCCTCACTCAGCCTCAATGGCAGCTGGGGCGCAACATTTTTTTCAATTGCAGCCACTGTGCCATCAAACGCTGCCACTGTGCCCATCAAATGCAGCCACTGTGCCCATCAAACACTGCCACTGTGTGCCCATCAAACGCTGCCACTGTGCCCATCAAACGCTGCCACTGTGCACATCAAACGCTGCCACTGTGCCCATCAAACGCAGCCACTGTGCCATCAAACGCTGCCAGTGTGCCAAACGCTGCCAGTGTGCCAAACGCTGCCACTGTGCCCAAACGCTGCCACTGTGCCCATCAAACGCAGCCACTGGGCCAAATGCTGTCACTGAGCCCATCAAACGCTGCCACTGTGCCAAACGCTGCCACTGTGCCCAGCAAACGCAGCCACTGTGCCAAATGCTGTCACTGTGCCTATCAAACGCTGCCACTATGCCCAAACGCTGCCACTGTGCCCATCAAAATGCTGCCACTGTGCCATAAAAACGCTGCCACTGTGCCATAAAAATGCTGCCAGTGTGCCCATCATATGCTGCCAGTGTGCCATAAAAACGCTGCCACTGTGCCATAAAAATGCTGCCAGTGTGCCATCATATGCTGCCAGTGTGCCCATTACATTTTAAAACTTTGTACTATTTCTACACATGGAGCCAGGGGAGAAGAAAAAAGACCTACCTTGTCCTCCTGGCCAGCTCAGCTCCGAATCCGCGCCGCGTCTGACTCCTCCTACCGAGGTCCCAACACACACACACACTTGCTTGCAGGGAGCACAGCAAGGGGCGGGCCAGATCGTCAAATGAGCTCAAGTCCCGCCCACCCATGGCCCACTCCTTGACACTGACACTGCTGCACTGTGTGTGCTGCTGAGCTGATGCCGGCTGATGTCTGTCTGTGACAGGCAGAGATCAGTGTGGGATTTTCAGGGATTTTGCGGGCAGCGCATGGGCTTAAGGGGCAGCTCTGCTTTGGGCCCCAAACAGTGAAAAGGCCCTGGGCAGCTGCCCCGTTTGCCCTGCGGTAAAGACGGCCCTGATAACAGGCAGCAGGCTTAGCCAATAAGCAGGCGGAATGAAGGCACTTTTAGGCTGCATTCACACCTGAGCGTTTATAAAAGCTCATAAAACGCCCTAAAAAAATAAAACGCCTGAAAAGCGCCCAACAAGCAAAATCCCATTCATTTTAATGGCACCTGTTCACATCTGAGCGTTTTGTCACCTGAAGAAAAACACCTGAAAAACGCCTTTAGCTCCAAAAAATAACATGAGCATCTTTGGGGCAGATTACAGGCGTTTTCCTGTTTTTTACACATTGGTGACCTGTACAAAATCGCAGCAAAAAGACGGTAAAAACGTGCGAATTTGAAACGCTCAGGTGTGAATGCAGCCTGAATAGGGACAGGCGGAAGTGGCGGGAGAATGTGAAGGGGTTGTAGGGAGGACTGGAGCCGGTGTATCCGGGGAGATCCGGTATGAGCGGCCCGCTTATCGGAGTTCCAACTTTTACCTCAAAACACTCCTATAGGCCCCTTTCACACTGGGGCGGTGCGGGCGTCGGCAGTAAAGCAGCGCTATATTTAGCGCTGCTTTACCGTTGTTTTAGCAGCGGTATTCGGCCGCTAGTGGGGCAGTTTTTGATGCAGTCCAGTGCATTTTTCGCCCCACTTTTTTTCTTAATCTTAAATAAGGACAGTGCGGTTTTGGTGCGTTCCGGTACAGTCCAGTGCAAAAAAAATGTTCTACTTTTTTACTGGAAGGCACTAGAACTGACCACATTGGTGTGAACTATGCCATTGAAAAATCATGTAAGCGACTATCCTTGCGTTTTTGATGCAGAAAATCGCCTGGACCAGATGTGACATCGTTCCGGTCCTCCAAGGCCATGGAGATGATCAAAGAGTGTTAAATCTTTGATTACCTATGGGGGGCAGATGGTCGCACTGTTGGATCGTTTCTTGGGCAAACCGGCGCTAACCGTAAGCCCAAAAAGTACCGGCGGCGGGGCGGGGGCTGGTTCGTCCTCTTACGCCGCTTTGGAAACCAGCCCAGTGGCTCATTAGAAAGCCGGCGGCCGTCTGCAGAAAAAAATGGTATCGGGGTTATGACCGATATTCTTCAGCCATAATTCCGGTAAACTACATGCAAACCGCAACTTATATATTCTTATTGTGGTCGGCAAGTGGTTTTAAAGGATAAGTCAGATTTTTGGAAAAAATAATAAATGAACATTTTTTTTGCAGGTAAAAATATGTGTATTTATTTATTATATATATATATTATTATATATATATATATATATATATATTTTTTTTTTTTTTTTTGAGCCTGTAAAGCATTTCTCCAGTGATCAGCAGATCATGGGTGCCATCAGTGTTGGTGCATCCATAAGGGCGCACGGGCGCCACCCCCTCTCTCCAGCCACCCCTCTATCACCAATAGATGCAGTAGATTCATGCATTGCATGCATCTATCTATGGCCGCCAGTGCCACCCCCTATTCAGCCGCCCGGCCCCTTTTCGGGCACCCGAATTACAGTGGCAGATTTGATTTTTTTTTGAAGCACCTAAATGCAGCCATAGGCTCTAATAGGCATCAAAAAAGGTGACCTTCGAGCGCCATGCTGGGCACTCGCAGGCAGTGATGTAACTAACGCGATGAAAGTAAACAACGTTACGTAACACCATTACTTTAGAGGGTAACAATAATCTAACTGATTACTCTTCCCCTCGCGGTAACGCCGTTCCCATTACTGGGGCGGCGTTACCGCAATTACCCGGCACGATCCGCAGAGCCGTCCGCGGCCTCGGCCTTAGGAAATGCCGCGGCTTCAGCCTAGCTCCGGAGCGGCGGCCATCTTGGTGCACCCGTAATATTACAATCAAAGAAAACACGCCAATAAGCGCGTTTTCAAAAAATTGTAGCAGCGCTAAAAATGTGAACCTCAAAGTTCAGTATTTGAAACCACAATATATTGATAAATACGTGATTATTTTTTGCACAATATTATGTACATATATGAATCCATCTAGATGAGTAAATCAACAACCCATAGTGAATAAATATATAAAAAGCAATAATGAATAAATAAATTAATGAAAAAAATCTCTCAGTCCGTGATTAAATTAATTAAATATATAAACGAATAAAATCCATGTGAGCGTGTGCAGATGAGTAAACAGTTCTTCAGCTGTGACAAATGTATACGGTCAGATAGTTCTATAGAATAAATCCGTAGCCAATCAGAGCCATCCACCAAAGATTTCACTCTGTGCGATGGTCCTCCCCTTTTGGGGGTACACTCACCAGATACAAATAATATATAGGCCTGTAGTCATCCACAGTATATTCGCCTCCTCTCCACCATCACCATAGCAATTTCTCCAAACAGCTCAGGTATTTGATTATATGTGGAAAGAATAATGGGCCGAATAGTGTAATACTGCATACGATTTTATTAATAAAAAACACCCCCCTTACAAACAGATTCCCCTAGTAATTTAAGCGTACCAGAGAAATGAAAATAATGGACAAATGTAAAAATTGTGCTTTGCCTGGGCTTCTGAAGCCCCATACACACGCTCGGATATGGTAGGGAGAGTTCCGCCGCGTACATCAGCGCCGTTCTCCTAGTTCCGGCCATTGGAGCGCAAGCCTGGACCGCACACTGTGTCACTTCCGGTTGACCTACGATTGACGCGTTTCGTCACTTCCGACTTCGTCTCGAGGGTGTAGGTCAACAGGCGGAAGTGCGCTATTTATATTGAGAGATGCCTGACCAATCACAGGCACCGCATGTTACCAATGAGGAAGGCGGATAAACATCCGCCCGGACTCCACATAGAGGTACATTGCGGACACTTCTAGGTCACGGGCACTTGTTTCTATAGCACAAATATACAGCGGTATACAGTAAAACGATAAATATGATTCTATATACTTTAAAATAAGCACAATAAATGCATTCACGATTTCTCTCCATGCAAGTATAATCTGTGCATTAAATATATCTATTATGTAAACACAAATAATCAATATATAAACGTGTGTCAGCAGCCATGGAATGTCATTGATGCATTGTGCGGGTATACATACAATGCATGGTATCACCCGTGTGTATGTAGAACCATTATTAAATGTAAATATCAGATTGGGGCATAAGTTTGTAACCCCCGGTTCAAAAACCTGGTATAATCGTTTATCTTTATTATTATGTTCTGAAACCGCACGCATGATATATGAGCCGCTGAAAATCATCGGCCACAAAAAAGGGGTTATCGGCGTTTGTTAATAGTAAAAAGGAAAACCGATAACTGCATTCTGCGTCCTATTGACTTCAATGCAAAATCGCGTTGTGTTGATTTCAATGCAAAAACGCCTCCCCCCCTATTGACTTCAATGCAAAAATCACGTCCCATTGACTTCAATGTGAAATCGCATGCTGTTGACTTCAATGCAAAAAAAAAACGCTCCCTATTGAATTCAATGCAAAAGTGCGCCCCATTGACTTCAATGCAAAAACTTTTACTATTGACCTCAAGGCAATAACGCCAGCCAGGTTAACTACATTTTTTTTTTTTTTTTTACATTTTAAAAAAAACTGTCCCTTTTTGATTTTCGCCCTCCTGTATTTTACAGTTTCGGGACAGAATTTTCAATTTTCGGTGCACCGCTATTCTATTGAGGTTCCATCCATGGATGGGCCCGGCTTAGGTCATTATTTTGTGTTTTTGGGACCATCTAAAGGAGTTCCGTGCTCAGTGTTTGATATTGCAGAATATTACTAGATCTCTTACCGGATGTTTCTTGCTCGGCCTCGAACCGCTCATTCTGCTCAGTCCAATCCTTTTGCAGCTTCTTTATCTTCTTTCTTGCCTGGAAGGAGAAGAAGAAAATCGATTTAAATCTCAGCGTTTCCTGTAAAGTCTGTAATATGTAATGCAGTTTTTGGAGGCCAGCAGCACAAAGCGTGATGAACCCTTTCACTGCCGGCCATGTAAGACGCTGCCACTCCCCTACCCCCCCCGCCATGTATGCCAGGCTCTGCTGCCCCCTCCTGGCGGCCTAGGGATGATCATGGCGGGTGTTGGTGGGTAGAACAAAGGAGGGGATCAGGGAACATCCGTTCACCAATCGCCCCTTCGGTGACAGAACCCGCAAGTGACGAAATGTAAAAGGTCAACTTATACTAAATCAGTAAAATAAACTTCAATGCAAATCGCATCCTATTGACTTCAATGCAAAATCGGGTCCATTGACTTTAATGCAAAACCACGTGCCAGTGACTTCAGTGCTAAATAGCGTCCATTGACTTCAATGCAAAAACGAGACCCCCCCCCCCCCCCCCCCCCCCCTATCGACTTGAATACAAAATCGCATCTAATTGACTTCAATGGGTAATTGTGTCCATTGACTTCAATCAGGAATACTGTACAGGGGGTCCCATGATTTCTAACAGCAGATTTCCTCCCTTTGTGCCTAATGGGATCCAGTCTGTGTGATTATTACGGGGGGAGGGTTGCCTGTTATATAACATGACCCCCCCCCCCCCTACATGATCCCGGCTCCAGTCACAAACATTGAACCCAATAATAGGGGTCTGTATTTTTCAGCCACTTAACTGTCATATTTACATTTCTTTATTCTCAGCAGAAATAACTGTCACTTTCTGGAAATAACTGTCACTTTCTGGAAATAGCAGTTTCTTATCCTGTGAGCCCTACTGTATATGTTCTGACAGGGCCGATCCTAGGGTCACAGACGCCTGGGTGCAGAAATATTTCTGGCGCCCCCACGTGGGCGTGGTCATCTTACCAACTCCTCCCCTTTACAAATGTTGCTATGACAACGACTTCAACACAGAGATGTTCATGTAAGAAGTCTTCGTTACCCTGGGATCCTCCCATGATCTTTTACCAATAAATAAAATACAGGAAGAGCGTACACTAATGAGACCTGGAGGGGAGTCTCTCTGATGCACACAGAGGGGGCTTCTGTTAGAGAGTCTATTAGAAAGAGCCCCCAGACATAGTACAGGAGATGGTCAGAGACTGTAGACATGATACTAGAGACAGTCAGAGACTGCAATCATAGTACAGGAGACGGTCAGGCTGCACACAATACAGGAGATGGTCAGAGACTGCAGACATGATACAAGAGATGGTCAGAGACATGCAGACATGATACAAGAGATGGTCAGAGACTGCAGACATGTTACAGGAGATGGTAGTAAATAATGGCCGATCGGCCCTCTCACCTGACCCAGCGATACAGCAACAACGGTTCCTCTGATCAGGAGTCAGCTCACTCTGAATTGCCCGTGGCGACTCCGCTGGGTAGAGCCCAGATCTGTATTCCTGCAATGACTCCATTCCTTCCTCCACCAGGGATGGTGCCAGGCTGTGTGGCTTTCTCTCTCTCTCTGATGGTGTTCTCTCAGCACTGCCCTCTCCCTCTGGAGTCCTGGGTGCCCTTCCCTGAAAGCTTCCCCGGGCTCCTGGCTTTCTCTCTCCCATTCAGCTGAGCATGCTGTGTGGGCTGCAGTTTCCGTGTTACAGTGGGGCTGCCAGTCCTTGGGACCACATGTCCCACAGTCCTTTTCTTTGCTCCTTTGCTTTTTCTTCCCTGGCCGTTATGAAGGCGGGGAAGAAACATAGTGCGCCGCTCATTAGTACAGCAGCGCACGAGGAGGTGAGGGAGAGGGGAAATAAGAGCCTGCAGCTGCAGTGGCATCACTAGGGTTGGTGTCACCTGGTGCAGTAAAACATGGTATCACCCCCTCCACCAACTATAGTCGTCCCTCAGTACAGACCCCACTCCATTAAGTATAGACCCCCCCCTCCGTCAGTGCAGACCCTTCACTAAGTATAAATACCTCCCTCAGGACAGACCCCCCCATCAGTATAGACCCCCAGGACAAAACACCCCCCTTTATCAGTATAGACCCCCCCCTCAGGACAAACCTTTCCCCCCCTACATTAGTACAAACCCCCCAGAACAAACCACCCCCCCTCCATTAGTACAGACCCCCCAGAACAAACCACCCCCTCCATTAGTATAGACCCCTCAGGACAACCCCCCCCCCCCCCACCCATTAGTATAGACCCCCCCCCCCCACATTAGTATAGCCACCACAGGACAAACCCCCCCCCATTAGTATAGACCCCCCAGGACAAACCCCCCCTACATTAGTATAAACCCCCAGGACAAACCAGCCCGCCACCCACATTAGTATAGACCCCCCAGGACAAACCCACCCCCCACATTAGTATAGACCCCCTCAGGACAAACCACCCCCCCCCCCACATTAGTATAGACCCCCCAGGACGAACCCCCCACATTAGTATAGACCCCCCAGGAAAAACCACCCCCCCACATTAGTATAGACCCCCAGACAAACCCCCCCACATTAGTATAGACCCCCCCAGGACAAACCCCCCAGGACAAACCACCCCACATTAGTATAGACCCCCCATGACAAACCACCCCCCCCCCACATTGGTATAGACCCCCCCAGGACAAACCACCCCCCCCCACATTAGTATAGACCCCCCAGTACAAACCCCCCCACCCCACATTGGTATAAACCCCCCCAGGACAAACCACCCCCCCACATTAGTATAGACCCCCAGGACAACTCCCCCCCACCCCACATTGGTATAGACCCCCCCAGGACAAACCACCCCCCCACATTAGTATAGACCCCCCCCCCCCAGGACAAACCCCCCCACATTAGTATAGACCCCCCAGGACAACCCCCCCTCCACATTAGTAGACCCCCTAGGACAAACCCCCCCACATTAGTATAGACCCCCCCAGGACAACCCCCCCCCCCCCCACATTAGTATAGACCCCCCAGGACAAACCCCCCCCCCACATTAGTATAGACCCCCCCTAGACAAACCACCCCCCCCACATTAGTATAGACCCCCCCCCCGCCCCCCCCCCCCCCCCCCCCCCCCCCCCCACCCCCCACCCCCCCCCCCCAACCACCCCCCCCACCCCCCCCCCCCCCCCCCCACCCCCCCCCCCCCCCCCCCCCACCCCCCACCCCCCCCCCAGGACAAACCACCCCCCCCCCCCCCCCCCCCCCCCCCACATTGGTATAGACCCCCCCCCCCCCCCCCCCCCCCCCTAGACAAACCACCCCCCACCACTAGGCTAATTAAAACCACCCGGGCGGCAGCTGGAGAGGACAGTGTGCAGCCGCGCCGCCCGGGTGGAGAACAGAGTGTGTGTGATGCTTGTGCTGGTGGGCAGAAGGCGGAAGTTAAACACAGTGCTCCGCTCCCTCCTCCTCTCCTTGTCCGTAGGCGGCGCGGCTCTCTCCGCCTGTCACAGCCGCGGCGGCGGCCGCACAGTGACGTCACGGGGGGGTGGGGCGGGGCGCTCGGCCACGGAGCGCCCCGCCCCACCCCCCGTGACATCACTGTGCGGCCGCCGCCGCGGCTGGTGATGTCCGTCAGTCTGTGTCATTCAACCCACAGATCACGACGATCAGATCATCAGGTACAATTATGGGTCTGAAGGTGGGGGTCTGAACTGTAGAGGGGGGGTCTGAAGGTGGGGGTCTGCACTGAAGGGGGGGTCTGAACTGAAGGTGGGGGTCTGCACAGTAGGGGGGGGGGGGTCTGAAGGTGGGGGTCTGCACAGTAGGTGGGGGTCTGAACTGAAGGGGGGGGTCTGCACAGTAGGGGGGGGTCTGAAGGTGGGGGTCTGAACTGAAGGTGGGGGTCTGAAGGTGGGGGTCTGAACTGAAGGTGGGGGTCTGCACAGTAGGGGGGGTCTGAACTGAAGGTGGGGGTCTGAACTGAAGGGGGGGGGTCTGCACTGTAGGGGGGGGGGGGGGTCTGAACTGGTGGGGGTCTGCACTGAGGTGGGGGGGGTCTGCACTGTAGGGGGGGGGGGGGTCTGAAGGTGGGGGTCTGAACTGAAGGTGGGGGTCTGCACTGTAGGGGGGGTCTGAAGGTGGGGGTCTGCACTGAAGGTGGGGGTCTGAACTGAAGGTGGGGGTCTGAGCTGAAGGTGGGGGTCTGCACTGTAGGGGGGGGGGGTGGGGGTCTGAAGGGGGGGGGGGGGGGGGGGGTGGGGGTCTGAACTGAAGGGGGGGGTCTGCACTGTAGGGGGGGGGGGTCTGAACTGAAGGGGGGGGTCTGCACTGTAGGGGGGGGGTCTGAAGGGGGGGGTCTGTAGGGGGGGGGGTCTGCACTGTAGGGGGGGTCTGAAGGTGGGGGTCTGCAGGGGGTCTGCACTGAGGTGGGGGTCTGAACTGAAGGTGGGGGTCTGCACTGTAGGGGGGGTCTGAACTGAAGGTGGGGGTCTGAGCTGAAGGGGGGGGTCTGCACAGTAGGGGGGGGGGGTCTGCACTGTAGGGGGGGTCTGAAGGGGGGGGGTGGGGGTCTGAACTGAAGGTGGGGGTCTGCACTGAGGGGGGGTCTGAACTGGGGGGGGGGGTCTGAACTGTGGGGGTCTGCACTGTAGGGGGGGGTCTGAAGGTGGGGGGTCTTCACTGTAGGGTTGAGGGTCTGAACTGAAGGTGGGGGTCTGCACTGTAGTGGGGGGGGGGGGGGTCTGTGTAACATGCAGGGGGTCCATAACTGTTAGGGGGGTATATGTGTAATGTAAAGGGGTCCAGAGGTGTGGTGATGTGTAATGTAAAGGGGTGCAGAGTGCTGTGTAACGTAAAGGGGCCCAGAGGTGCAGAGTGATGTGTAATGTAAAGGGGCCCAGAGGTGCAGAGTGATGTGTAATGTAAAGGGGCCCAGAGGTGCAGAGTGATGTGTAATGTAAAGGGGCCCAGAGGTGATGTGTAATGTAAAGGGGTGATGTGTAATGTAAAGGGGTCCAGAGGTGTGGTGATGTGTAATGTAAAGGGGTCCAGAGGTGTGGTAATGTAAAGGGGTCCAGAGGTGTGGTGATGTGTAATGTAAAGGGGTCCAGAGGTGTGGTGATGTGTAATGTAAAGGGGTCCAGAGGTGTGGTGCTGTGTAATGTAAAGGGGTCCAGAGGTGTGGTGCTGTGTAATGTAAAGGGGTCCAGAAGTGTGGTGATGTGTAATGTAAAGGGGTCCAGAGGTGTGGTGCTGTGTAATGTAAAGGGGTGCAGAGTGCGGTGTAATGTAAAGGGGTCCCGAGGTGTGGTGCTGTGTAATGTAAAGGGTTCCAGAAATGTGGTGCTGTGTAATGTAAAGGGGTCCAGAGGTGTGGTGCTGTGTAATGTAAAGGGGTCCAGAGGTGTGGTGCTGTGTAATGTAAAGGGGTCCAGAGGTGTGGTAATGTGTAATGTAAAGGGGTCCCGAGGTGCAGAGTGATGTGTAATGTAAAGGGGTCCAGAGGTGTGGTGATGTGTAATGTAAAGGGGCCCAGAGGTGTGGTGATGTGTAATGTAAAGGGGTCCAGAGGTGTGGTAATGTAAAGGGGTCCAGAGGTGTGGTGATGTGTAATGTAAAGGGGTCCAGAGGTGTGGTGATGTGTAATGTAAAGGGGTCCAGAGGTGTGGTGAGGTGTGGTGATGTGTAATGTAAAGGGGTCCAGAGGTGTGGTGCTGTGTAATGTAAAGGGGTCCAGAAGTGTGGTGATGTGTAATGTAAAGGGGTCCAGAGGTGTGGTGCTGTGTAATGTAAAGGGGTAAAGGGGTCCAGAGTGCGGTGTAATGTAAAGGGGTCCCGAGGTGTGGTGCTGTGTAATGTAAAGGGTTCCAGAAATGTGGTGCTGTGTAATGTAAAGGGGTCCAGAGGTGTGGTGCTGTGTAATGTAAAGGGGTCCAGAGGTGTGGTGCTGTGTAATGTAAAGGGGTCCAGAGGTGTGGTAATGTGTAATGTAAAGGGGTCCCGAGGTGCAGAGTGATGTGTAATGTAAAGGGGTCCAGAGGTGTGGTGCTGTGTAATGTAAAGGGGTCCAGAGGTGTGGTGCTGTGTAATGTAAAGGGTTCCAGAGGTGTGGTGCTGTGTAATGTAAAGGGGTCCAGAGGTGTGGTGCTGTGTAATGTAAAGGGGTCCAGAGGTGTGGTGCTGTGTAATGTAAAGGGGTCCAGAGGTGTGGTAATGTGTAATGTAAAGGGGTCCCGAGGTGCAGAGTGATGTGTAATGTAAAGGGGTCCCGAGGTGTGGTGATGTGTAATGTAAAGGGGTCCAGAGGTGTGGTGCTGTGTAATGTAAAGGGGTCCAGAGGTGTGGTGCTGTGTAATGTAAAGGGGTCCAGAGGTGTGGTAATGTGTAATGTAAAGGGGTCCCGAGGTGCAGAGTGATGTGTAATGTAAAGGGGTCCTCCGATTTTTTTTATTATTTTTTTATCTCTTAGGGCTCTTTCACACAGGTCGGATCAGTACAGATCCGCCCCGTGGATATCCGCTTGCTCAGCGGGGATCGCCGGAGCGATCTCTGCTGAGCAGGAAGATGACAGGTCCGTCTCTGCACACAGATATGGGACGGACCTGTCACAGCGCCGATCACCCTTATGGGAGAGTCCGTCGTCATCTGATCCACTCTGCAGACAGATAGAAAAATGGGGTTTTCCTCCGTCTGCAGAAGCGGACCATAGCGGGCACGGACGAGAATGTTCATCCGCTGACACCCGCTATCCCATAGGGATACATGTATGTCCGTTTTTCATCAAAAAGCGGATTGGATGAAAAACGGACATACGGACCGTCCGTGTGAAAGAGCCCTACCCTATTTTTCCATAAAAACAAATTTATATATAAATTCAAATATTTCTTTTTGATTGTAAAAATATTATGTTATTTGTATGATTAGCCAACATACCTTCAGCACATTTTTTTTATATAGGATATATACATTTATAGTATGAAAGCAAAAAAAAAAATGAATATATATATATATATAAATTTTATCAAACACACACACACACACAATAAACTATAGACACGAATATTAAAAAAAAAAAAACTTTAATTTTAAATAATTTAATTAAACATTTAAAAAAACAAAAAACACATATATATATATATATATATATATAATTTTTTTGCAAAGTCCAAAAAATAATTTATTCGATATAAAGCCTAATTAGAGAGACAGAGAGAAATAGTGACTCAGCAAGTGGAGAGCAAGCGAGAGAGGCAGAAATATAAAAAGAGTGAGAGAGAGAGATTGAACAGGGAGCAATAGGGAGATGATGTTGATATTACAGTGGGGACTATATGTGGTGGAATTTTCACAGGTTTTTGCAAATTCAATTATTATTTGCTGATCCGAAAAATGAACTGATCCGAGGACTCTGATCCGAGGATCGATCCGATCCGTGACTCTGATCCGAGGATCGATCCGATCCGTGACTCTGATCCGAGGATCGATCCGATCCGTGAGTTTTTTGATCCGTTGCACCCCTAATTGCTATGGAGTTGCGGACCGCACCTAGGTGACACCAGAGCCGTGTTGAGAGGCTGTGTGGCCTCCCTGTCACACCTGTACAGGAGAGGAGGCCGGGCGGCATTTGCTAAAACTGATTATTAGTATTGAATCCTGCAGTTGCTGATCCTGCCGCCTCTCCTGTGCTCCTTTTCTTCTTCCCAAATCATTGCCCAGCATTCTTCCCTGCAGCACTGCCTCTCCTGCCTGGCTGATGGCACCTCGGACTTCTTATTCAGGACGGCCTGTCAAAGAAAGCAAAAGCATTAAACGTAATGTAAACAGAACATTTCATATTCCTGGTATGTCTGCTGTACCATGTACTTGTATGAGAGTCTCCTGTTCTCTCTTTTCAGCAGAGACCCTAGAGAATAAAATTGCAGCCATTGAAACTTTTTATCTTGTACAGTATTTGCCCAGCAATTTTTCAAAAACTTTTTTTGGGGGGGAAAAAGAGTTTTCATGCGTTTAAAATCGAAAACAGTAAAGTTAGCCCAATTTTTTGTACAATGTGAAAGATGATGTTATGTTGAGTAAATAGATACCGAACATGTCACGCTTCAAAATTGCACGCGCTCGTGGAATGGCGCCAAACTTAAAAATCCCCATAGGCGACGCTTTAACATTTTTTACAGGTTCCATGTTTTGAGTTACAGAGGCGGTCTGGTGCTAGAATTATTGCTCTCACTCGAACTTTCCCGGCGATACCTCACATGTGTGGTTTGAACACCGTTTACATATGTGGGCAGCGACTTGCGTATGCGTTCACTTCTGCGTGCGAGCACACGGGGGCAGGGGGCGCTTTATATTTTTTTATTGTTAATTTTACTTTTTATTTTTCTAGTTTTCCAGCTCCACCGAAGCACCAAGCAAAAGTAATGGAACTTACCTGATGGTGGTCCTGGGGAATGAGGGGGGGTTGATGGAGTATCTGGGGGGGCTCTTGGAGGGGTGGGGGGCGTGGCTGATGGCACCTCAGACTTCTTATTCAGGACGGCCTGTCAAAGAAAGCAAAAGCATTAAACGTAATGTAAACGTTACATTTCATATTCCTGATCTGTCTGCTGTACCATGTACTTGTATGAGAGTCTCCTGTTCTCTCTGTATTGCTTCCTTTGTGTGAAATCCCTGCTCTTCCTCCCAGTCCCTCTGCTTTACTATTTTTTTTTTTTTTTTTTGGATGTACAAATTTGGAAGCACACATCCTTTATTTTCAATCAATAATCCTATTTTGTTTAGTTCAGCAGACAGGATTCGTAGGTAGGCACCATATATTTTATATTAATAAACGCATCTTCTCCTCCATGGCGCTCAAAAGCTTCTAGTGTTTCTTCAATCAGGTCACCAATGTTTTCACGTTTTTGCTGGCTGTAGTCAATGCCATCGCCTGAGTTCACATTTATATTCTTGAAGATGTTGAGGATGGGAAGAATCTGGCGGTAGTAAGGGACAAGAGCTTCACCCACCATTTCAGATGAAACAACCAAATGCTGCAGAACTTTGAGAGTGGTGCAGATGACTTGCCGGTTGCGAGTGTTCAAGGCATTTTTCATGGGTATAATGAGCTGAGGAATGACAGGCAGAATCTTTGGTCCTCCGTGCTCCAGCATGTCATGGATTCCCTGACGTGCAAAAAATTCATAAGGATGTGCCATTTCACAAAGACCATCAAAGAAGAGAGGCAAGTAGTGGTGATAATCCAATTTCTCAATCTCCACCTTCCAGGCTATTTTGTTTCCTTTCGTATCATGCTCAAGGGCGATTGGAAAGTCTCCTCGCTCATAAAACTTGCGAAAAGCCGTGGGCTTTGCAGGTCGTTCTTTGAATGCTCCTGCTGCTGGGGGGCCTCTTACGGTTGAATTCTTCATCATGGCTCTAACGGTGAAGCCCTCAGAAGAAGCCGTGTTTTTGCCCTTGGTGTGCTCGTACTGGGCAGCCTTCCCGGTGTTGGTCTCAATCACCATTTTTTGCAGAGGAGAGAATTCTCTGTTGAGTGTAACCGGCGGAATACAGGTAAGCAGTATTTACTATTAATAACTGAAAACAATTAAACCTGAAAAGGGTATCCGTGTGTAATACTCCCCTTTGGCTCGGCATGTTTTGATGCCGCACCTTGTGCTTTCATCAATCATGCTTTGGGGGTCCTCTCTGTACCAACACCCCCACTGGTTGGGTAGACAATAGGAAGGGTTCAAAGCTTTCAGATCCCATTGTGGAGATTTCCCTTTACTTCCTGCCCTGCAGAGCCAACAGGAAGCCAGAGGAAATCTCCCCACACTGAAGTAAATCCTTTCCTAGACAGCTGTCAGCAGAAGCGGGTATCCTCCATTAGAAGATTTTCCCTCACTTCCTGTTTGGGTGACAACTATTTTTGATTCCCTATCATGTTGACTTGCAGCGGTCACCAGGATAAATAGATAGACTGCCTCACAGGGGCGGACAGACCATTCGGCCACTCGAGGGAGCCGGGCCACTAGGGGGCCCCATCAGGGTTGCCAGCCTCAGTAAAACCAGGGACAGTATGTAAAAATCTGTGTTTTTTTTTTTTTTTTACATCTGTCTCTGAAATGTCCCTTACCGACATCCTTTTGGTCTAAAATCCAGAGATTATAGCTGCCCCGCCTCTCCAGTACCTTCTCAGCCAATAGAAACATGTCTGTGTATACTGTGTGTGTACTGTGTGGCCCCATAATCTCCTACTGCCCGGGGGCCCCATGAGTTGTCAGTCCGCCCCTGCTGCCTCAGGATCTATTCACACTAATAGATTTTTTGATGCATTTTGCAGAAATGCAGGGACATTTTTTAACATGGGGTCCTATAGAACATGTTCACATCAATGCATTTTTGTGCCCTTTTGGAAAGGGTCGGGGACTTTTTTTTCCTGCAAAATGCAGCGTTTTGCATGTAATAGACTTCAATGGACCCGCATCCAAAACACGAGTGTCGGGTTTTTACTGCGATTTTGCCACGATTTGCGTTTAAAAAATTTTTTTTGCACTGTATATAGCCCCCTTCTTAGCAACCAGCTGTCTCACCTGATATATTGATCTCCTTGGTCTCGGTGGCTGAGGCATTTGGTGGATGGTCTTTCCTAAAATTACTAAAGAAAGACAGAAGAAATCACTGAGAAAAACGTTTTTTTTTCTTTAATTATTCTTTTTGGGGAGATTGTCACCATAATAGTAAATCAGAGAAAACATCCAGCGGAGGCCCAAATAACAATAAAAACATGGCTGGGTTCTAATCCTATTCCATCCAGAAAAAAAAGTTTTGGTTGGAGATTCACTTTAACCACTTACCCACCAGGTCAATTCTGACATTTCTCTCCTACATGAAAAATCATCATTTCTTTGCTAGGAAAAAAATTTAATAGACCCCCCCCCCCCCCCCCAAACATTATATATGTTTTTTTAGCAGAGACCCTAGAGAATAAAATGACAGTTGTTGCAATTTTTATCTCACACGGTATTTGCGCAGCAATTTTTCAAACACGTTTTTTTTAGGTGAAAAACAGTTTCATGCCTTAGGCCCCATGCACACGAGACGCTGTTAAACGCGCGTTCAGAGGCAGTTGGACACCTGCCTCTGAACGCGTGCAATGTTATCCTATGTGTCCATGTACACAGTCTCGTTTTTTGCCGTTTTATGCAGTTGCGTTTTAACCTAGTTTTGGCAGAAGCAAAAAAAAAATGGGTTCAGACGCTTTGCTTTTCCACGTTTCAGACGCAAAACACGGCACCCGCGTTTAGCCGCGTTTTGCGTTTTTAAAGGAACCCAATTTTTTTTGGACAAGAAAACTCAGAAATATGATGGTAAACCATAAAAAATACTAAAACAATTGGTTTAAAATGTGGTAATTACTTTAGATAGTTCATAGAGCGTATATACTTTTTTTTTTTGTTTTTGTTGTTGTGTCTCACCTGATATATTGATCTCCTTGGTCTTGTTGGTGGCTGAGGATGCCGGATGGTCTTTCCTAAAATTACTAAAGAAAGACACAATGTACCTTATGCACACTACTTTCTAATAAAAACGAATAAAAAAAAAAAAAGAAAATCGGCAATCATTTTATTTTTTTTTATTATTCTTTTTGGCGAGATTGTCATCGTAATAGTAAATCGGAGACACTATCCAGCAGAGGCCCAAATGACCAATAAAAACATGGCTGCGTTCTAATCCTATTCCATTCCATCCAGAAAAAAAAGTTTTGGTTGGAGATCCACTTTAACCACTTACCTACCAGGTCAATTCGGACATTTCTCTCCTACATGTAAAAATCATATTTTCTAGCAAAAAAATTTACACAGAACCCCCAAACATTATATATGTTTTTTTTTCAGCAGAGACCCTAGAGAATAAAATTGCAGCCATTGAAACTTTTTATCTTGTACAGTATTTGCCCAGCAATTTTTCAAAAACTTTTTTTGGGGGGGGAAAAAGAGTTTTCATGCGTTTAAAATCGAAAACAGTAAAGTTAGCCCAATTTTTTTGTATAACATGAAAGATGATGTTATGTTGAGTAAATAGATACCGAACATGTCACGCTTCAAAATTGCACGCGCTTGTGGAATGGCGCCAAACTTCGCTACTTAAAAATCCCCATAGGCGACGCTTTAACATTTTTTACAGGTTCCATGGTTTGAGTTACAGAGGCGGTCTGGTGCTAGAATTATTGCTCTCACTCGAACTTTCCCGGCGATACCTCACATGTGTGGTTTGAACACCGTTTACATATGTGGGCAGCGACTTGCGTATGCGCTCACTTCTGCGTGCGAGCACACGGGGGCAGGGGCGCTTTATATTTTTTTTATTGTTAATTTTACTTTTTATTTTTCTAGTTTTCCAGCTCCACCGAAGCACCAAGCAAAAGTAATGGAACTTACCTGATGGTGGTCCTGGGGAATGAGGGGGGGTTGATGGAGTATCTGGGGGGGCTCTTGGAGGGGGGGGGGGCGTTGCTAATGGCACCTCAGACTTCTTATTCAGGACGGCCTGTCAAAGAAAGCAAAAGCATTAAACGTAATGTAAACGGAACATTTCATATTCCTGATATGTCTGCTGTACCATGTACTTGTATGAGAGTCTCCTGTTCTCTCTGTATTGCTTCCTTTGTGTGAAATCCCTGCTCTTCCTCCCAGTCCCTCTGCTTTACTATTAATAACTGAAAACAATTAAACCTGAAAAGGGTATCCGTGTGTAATACTCCCCTTTGGCTCGGCATGTTTTGATGCCGCACCTTGTGCTTTCATCAATCATGCTTTGGGGGTCCTCTCTGTACCAACACCCCCACTGGTTGGGTAGACAATAGGAAGGGTTCAAAGCTTTCAGATCCCATTGTGGAGATTTCCCTTTACTTCCTGCCCTGCAGAGCCAACAGGAAGCCAGAGGAAATCTCCCCACACTGAAGTAAATCCTTTCCTAGACAGCTGTCAGCAGAAGCGGGTATCCTCCATTAGAAGATTTTCCCTCACTTCCTGTTTGGGTGACAACTATTTTTGATTTCCTATCATGTTGACTTGCAGCGGTCACCAGGATAAATAGATGGTTAGACTGCCTCACAGGGGCGGACTGACCATTCGGCCACTCGGGCAGTGCCCGAGGGAGCCGGGCCACTAGGGGGCCCCATCAGGGTTGCCAGCCTCAGTAAAACCAGGGACAGTATGTAAAAATCTGTGTTTTTTTTTTTTTTTTTTTTTTTTTACATCTGTCTCTGAAATGTCCCTTAGGCCCCTTTCACACTGGGGCGGTGAGCCGCGGTGACGGTAAAGCAGCGCTATATTTAGCGCTGCTTTACCGTCGTTTTCACCGCGGTTTTCGGCCGCTCGCGGTGCAGTTTTACCCCCCGCGAGCGGCCGAAAAAGGGTTAAACACCCCCCGCAGAGCGCCGCCGTAGCCGCGGTATTGCCGCGGTTTTACCGCGGTCTCCCATTGTAATCAATGGGAAGGAGCGGTATAGGAGCGGTGAACACACACCGCTCCTATCCCGCTCCAAAGATGCTGCTAGCAGGACTTTTTTTGTCATCCTGCTAGCGCACCGCTCCAGTGTGAAAGCCCGCCGGCTTTCACACTGGAGTTAAAGGGGCCGGATTTTTTCATGCGGTGAACAGGCGCTATTTTTAGCGCTGCACCGCATGAAAAACGCCCCGGGTGAAAGGGGCCTTACCGACATCCTTTTGGTCTAAAATCCAGAGATTATAGCTGCCCCACCTCTCCAGTACCTTCTCAGCCAATAGAAACATGTCTGTGTATACTGTGTGTGTGTGTACTGTGTGGCCCCATAATCTCCTACTGCCCGGGGGCCCCATGAGTTGTCAGTCCGCCCCTGCTGCCTCAGGATCTATTCACACTAATAGATTTTTTGATGCATTTTGCAGAAATGCAGGGACATTTTTTAACATGGGGTCCTATAGAACATGTTCACATCAATGCATTTTTGTGCCCTTTTGGAAAGGGTCGGGGACTTTTTTCCTGCAAAATGCAGCGTTTTGCATGTAATAGACTTCAATGGACCCGCATCCAAAACACGAGTGTCGGGTTTTTACTGCGATTTTGCCACGATTTGTGTTTAAAAATTTTTTTTTGCACTGTATATAGCCCCCTTCTTAGCAACCAGCTATATACAGTGTAAAAAAATAAAATAAAAAATAAAACGTAAATCGCTGTAAATATGCGTGTCCAAAAAGGTCATCAAAATCAACATGCATAGATAAGCCTAATGCCCCGCACACACGGTCGGAAATTTTCCGACCACAAAATCCGTCGGATATTTTCAGACGGATTTTGTCTGACACTGTGTTGCATACACACGGTCGGACAAAGTTGTCGGAAAATCCGATCATTCTGAACGTGGTGACGTTCGTTGCGTATGACGGAACTACGTAGAGGCTAGTAGCCAATAGCTTTGGTCTTGTAATTTGATCTGAGCATGCGTGGCACTTTGTCCGTCGGAATTCGCTACACACGATTGGAAAAAGTCCAGGATCTCAAATTTTTTCCGATGGCGCCCACATACGGTCAGATTTTCCGACAACATGGTCCGATAGGACATTTTCCGTCGGAAATTCCGACCGTGTGTACGGGGCATAAAGGGTCGCTTCACATATCTATGCATGTTGCTGTTGAGCATTTCTGTAGTGCTTTTTGCTGTGCTTTCTGTTTTTTTTTTTTTTGTTTTTGTTGTGGTGTCTCACCTGATATATTGATCTCCTTGGTCTCGGTGGCTGAGGCATTTGGTGGATGGTCTTTCCTAAAATTACTAAAGAAAGACAGAAGAAATCACTGAGAAAAAAGTATTTTTTTTCTTTAACTATTCTTTTTAGGGAGATTGTCACCATAATAGTAAATCAGAGAAAACATCCAGCGGAGGCCCGAATAACAATAAAAACATGGCTGGGTTCTAATCCTATTCCATCCAGAAAAAAAAGTTTTGGTTGGAGATTCACTTTAACCACTTACCCACCAGGTCAATTCTGACATTTCTCTCCTACATGAAAAATCATCATTTCTTTGCTAGGAAAAAAATTTAATAGACCCCCCCCCCCCCCCAAACATTATATATGTTTTTTTTTAGCAGAGACCCTAGAGAATAAAATGACAGTCGTTGCAATTTTTATCTCACACGGTATTTGCGCAGCAATTTTTCAAACGTTTTTTTGTAGGTGAAAAACAGTTTCATGCCTTAGGCCCCATGCACACGAGACGCTGTTAAACGCGCGTTCAGAGGCAGTTGGACACCTGCCCCTGAACGCGTGCGATGTTATCCTATGTGTCCATGTACACAGTCTCGTTTTTTCCCGTTTTTATGCAGTTGCGTTTTAACCTAGTTTTGGCAGAAGCAAAAAAAAATGGGTTCAGACGCTTTGCTTTTCCACGTTTCAGACGCAAAACACGGCACCCGCGTTTAGCCGCGTTTTGCGTTTTTAAAGGAACCCAATTTTTTTTGGACAAGAAAACTCAGAAATATGATGGTAAACCATAAAAAATACTAAAACAATTGGTTTAAAATGTGGTAATTACTTTAGATAGTTCATAGAGTATATATACTCACTGATGCAATGCCATAAAACTCTATTTTTTTAGGTGGCTTAGACAATGAGGAATGCCTCCACTTCTTTGCCCCAACCCTTCATCCAATTTCTAATCTAATCAGTGACTCCACCTAGTCTGACCAAAGCATAGCCATGTCTTTTTTTCACCAAGAAAAACCTGCATACCAATGTCTAGTCAGCACCCCCACCGTGTTTGTGAAATATCCAACGGACATTCGCTGTGCCATCAACAGATGGGTCCAATCCACAAGCTCTGACTCTGGACCTCTCACGCAATTTGCGACGACGTTGCTGCCTCATCAAGAGCAACATCAGGAGCATTTCCTGACATATATTCAATATGGGATCCATTTCCAAAAAAAAAAAAAAACAGAAAGAGAGGCAAATGCAAGTGTACAACGGCTCTCTCTGCTGCTCACTCTGATGAAAATGGCAGAAATAGTTAATAATACACGCTTTCTGAGCCTGGGGAGGGTCTATATGATGTTATCTTTATAAACGCTTATAGACGCAAACGCGGTAAAACGCAGGCTTCTGCTTTTTAAAACATGCGTTTCAGCAGAGTTTGCATCGGCGTCTCGTGTGCGTGCGGCCTAAAAAAGCAAAACAGTAAAGTTAGCCCAATTTTTTGTATAATGTGAAAGATGTCACTTCGAGTAAATAGATACCGAACATGTAATGCTTCAAAATTGCACGCGCTCGTGGAATGGCGCCAAACTTCGCTACTTAAAAATCCCCACAGGCGACGCTTTAACATTTATTTACAGGTTACATTTTTTGAGTTACAGAGGAGTTCTAGGGCTAGAATTATTGCTCTCGCTCTAACGTTTGCGGAGATACCTCACATGCGTGGTTTGAACACCGTTTACATATGTGGGCAGCCAAGTTCGCTTCTGCGTGCGAGCACATGGGGGCAGGGGCACTTTAAACATTTTTTTTTTTTTTATTAATTTTACATTCTATTTTTTATTTTTTTTATTATTATTTTATTTTATTTTTTTTACTTTTTGTAAACATCCCTTGTAATAGGAATAAGCATGACAGGTCTATAACAAAGCTCGCTGGAAGCTCCACCGAAGCACCAAGCAAAATCAAGGTGTAAACATGACTGTAAGCGAACCATTTTATTTAGTGACAGGAGCTTTGACTGGCATTCAGAAAGCTTTAACAAAGCCTGTCCGAAGCCTTGTTTTGAAGCAAGTGTAAAGTAGCCCTAAAGAGCCGTGGCCTAACTCGTGGGGGGGGGGACCTCAGAAGCCAGCTAGAAAATGGACATGTATGTCATGTATTGAAGCGTACCAGTCCTTAGATATTGCAGCTCCATTCAGTTTTCCCTTTTCAGGCTAAGTTCATTTTCAATAAGTAGAGCAAAGTAATTTAAGGTATCAAGATTGTGTCTTCTGCGACATTTTATTCTTTCCATGGAAAGTTTAAAGGGGTTTTAAAGTTTTTTTTTTTTATTTTGTTGTTTTAAAAAAAAAACCTGTCATACGTCTCCCCTCTGTGTAAGGATTTTGCACAGATCGGCCCCGGTCCTCCTCTTCTTGGGTCCCCCGGTGGTGCTCCTGGCTCCTCCTCCTCTTCGAGTGCCCACACGGAGACCCACATTCCCTGGGGACACTCGTGCGGGCGCACTCCCAAGTCCTGCTGCTGCGACCATTGACACAGACAGCAGGACTTGGCCCCGCCTCCGGCTCCCGTGTCACTGGTGTAATGGAAATTTGTAAGTTCTGTATAGAATTGTATTCTATTTTGTATGTCTTGCACACGGCCCTCACTGTGCACACGGCACTAATAATGTTTTCAGTACATATTTACATTCTTTCGAGTCCTGATTAGAATTAGCCTGCCTATGATACGCCCCTTGTTACCATAAACGTACAATTGTAATATTAATGTGATACCTACGTAATCATGTGTATAAAACCCTTCAATTGCGTCATAATAAAGCAGAACGGTTACTTGGAAAGATGCTGAGCGTATCTTTTGTGTCTGTTCCCTACTGCAGTAGTTGTTAATAATTTGGAACCACTAATCAATATGAGGATAGGAGTTGCCTATCTATAAATTTCTAGGACAATGGCTTTGATTGACAGCAGCGGAAGCCAATGGGCTAACTTTACCGTTTTTTATTTTTTATTAATTTAAGTGTATTTTTCCCCCAAAAAAATTGTGCCTGAAAGACCGCCGCGCAAATAAAGTGAGACATAAAATATTGCAACGAAGTGGAAAAACACATGCACGAGTTGACACAGCTGCGCACCCCTAAATTTAGCAACAACCACCATTTTATTCTCTAGGATCTCGGCTTAAAAAAAAAAAAAATATATATATATATATATATATATATATATATATATATATATATATATATATATATATATATATATATATATATATATATATAAAATTAGGGCTGCAACTAACGATTATATTCATAATCAATTAGTTGGCAAATTATTGTTTCGAATAATCGATTAATTGGTTAATAACCTAAAAAAAAATGTGTGGTGTATAATTTAGTTAATATGTAAAGTTTTAAAAAAAAAAGGCAATTTATCCTTAAATATCTCTATGCAGTGGTAAATAAAAATAACCAACTATATGGTGAGGGAGCAAAATATTTAAAAACACATAAGTGTGAACAGGGCCTGAGATGTTTAGTAACATAATGCGGGTTAAAAAAATGAAAATTAGCCCTTTATAGTATACAAAAAAAAGCAGATAATCACTACTGTAAGGGGTACATTTTTTTTTTTCTTTTTTTACTGAAGAACTGTGAAAATAATTTATAGTAGCAATTATTTGCTCTTTATATACTAATAAAGGGCTCATTTTAGTTTATTTTAACCCCATTATGTTACTGGCCAATTAATCGATTATGAAAATAGTAATCGATTAATTTCATAATCGATTAGTTGTCGATTAATGGATTAGTTGTTTCAGCCCTAATATTAATGTTTCTAAGTAATTTTCTTGCAAAAAAATTATGATTTTAACTTGTAAGCAACAAGTGTCAGAAAAAGGTTTAGTCTTTAACCCTTTTGCTGCCAGGCCCTGTGCTCCATTTTTTCCCTCAGGTGGCCAGACCCTTTTTCTAATTTTTTCCTTTGCTTTTTAATTTTTCACTTATTTGATTTGAATAAATCAATCCCCACCCCAACCAGGCCCTTAGGTCAGGTATGGATTTTAAGGGGGAACCTCACGCCTAAATGAAAAAAAATAAAAATTGTGTGGCGTCCTCTCAATCGGAACATGCAGCCTGGCAGGCCAGGACAGGGGGGGAGACGAGCGAGCTGCCCCCTCCTCCTGGACTATACCAGGCCACATGCCCATAATATGGGGTAGGGGGGTTTGCTTTGGGACAGGGGGACTCTATCCACCCTAAAGCACCTCAGCCCCCCATGTTAATAGGGACAAGGGCCTCTTCCCCACAACCCTGGCAGGGGTTTGGTGGGGGTCTGAGGGCACCCCTATCCTTTCCTCATTCCTACTCATACACCAAAAAGCGTCAGAAATAAGAACACAGTTTTTTTCACAATTTCTTTTATTTAAAAAAAAGAAAACAATGTCCCCCCGGTGTAGATCCACTGTCAGTCACGAAACCCGCCGCCACCAACTGAAGGCTCCCTCTGTTTGCCTGCTCCGTCATCTGACATTTCTTAAATAGCTAAGGGGCGGGGCCACCCGGCGACATCATCTGGCACCGCACCGCATCATCGGCCGGTGCATGTGCAAAACCATTACACAGAGCAGGTAAGTGTAACACCAAGCAAGGCTTTACAATCCCTATACATTGGCCCAGAGAAGAAAAACCGAAGGGAACTTACCTGGTGCTGGTTCTGAGGAATGAGGGGGGGTTGTTGGAATATTTGGGGGGGGTCTTGGAGGGGTGGGGGGCGTTGCAGCTGGTAGCTCAGCCTCGTCATTTACCAGGGCCTGTCAAAGAAAGCAAAAGCATTAAACGTAATGTAAATGGAACATTTCATATTCCTGATATGTCCTTGTATGAGAGTCTCCTGTTCTCTCTGTATTGCTTCCTTTGTGTGAAATCCCTGCTCTTCCTCCCAGTCCCTCTGCTTTACTATTAATATCTGAAAAAGATTAAACCTGAAAAGGGTATCCGTGTGTAATACCCGCATCCAAAACACAAGTGTCAGGTTTTTACTGCGATTTTTGCTTCCTTTGTGGGAAATCCCTGCTCTTCCTCCATTACCATACTACATTCATAAAAAAAATGGCGTGGGGGGGTCCCCTCTGAATCCATCCTAGACCCAAGGGCCTGGTAAAAAAAACATTCAGTTTCCTTCTGAATGTAAAAATTTGCTGGCTTAAAAAAAAAAAAAAGTTTACAATTTGATGACTCATTGGTTGCTAAGGAGGGGGCGGGAAGCCGGCCGCAACCAGCTTCATACAGTGTAAAAAAAAAAAAAAAAAATAAAACTGTCAGCGGGCTTCCCCGCTGAATGTTGAAAAAAAAAAATGCCGGCTAAAAAAAAAAAAGTCCCTGACCCTTTCCAAAGACGCAGTGGCAGGTAAAATGCATTGATGTGAACGTGTTCCATAGGAACCTATGTTCAGAGGTGGCTCTAGGCTTTGTGAGGCCCCACTCACGCCCATAATAGGAGAAAAAATACAAGCACACAGAAAAGAGGGTGAGATAAAGAGGGGGGGGGAAGAGAATCAGTGATTGAGCACAGGCAAATTAGGAGGCCGCGAGGCCCCTGTGAATGCGAGGCCTTAAGCGACTGCCTAATTTGCCTAATTAGAGAGCCGCCCCTGCCTATGTTTAACTTCTTGGCATCTGCGCTATAGCCGAATGACGGCCACAGCGCAGAGTCACTGAGACTCGGGTGATCACTGATCCGAGTAAGGGGCCCGGCCCCTTACCATGTGATCAGCTGTCAGCCAATGACAGCTGATCACATGATGTAAACAAAAGCACAGTAATTGTTTTTTTTTTCGCCGGCTCATCTGCAAGGGACATCCATCCCGAAGAGGAAGAGGCAATTATGCCTCGTCTGTGCCACCTGCCATTGCCACCTGACAGTGCCACCTATCAATGCCCACAAGTGGTGTATCAGTGCCCATTATTGCCACCCATCAGTGCCCATCACTGCCGCCTCATCAGCGCACATTAATGAAGGAGAAAAATTACCTGCTTTAAATTTTTATAACAAAATATTAAAAAAAACATATTTTTTTTTTAATTCTGTCTTTTTACATTTTTCTTTAACAAAAAATAAAAACCACAGATGTGATCAAATGCCACCAAAAGAAAGCTCTATTTGTGGGGGAAAATAAATAAATATGTAATTTAGGTACAGTATTGTATGACCGCGCAATTGTCATTCAAAGTGCATCAGCGCTGAAAATTGGTCTGGTCAGGAGGGGGTTTAAGTGCCCAGTAAGCAAGTGGTTAAAAAAAAAAAAATTGTCCTGCAATTCTGCAAAAAGCATGGAAAAAATTCATTGGTGTGAATGGAGCCTTTTACTCGAGTCCCACAATAAAAAGATGAAATGTGCTGCAGGGCTCCATTTGGGAGCCGAAGTCCTGCGACACATCTGCGCATGCACGAGGGGGGGAGGGGCAAACACGCCAATCTTGTCTAAGGGCCGCTTCACACCATAGAAACGCAGTTTCAGTTGCTTTTCTGCATTCT